>JAIEZT010000026.1:17980225-18145998 GCA_019594935.1 Periophthalmus modestus
AAAGCACTAAACTGTTATGTATCTCAGGTAAAAGAAGTTATATATTTTGTTCTGAATGATGTGAGAATTTTTGAAAGGAGTTATCTTCCGCATTTGAGAAACATGGGATGTGGTTGCTCAGTGGCTGTCGTTGGACCGTTCCAAATTAGGACCAAGATTTTTTCACAGAATGTAGAAGGGACTGGCTGCACAGGTAATCACTGCCCATT
The DNA here is from genome assembly GCA_019594935.1 of Periophthalmus modestus. Lineage (NCBI taxonomy): Eukaryota > Metazoa > Chordata > Actinopteri > Gobiiformes > Gobiidae > Periophthalmus > Periophthalmus modestus. Next base: position 17,980,435 of record JAIEZT010000026.1, read on the forward strand.
CAAGTCGGCCTATGCTTCCATTGTGTGTATTTAACCATTATGGCGCAGGCATTGAATACGTAAAAAGAAACTGCTGAATTGTAGGTATCGTCATACTGCCATGCAATGGAAAAAGCATAAGATTATTCACCATGGACAAGATGGCACAATGTGTTTTTAACTAAGCGTGACATCGATGATTCAGTGGCATGGGAATAAATGTAATTATTAAATGTGCCCGAGTGGTGGAGACTCAACACAATGAAGGCTCAGTACAGCTCCACACTAGCTACAGCTTTTGTGTGTAAAATGTCCACCCCATTCATCACTCTGTAGGTGTAGATAATTACCTGGGGAAATCCAGATAATACAAGATTAACTGTGTGCAAGGACATCATTTGGGGGAGTGCAGGAGTCAGTAGAAGTCGTAGAAATGCTCGTGGGGTAGGGTGTAAAGGTGAGGTGTCCTGAGACAGACCACAATTGCAACTTTATATATAATCCATTTTGAAAACAGCCAAGTTGAACGATGCGCTACAAGATTAAAACACTCAATTTTACAAGTTAAACATGCAAAAATGTCTGTGTTTTTCTATCCATCTAACAAATGTATTTCTATCTGAATCTAACAAATGTATTGCATTTATTGCAATAAAGATGCAAACATCTTCAAACTGAATCTTATTTTCAGATTGTTAAATGTTCAATTTCTTTTAATCCATCTTCATTTGTTACAAACTGGAATCGACTGAGAACTCATCAATTCTTTGGATGACTGGTCACTACAGGCCCAATCAGTCCTGCTTTTTCTGAACTACAGCCTACGAAAAAACACGATTCAGCAATAACCTGATTACTTCACAATGGGCCCACATGGCATGAAGACGAATGGATTTCTAATGTCACTTAATGTGCTGGTTTTATTAAGCAGAACAGGTGCCGGCCCAGAGCGCATTAGCCACTGTCAACACAAATCAATGAGAGGAGAGCAGCCTGAGACCTGACCTGGTTTCGTCTCAAAGGGAGAGCGGAGAGAGGTTGAGTTCCACTGGGATAAATCAGCATTTGTGGATCAGAAGTTTGGATATTTCTGGCAAAAACAGTGAATCTCTCCGTATTAATATATATATATATATATATATATATAGATATCTACCCTTCATCTGAGATTATAACATCACCAAATTCTAAAAAACTATCACTTGTTATTAGTGTTGTCACAATAGAGCTGGCTTTTTCAGTTTCAATACTGATATCGATACTTTGGCTTTTGATATCTGTCTATACCAGGTATTAACATATACTAGCCTAGGAACTGAAAAGGGCATTTTATTTCCATTAAAACACACTTAACTTAGAACAAAACTAATCCAATTGTGTTATTTATCCTGCAAGTGACTGTTGAACAGCTTTGTATGAATAAAAGTTCAATCATTATGAAACATTCTTGGCCAACTCACTGAAAACTGTTGGTGTTAATGCTAACTAGCTTGTGACTGTCATGTTATTTGCGAGGGACTTGTTTAACAGCACAAATCAGCTCACCTATTGTTGTTGCAGCTAAGCCAGCTCTTTCTGATCAGATTGTGTTAAAAAGAAAGATCAGATTAAAGTCTAACACGCTTCAGACAGAGCAGTGCCTACACTTAGCACAAAAATCAATACAATTAAATGCTAACAAGTTTATATGATTAAAAATAAGACATGCATGTAATTTCATTGTTTAAAGTGATTGTCTAACTGTTAGAACAGAACAAATGTAGAGTCCCATTCTCATCATCTTTGGTACAAACTGCTTAAATTGCCATGAGGGCCCTTAAGTCTTTATCTAAATTAAATCTCTATTACACTGCAGGAGCTGGAGTTGTAAAAGTACAAAGATTACACAATTTATCTCAATTCATTGAACTCTATTTTCTTTATGTTGTAAAAGATTTGATGCATTTCATAGTGCAATTAGTGCATTAGTGGTTTTCCATTTGTCTTTAACTTGGCAGCTCAGGTTAAAGGTGCATACGTTTTGGGTGGAATGTTCTGCAGAGTGGCATTTAAAGCCCCAGTATGTAACGTTTTGCTAAAAAAAAAAAGATTAATTATGGGTGTGTTTATTGCACTGAAAAATACAGAAACTCACTGTGAGCGGGCTTGCATCTCCACAAACCAGACTGTTATTTGACCTGCTTCCTCCTGTTAGTTTCCATGGAAATTTTGTTCCATTATCTATAATATTCCACAATATGATGTAAAACTTATCTGTCTCCATGAAGAATGTTCTGAAGGGTTTAACTTTCTACTTCCATGGAATCATGCAGTCATCATGTTCACCTTACACCCCAGAAATGTACATGCTATCACATTAACTTCTCTTTTTCCATGGAGACAAACAGGTGATGTATTTTTGAGTAAATAAAAACACTCTTGCATTATTGAACAAAATGCAAGATAGATGTGTTTAATGCCACTGTGGAACATTTTAGGCAAAGCAATTTCATACCCTGGAAGACCATTAGATCCACCAGAAAAGTGACTTGGTGTACCTAAGGCAGACTTAAATTAAACATGGAAATGTGCTCTCTGCATCTCACTCTTTCTTCAGTGCCATAGGGGGCAACCTGTCCAGAGCAGTGCGAGACCACCAGTGCCACGCCAGGGGACCCAACTCCACATTCATGATGTTCACCAGGAGGAAGGAATACCTTATTGAGTATTTTAACATAAAGAGGTGCGGTAAACATGCAAACTCTGCACAGAATTAGCCCAAACAAACTGGAAACTGAACCAGGGACCTTCTGGCTATCATTTCAGCTGTATATGTACATATGTAGTGGTATTTCGTACTACACCTCATGCGAATCAATCGAATCAATAAAAGGCAGGCCACAGTTGACTGAACCACAAGACCTTTATCAGAATCTTAACATTGTCCGGCTCCATGTGTGTATTGATTAAACCCAAGAGCAATGGGAGATCACAGCGAGGCCAGTGGAGCACTCACTACCTCCAAAGTCATCGCAATTACCATAATGCTTCTGTCTGGCAAATCCTGATAGGTTTTTTATACAGATGGATGTCAGTCTGGTCACCACAGCCTTTGTCATGTTTCGAGTCACAAAACATGATCTTTGTTTGACTTTTTTCAGTGATGCATGTGAAACAAAGGAGCTCATTGGTCACCTATGATTTACAAACAAAATAACATTTCTGTCACCTCAAATTAACAGAGATCCTACAGAAATCCATGATGTTTTTCAGTCCCTTGTGTTTTTTTTTTTCCTCGTAAGCAACCATAATTTTTTTTGATATGGCAATTGATAATCCACCTGTCAATCATGCACATCTGAAAACAGGAAGGTTCACCAGACTCACATCTTCATAAAAGTACTGCCTTCTGAATCCCAGGAAAATAATCTCAACTCATATGAAAACTCTATCATTTAATTCAATTCAATTTATTTTTGTAAATCCAAATCACAACAGCAGTTGTCTCTTAAGGCTGAACATGATAATAGATTTAACCAGCAGAAAGTTAGAAAATCAACAATGAAACAGATATTGGTGAATAACAGACAAGCAGATTAAGCAACAGAAAACAAGCAAATGGATAACTGTCCCAGAACATCCCCTGTCCTTAGATCCATCTTCTCAGCAAGGAAAAACTTAAAAAAACAAAAACAGTGGTAAAAAGAGAAACCTCAAGGAGAGGTTTGATAAAGGTGCTCTATCTGATTTTGAGTCTTAAAAACATGAAAACTAATTCATTTTATACGGTTTTCCAGTAGCCCAAAGTTATTCCTCACTTACCTTATGCACGCCAAACTTCTTAATTATTCATCATGTGACTAGAGCGGATTTTAGCTAAAAAATAACTAGCATGCTAACGTGCACTTCCTGATTATCGGAAAATTAGTTTAGTGCGTTTCTGGTATCGGCACTTGTTTATTAAGGCCAAGAAAATGCAACAACAAAATTGGTGTCTCTTTTATAAATTACAATACTTTAATATGCAAATGTGTGTAATTAAGACATATTGCTGTAGTAGTGAATTCGATAACACAAGAGGAAACTTTTTAATGAGTTGCATCTTGGTCCATAACCCTCTGAAGTGAAAATCGATGTGTGTGTTTTGGCTGTGGCTTTTTTATGTAAATACTTGATTATATAATGGGATAGGAGCCAAGAAAAAAACAGAGCAGAGAAGGCTAGTGCTTGTGATAATTAGAAGATAAGTAGAGGAAACGCTTATGGGTGTACACAGATGGGTTATATAAGCCACTTCAGATTTTGACATTTACAAACAAAATTAAATACAGTTTATATAAGATTGCATCAGCCACACAGCACATTTTCACGTTTTTTGGAGCCTGTCTCCATCGAAATGTTATTGCATGGCCGGGAATGTTCTTAATCTTGCATTCATGGTTTTTGTGGCTTTCAGAGTCAATAATGTTATGATGCCTCACAGATGGGGTGCAAGCGCCAGCCTCTACTACTACTACTATTACTTTGCTATGGATCAGACCTGGACGACTGAGGGATCGCACAGACATGCCAAAGACGAAATTTAAATCTGTAAACTGGACATATCGTTGCAGGAGTGAAGACGTTTGTTGCTCATCCAAGCCGTTTCTTCGGTTCTGGTCAGATCGCTGGTGGACACTGCCTTATATCTATCTGAAGAGAGGGGTAACTACACTGAAACTGTAAACAGCTGTTGTCTCCAGTTTGAGCCTTAACGACCCTATTCAACCTGTAATGGCTGCCTATTGTTCTCTTGTTTGTTTTGGGTCTGAGGATGGAGTTGTAGATGGGGGAGAGATTATGTCTCAGGCCCCCATTACTGTTTAAGGAAGGATTCTCTTTCCTAACAAAAATAGCTTCTTTAACTCCTCTCTCAAACCATTTCTTTTCTCTGGCTAAGATCCGTACCTGACTACCTTCAAAAGAGTAGTTAGTGGCTTTGAGATGGAGATGTATGATGGACGGGGCTCTCTTGCCGGTGTTGGTACATTCTCTTACAGAGTGGCTATTTTGTTTCTCCAATGTACCGCTCACTGCACTGAATTGAGTAGTAATGGACTACTACTTTGTCATGAAATATTCAAATGGTAAATGCACAAATGTTGACTCTGATCATTTCTATGACGAAACTCACTCTAGTACAACAAAAAACTGCATTTTAATAATAGCTGTTACTGGCCTATAGAATGTTATGATGTCATCTGAAACCCAGCAATAGTGGATTTATTTAAAGAGTCCATTTTCTGATCTACGTTCTTCACACGTGTTTAACATTCAAACCTTGCATATTTAGTTCTTCGCTCAAACGGAAAACACTCTGTTCCACCTTGTGATATCATGTGTTAATACAGGAAGCACTCTACTGTGTTTTTAAACTCTATACACCTTCACTAGAATAATTTGGGTGATTTCAGCTCGGGACTTGCCAATCCCTACTGAACTAAAGGTAAAAGGTAGCTGTTTACTTTAACACAACCACTTGGTGACATCATAAGGTGGAGCATTTTGAGCTTTGGAGATGTAGACAGACTAATAATAAAGGATTATTTAAATGTGAATGAAACAAAACTTAACTCCAGGTGTGTTTGTGCTGAGGAAACAACATATTTTTGAGGAGGTAACAACATTATAACACGGCTTAAAGATTACAAGAATCAGTTTTGTGTAATATAGTAACTAAGGACAGCACTTTACTACTTTTCCTTTGTTATGTTCCACCACTGCCCCCTGGTAAGCGCTTGCGTACTTCTAGGGGTTCCCATACCCTTGACTGGGAAACACTGCACATTACTACATACTACAGTGATTGTGTAAGTACCAACACCTGCATCACATTATGTTAAGTATCACATTAATATGACTCTAAACCTTATCAAATATAGATGCTTTGCTACTGTGTTTTAATTGGTCACATTATGCCCGCCACATAAACACACACACACACATCTTGTTGTATAGAAAATGCTTAGAACGTTTACTACATTCTCCCCTGGGTTCCTGTGTTAGCGGTACATATGCTGCGTTAGCATGTAGCCGCGCACAAGTCCAGATGTGAGCTCAGACAGAGAGCCGATCCTCGAGAGAGATGCACGTTTTATGACCCAGAAATGTGTTTTGTTTGTTGCATAAATGAATAAATTAGTGACAGAGTATAAACTGCAGTGAGAAGAAGAGTGCAGTCAAGTGGAGCTACAATAACAATATTTGGAAAGATGTCTGTGCAATCCCTCAGTCGTCCAGGTCTGATGCAAAGTAAAAGTCGAAGTTAAATCTGTCAACTGGACAAAACGTTGTAGGAGTGAAGACGTTTCGCTGCTCGTGTAGGTAGCCCGTCTCTTCAGACAGATATAAGGCAGTGTCCACCAGAAATCTGGCCAGAACTGAAGAAACGGCTTGGATGAGATGACATGTCTTCACTCCTACAACGTTTTGTCCAAGTGACAGATTTAACTTTGGCTTTTACAATATTTGGAAAGAAAAAAGCCTTCTATAGACACACTATAGTTAGAGTTGTCATGATACTAAAATTTTTGTGAAACTCGATTTCGGTACTCGGGAGTAGACTCGATACCTGATACCAAGTCTGATACCACAATGATTATAAAAACACTTTAGACAACAGAATGTGATTTTCAACATTAAATCGTAGTGCTTTCTTTATAGTATTGTGTGGTCTTATATCTGTGTAATCCCTCAGTTGAACAGTTGAAGGTTCCCTAGTCGTCCATGGGCGTGTACTCGTCTATGGGGTCTTCTGATACAGCTCAAGATCCTTAAGATCATTCTAAAGCTATTCAGGAAAGGTTAACCTCTGTTCTTTCTCACCAGAAAATGTACTTTTAAACATAAAGCTATATTTATTTTCATCCTGAAGACAACAGATTTTTTAGATCTTTAGGGACATGTTGCTTTCATTTAAAGCAGACCTATTCTGCAAAATGGACCCTTCCCTTCTCCTTTACCCTCTCGAAGTTGTATTTAGAGTGATTGATGCATGTATGAGTAACCTTTATACTCCTGTATTCAAGAAGTCAATGCTCCGATCAACCTCCATTTTCACCGCCATCAGTACACGTCTACTGCTCTGTACTTACTTCGTTCTCCAGTTTTATTTTCTTAATCAATGTAACAATAACGTTTAAAGCGACATCAGCTCCCATTGGGCACCTCAGTTTTCTAATGCAGAAGTCACCGGACCTTTTTCTTTCATTAAGACATTTTAGATCAATATTCTCATTTAAAATGTTCAAATATGATACACGGAGGTGATAGGTTATAACTATATAGCAGACACAAGCACAGTATGTCTTCTTTAAGGCAAATTCTCACTTGGCAACCTCCAAGACTCAAATAGTATGTCAAGTTGCAGGAGCACTCAATAGCCCTCTTTCTATAGACACAAGACAATAATCCGAGTGTATAGCTCTAAGTGTAATCCACCCCTGCTGTACAGAGGAGGTCCGCGTCTGATGCACAGCAGATGTTTCCAGGCTGCTGACACCGGCTTAAACTCTGGCTTAAGCTGGAATCCACTGTGCAAATGTTCCACAGTGAGCTTTGTTTAACACATGCACAGACCAGGGTTCATTTAGAGACTTAATCTGACCAAACAAAACTAGATCAACATTTTATCAGAGTGAAGTTTGGCTTCTGTAAGGGATATTCTGGGATTTTGAAAAACTGTCTGGCATCTGTCTTGTTCCTTTTGGCTGTTCTCTCAGTACTGTAAGTTTAACAGAAACCAGTACATTTTCTTCAGAGATGTAGAGAGAGATCTTCAGAGAGTAGCCAAAAACGTTACTCAAGTAATAGTAAACATTATTTCAAAATAATATAACTAAGTACAAGTACATAGAAGGGGTCCAAGAAATTACTCAAGTAAGAGTAAAAAGTATTTGGGAAAAGTACTACTCAAGTAAAGAATAACTTTAAGAGTAACTGTCATCTGATTTATAATTTAAAATTAATCTCATTTGAAGGACAAAACATTAAATATTGCACAAAATCTGGTATTTTCAAAGGATAGACAGATAAAAGATAAAAAAGATTTAAAAAAAAACACCCAAAAAACAAAAACTACATATCTGAAGGAGCGGTGCAAGAAACACAAATGTTCAAATCATTTCATATTGTCAACATAAAGCTTTTGTCACTTGCTCCTCCAGACCCCAGTCCGCCGTACATCTCCAAAGGAGTGGGTAGTGGCTTTGAGATGAAGATAGTGAGGTTCAGATCTTAGCCAGAGAAAAGAAATGGTTTGAGTGGGGAGTTAAAGAGGCAATTTTTGTTAAGACAATCCATCTTTGAACAGGAATGGGGGCCTGAGACATAATCTTTCCTCCATATATAACTTCATCCTCAGACCCAAAACAAACAGAGGAAACAAAGAGAACAATAGAGCTAGCCAGGTTGTCAACAAATGTGGAAAAACACCCAGTAAGGGGTGCATGAATATGTTAAGTATGTCTCAGGCACAGTGCACACTTAGTGTAGCTCAATAGACCTAGCCTACATGCAGAAACTATATAAAAACTAATAAAAACTGTCTCCAGTTTCAGTTTAGTTAGTCCCTCCCTTCAGATAGACTTAAGGCAGTGTCCACGAGCAATCTGACCAGAACTGAAGAAGTGGCTTGGATGAGCATTGAAACGTCTTCACTCCTATAACTTTTTGCCCAGTTAACATAATTTACTTTTGGCTTTTATTAATAGTGTAACACAAATACGCAACGCACTTTACATTGGACCATTGGACATTCACAGCACATTTAGTAACAAAGCCACTTCTGATCAAACTGATGAAAGCTGCCACAGTGATGTGGAGGCAAAGTGTCTTGCCCAAGGACACACCAACAGTATGAAATGGTCTGAGCTGGGCTCAAACCACTGACCTTTGATTTGAGGGATAAGAACAACCAGTCACCCACTGTATTTCATTAAGGCTTGTACTGTATGCCACTTTGTCACAACAGACAATCGGCCTATACTGTATGATAAACTGGAAATCTCCTATTGATTTCTCTGTGACAAAAGGCCCACTCTATCTTTACAAACATGTATGTACGGCTGCATGTGAACTCCGCGCTGCTGTGCCATTTATCATTGTTACCGTCTTATCCCCAGGCCACCGTTTAAGACACAACCTTTCTCTCTCTCTGCCTATTGTTTATTCATCATTGCCCACTCCGCTCCAGCCCAGGGAGGCGGCTGCTCCTGCTCTTGCGTCTTGTGCACTCGGTATCACCTAACCAGGTCCAGGTTTTCTGTAACGCACGGCTCGGTGATAAATGCCCCTCGGAGCCCTCGTTTTTCACGCTGCCCAATTACCAGCAGCGCCGATGGAAGCGCAGTTGGCCCGCCCCTGTCGCTCTATTGTGGATCCGAGTCCGACTGGAGAGCTCTCTTCCAGCATTGGCACCGAAGTATAGCGCACCTCACGCACGGGTAACGGGGGGAGAGCGAATTTGAACATGATCAAACGTCGAGTCCCATTTTTCGGTAAGAATTGTTATTTAATCTCCTCTCTTCGCCTTTTTTATGTAAGAATCTGGCTTTTTCTTTTTTCTAGACCTAGAGCGTGCACGGTTACGTACGGTGAGCCTTGCATATTTTAATCCAGATGGTCGCCAACATTGAAAACCGTATGACATCTTCACCCAGGTTGGGTTTTGGACTGTTTCTAAAATAAGCTACTATTACGCACAGGTTGAGAATTGGTTACAGGTTTGAGAAGAGCAGTGCGCACTAACTATACACCATTCCTTTGTATTTCAGAGCAATTATAACGTTTTTAGCCCCAGTGTTGAGAATCGTGGCTGATTTGGTGCCACGTACTTGACATTAGTGAATAAAGGAGTCGTTGTGGCGATTTCGATGCGCACCGTTCAACTTTTTATGGGTTTATTTATACCGTGGTCGCTCCGTCATCTCTCGTGAGTTGGAGATAAGCGCTTTGCTTCGTGGCTGATAATCCACAGATGTGCGACTTGAGCGGTCGCTGGGAGGCATGTGCTTCGTCAAACTGCGCGTATTTGTCATTCATCCGCACATTGAGCCAAAAGAAATGCGCTCCTGTTTGCCTTTGTGTTGGAGCGACATATGCGTCTCCGTGCATCTGGAGATTTTCAAGGCCAGAGCCATTTTTTTTCTCCAGAAATACTTAAGTAGCATATACAGTGTGGAAACCCAGAGAAGTCCTGGTTTAGTTCTGTTTTAGCTCAGACCGTGGATGGATCAAGCCCTGGATTAGTCCGGGTATAAACCAGAATTAAACCTAGGTGGTCTTGCTTGCGTTTTGACCTGCAAGTTCTGATTTAGACCTGGGTCCGCCCCAGTTAAGTCTTAAATTTGTAATAGTCAGACCTATTTTAGATTTATCCAGCGTTCTTGCATGGTTTAGACGTGTTTTTTCTGGATTGGGACCTGGTTTAGTCCTGGTAACGCATGTGCATGGCCGTGTTGAGAGCACCTTCACTCCAGGCGCGCGCTCACTCACACAGATGCACGCGCTTCACGGGCTTTTCAGCCAACAGAAGGGAAACAGATGCGCCGTAATGTCAACAGTCGATTACTCACGCTACAATGCGCGAAAATATACCGCGCCCCCGCTCATCGGTCCGGCGCCCTCTCCATCTGACTCCATCCAGTGTTGGGAAGCAACTAAATAGGCTATGTTCCCAAAATAAAAATACGAGTAACTGTAATCCGCTTCAGATACTATTTAATTTGTTGGAAATCAGAATAACCCTATGTGACTCCCCTAAAATGAAAGGAATACGTCACAATTTGATCATCAGTATTCAAACTGCACATTGTTAAATTGAATTAGTGAAGCATTAAGCTGCTTTATTCTTCTGTCACGTTTTAACACTGAAAGACAACTCAATGTGAAAGTATTCGAAGTGTTCAGAATCCTCTCATTGGACCAGATAAGGGAATACATCACAAAATACACATAAATGCAGTTATTCAGTATTCTCTAAGTATTCTGTCCAAACTCTGACTCCATCTGAGTGTTCAGCACCTTGGACAGAGACGCTCTCGTGCCTTGGTCCACGTGGGTCTGCCCACCCCGGCAACTCGTCTGGTCTCTTCTGGGTTCCTCTGGGTACTCCTCTGGTCTCCTCTGGGTGCTCCTCTGGGTTCCTGTGGGTGCTCCTCTGGTGCGTCTCTGGGCTCCTCTGGGTGCTTCTCTGGGCTCCTCTGGGTGCTCCTTTAGGTGCTCCTGTGGGTGCTCCTCTGGGCTGCTCTAGTCTTCTCTGGGCTCCTCTAGTCTTCTCTAATCTCCTCTAGGCTCCTCTGGGCTCCTCTGTGCTCTCCTCTGGGCGCTCCCTGGGCTCTTCTGTGTGCTCCTCTGGGCTCCACTGAGCTCCTCTGGGCTCCACTGAGCTCCTCTGGGCTCCTCTGTGCGCTCCTTTGGGCTCCACTGAGCTCCTCTGGGTGCTCCTCTGGGCTCCTCTGGTCTTCTCTGAGCTCTTCTGGGCTCCTCTGATCTCCTCTGGTCTTCTCTGAGCTCTTCTGGGCTCCTCTGATCTCCTCTGGTCTTCTCTGGGCTCCTCTGGGCTCCTCTGGTCTTCTCTGAGCTCCTCTGGTCTCCTCTGGATGCTCCTCTGGGCCCCTCTGGGTGCTCCTCTGGGCTCCTATGGGCTCCTCTGAGCTCCTCTGGTCTTCTCTGGACTCCTCTGGTCTCCTCTGGATGCTCCTCTGGGCTCCTCTGGGTGCTCCTGTGCACTCCTCTGGGCTCCTCTGTGCTCCTCTGTGCTCCTCTGGGCTCCTCTGTGCTCCTCTGTGCTCCTCTGTGCTCCTCTGGGCTCCTCTGGGCTCCTCTGGGCTCCTCCGGGCTCCTCCGGGTGGTCCTTGCTGTGATGGGACAGTCAGCTGATGAGACAGAAACAGCAGTGCCTTGTGTGTTGTGTAATGCGTGCTTTTCATCAGAAGTGCTCCGGTTATTGGCAGTTGGCTTTTGCACCTCAGTGTCGTGTCAGAGCCAAATGACGCTGATTGCGCTCCGGAAAGTGATGAGGCTCTTCTGGCGCTAATGGTGCAATATTATCACTGAGTAAAAGCAGTGGTGTTTGAAATACAAGGCTGTATGATGTGATTTGGCTTGAGTTTAAAAATGCCAAGGACGAAAATGCAATAAGCTATAAGGCCTATATAAATGTTGAATCAAATGTTAAGAGAGACAATGCCTCAGCGTGCATTGTTGAGCTAAAGGGAAGGTTAAATTACACTGATACAGTATTCATCTCCACACATTTGAATAAAGTCATACTTCCACTTACATTAAAAGTACAACTGCACTTCAATACAAATATCTGATGAATCAGAAGGTGGGAGGTGTCTAAATTTAGTGTAGGTGCTGTTTTTGAAAAATGTGAGATTTTTGAATGAGGGCAAAAAGTGTCATTGAAGTCATTGTCCCATTCATTTCATTTCAATGGGATTCAGTGAGTCCTGCTCACATTTCTGTGTTTGGCCTTTCATACCAACCTCATTCAAACTCCACACTGACAACTTTTATGAATTATATATCTCATAGGACCTAATTTACATGAATATTTACTTGATTTTGGATTTATCATTTTTTCATAGTTTTAAGGCCCTCCTAAAAAACCCAAATCTCTGCAAAAACCCAGTGTTTATATATAGCCACAAATCCATCTTTACTTTTGGAAAAATATGCTTTTTGATTGAAATTCCTTCAAAAATCATTCAAAAAGAGTTTTGCATCTTTATTTACGATTTTTGATGAAATGATTGAATGTTCAGAGGTAAATGGCAGAAGACCAGCTTGTGTTTGGGGCCAATATGGACAGGTGAACTAGGCTTTGTATAATACAGGATCAGGACTAACACGGGGCTTAAATATCACTCTAAATATGTGACTGGAGCTTTAGAACTAAAAATACACAATTCAGTGTCAGAGCCTCTCACAGAGACCTGTACCTCATGACATGTCCTCTGACAGACAAAGCCCAGGGTCATAAGAGTTATAAGACAAAATGGGGTCAGATTGACACCAGAGGAACTTCAACAGCATGTTTTGCTCTCAGTCAGAATAATACAAAAAACTCAAAATGTTTGTTTTTCACTAAAGTCTGACAAATCCCATTTGGCAATTGACCACATACTTTTTGTCAAGTACAGTGATAGAAAGTAAGAGTTACAGCTAATTTTGTGTTCAAAAAGGCACTTTTTTATTTATTTTTTTTAAACAAAAAAAGGCCTATTGGCCAAAATAAAATAAATTAATACATTTTGTATCAGTCGGGCTAAAAATAAAGCCCAAGATTATTTTAATCAAATTTATTTTAGTTATAAGAGAAACAAATTGCGGTGAAATTGACTCCAGAGGAACTTCAATGTAACTTTTCTTCATACAGTCCTTATACAATCTTTTGTTTTTTTTTTCTTTATAGATAACAGTCAAAGTCATAGAAATGAACAACTGGCCCATCTGATGAAAAAATGACAGAGTTCTGCTGTGACAAAGTTGTTTGGGGTCATAAATCAACCTAGGACAACATAAAGGTTAAACAAGTCTCTCACACATAAATTACTGTCACAATCTGGCATTAGCCAACAGATTTTCAGTTAGACATTAGTCATTCTCATCTTTTGTGTGAAAAATCAAACACATAAACATGACCATGAGTGCTCGTATTGATCACAGGCTCCTGAAAATGTGTTATTTAAATCCATTTTGTATTTTTTCTTGAGTTTTCAGACAATCTAAAAACTATTTGGCAGTGTTTGCTTATGTGTCATCAGGGTAACTGCTGAACATTACACCACAGAGATGCATGTAGGACACCCCCCGCGTGATGTCACAGCAAAGTATCAATTGAACCACTTGGGACAAACGATTCTTTTAACAAGGGTACTTTCAGGTTAACCTTTTATTAAAGGTTGTATTATAGAACCATTCCCTCTAAAAAGGGGCCTTCACAGCGATGGCAGATAGAACCACCAAAGATTCATCAGAAGTGACAAAAGTTTTATGACAATATGAAATGATTTGAACATCTACTGAGGGGTATAGTGATACGGTATAGTGGTGGTGTTACTGCAGTTAGAAAAAATATTTATTACACAATATTAAAGACTATGTTGTTATTAGACATATGAATCTTTTAATCTTTTCATTATGCGTTATTGTACTTATTCTGTGTTTATTCATAGCTTCAACTTCTTCCATCTTTGGTCTCTCACCATGATAGTGTTTGACATAATTCAGTGAAGATCAAATCTGCAAGAAAGGAAGTTAAAATTCAAATAAGTCCATTTTGCCTCAAAATACACTGAAGAACCAGAAGAACCATGTGGACAGTGTTACTACTTACCACTGGGCATTAGTCTGCATGTACTCTGTTGTTGAGTTTAGTTGTTTCTGTGTAAAACTGAAGGAATCTGAGGATTAAAGCAGAAGGCTTGTTGAGGTAAAATATCGGCAGTTGTTTCAAATAATGGGGGTATTTCCTGGATTCACCATATCAACTTTATTGTCACTTTTTCTGGTAATTTTGTCTACAGTATTACTTTATCATCATGTCAGAATTTTGTACACATGTAAACACCTGTAACATGCATCTTTCTTTTTGGATATTCAAGAACTTGGATATCCAAAAAGAAAGGGACCATATTCATTATACACATGTTTTTCTCCTTGTATGGAACATGGCTGCAACTGAGTATTTTAGGAGTCGACTAGTCAAACGTCTATTTATATTGTATCTTGACACAAAACAAACATGTTCACTAATGGTGTCGAAATAGACAATATTTACAAATGAACTATATTATTGATGAAAATCTGAAGTTCTTTTGTACATTTTGATTCAATAATTCCACTGTATTTAAGGTCAGATATTGACTATTAAAATATGCACACAGATACTTTATTATTGTCAATTACTCATAATTAGTTGATAAATTGTTGCAGCCAGCATTCAAATAGTATGTGACCTGCTCAAAATTTGCTAAAGCTAAATTGAATGAGATATTTACTTATAGATGTAATTGAAAGATTTGCTTCTTATTCTTCTTACTATTCCTTTGCCATCTAAATAACTTTATCAATTAAGTGGAAGATCACTTCTACACTATCAGTTAACTTGGTCATCATCCCTACTGCCGTACTTAAAAAGTGACCCTGCATTTTATGGTGGCACATACACAGTGCTCACGTGTAGCAGAACATACCAATGCATAGGCATAGGAACTGCAGAGATATCACAGCATAACTGAAAACAACATAGACAGTTAAAAGTCTACCATGAGCTCCTGCTTAATATACAGATATGTTCACTTCAGATTGTGATGTCACTTGAATAAAACCAAATGTGGAAGATGCACTCTGACTAACCTTTAGGTATTCATCTGATGGGTACAAAGTGATCCTCTACATTCCTCTATCCTCTCCAGACCAGTCTTGTCCTTGGTATGTTCTTGGGTAACACCACACATCCAGACCAGTACTAATGACCGCAGAACATCACAGCTCATCTTCACTGAAGCATGTTGGTACTCCTCCTGTGCTAGGTGTTCGCCCAACAAGTGTGAGAAGGAAAAGGAAAAATCCTGAAATAACAACAGACCAGTTAATTAAGTAGCTCCTGCTATTTAGAACATCAGGAAGTGCAGCTCTCAATATGAATATGTGCACGGCAACATGCCTACTGGAACTGCTGGACGAGCATTTTAATGGCACCTGTCATATTTCCAGCCAAAGGACATGGAAATTAGTGATGTGATGTTCGTGAACGAGTCTGCTCTTTTGAATGGTTCCTTAACGTGAACAGTTGGATCTTGATCTAAGTTTTTAAGAGATAAATCTTTTTCTTTCTAATTTCTATGCATTTTTATACTGATTAACACTGAAGCACAGCACAAAAATCAGCACAGAAGCAGGGCAGGCAATTTGTTCAGTTATGTTGTGATATCTCTGCCATTACTATGCCTATGCCCTGGTGCAAAGTTTCATTTATTTACTGTCTACAATAAGTACAGTAAGACCTCTCACCCCCAACCGAAATGATGACATTCTGTTTAGTCTGTACATACTTTATTGTCAACAATAATTTCCGCAGACACAGCTTCTGTTTGTCCAATGCTCAAATGGACAAAACATCATTAGACATGTTATATACAATCAAGAGTACAGAGTACAAAATGTAATGGACTGAGGGAACTAGGCTTCTTCCAAAGTATGTTCTGCTACACGTGAGCACCGTGTATGAGCCACCATAAAATGCAGGGTCACTTTTTAAGTACGGCAGTAGGGATGATGACCAAGTTAACTGATAATGTAGAAGTGATCATCCAATTAATTGATAGTTATTTAGATGGCAAAGGAACAGTAAGAAGGATAAGAAGCAAATATTTCAATTACATTATAAAGACAGTGGAATTATTGAATCAAAATGTACAAAAAATGTCAGATATTCATCAATAATAACTTAATTTGTAAATATTGTCTATTTAGACATAATCAGTGAACATGTTTGTACTTTTATTTGGTAGATAATGTATTTTAAAAGTGTCAATATAAATAGTCATTTGACTAATGAACTCCTAAAATACTCTCTGCCCTGTGTTCCATACAAGGAGAAAAACATGTGCATAATGAACATAAGTTCTTGAATATACAAAAAGAAAGAAAGATGCATGTTACAGGTGTTTACATGTTTACAAAGTTCTGACATGATGATAAAATAATATTGTAGGACAAAACGCAGAAAAAGTGACAGTACAGTTGACACGGTGAATCCAGGAAATACCCCCATTATTTGAAACAACTGCCGATATTTTACCTCAACAAGCCTTTTGCTTTAATCCTCAGATTCCATCATTTTTACACTGAAACAACTAAACTCAACTCAACAACAGAGTACATGCAGACTAATGTCCAGTGGTAAGTAGTAACACTGTCCACATGCTGGTTCTTCAGTGTATTTTGAGGCAAATTGGACTTATTTGAATTTTAACTTCCTTTCTTGCAGATTTGACCTTCACTGGATCATGTCAATTACTGCCATAGTGAGAGACCATGGTTCTAATAACTATTAGTTAAGTAACACTTTTTGTACCACTATAAGTACTGCTTTAAGTACTACAAAGTCCCGCTATTAATCATTCAGTAAGTACCAGTATAAGTAGCAGCCAAAGTACCAGTAAGTTGCAGTATGAGTACCACTCCAACTACCACAGAAAATACCACTGTGAGTGCTACTGTAATTACCAGTAATTACAAGTATCTACTAACTACCACTGTCAAATAAGGCACAATTATACAATGGTGTATGTACAAGTAAAAGATGGTAAATACCAAGTACAGCTTGGCTACATACGAGAGGTGGGGTAAGGAGAAACAGTGCAAAGATGAACTGATTCGATATGACATAGGGTTATGTATTACATAAGAGAGGCAACCACTCTCACAGTAACAATGTATGTATTTTAAGCAGTAGGGCATCTGTAAGTGCATAAGTTATATACAGTAGATATGTATAATGCTAAACTGTGGGACATTTTAGGCAAAGCAATAACAATGGAGACAAACAGGTAGAGGACTTCCACCAGAAAAGTTCCACAGTTAATAATTAATAGTTAATAATGGAATAGTTAGATAAATTAAAATTGCCAATATATTGCTGTTTTAACCTGGTTTATGTCTATGTAATTATTTGATATTTATCCATCATAACTAAATCTGGCAGGAAGTGCAATATTTTTCTCTTGTAGCAAAAGTTTAAGTGAAACTAAACACTAAATCCATCTTTTTTCACTACTGACTAACATTGTCTACTGTTCCTAGCACAGACTGTATAAAGAAGTGGACTAAGGGAGTGTGATGTCTTCCATAGTGTTCGGCTCCAGTCAAATGAGGCTCATTAAGTCGAGCAGCTACAGGGGCGAATTTGGAGCCAAGTCCCAAATTTGGAAATCCGGCCGCAAGTATCATAGCAACTTAAGTGCTAATCAGGAGCGAGGCTGTTGAAGGTAATGTCCTTTCCCACCCACACCGCTGGTTGAGCACAGAGTAGAGGGACGGTGTTTGTCAAAGGGGGTGATGATGTTTCATTGTAAAGTGAATCGAAGCCAGAGTCAATGGAGCCAGAAGCACGCCCATGCTCACTTCCTAGTTGGAACGAGGGGGCTAGGGCATTACCTATGTTCATTTATATATACAGTCTATGGTTCCTAGTCATTTTTTTGGCTATTTTTGCCTAAACCAATGTGTGCTGCTTTCAGAGGCCCCTACAATGTCAAGTAGTTGGTGACATCATGAAAGACTGCCCTGATTATCACTAGATTTCTGATTACAAACACCTGGCTGCAGGGGCGGAGTTTGAAGTGCTGTTAGACCCTGTTCCTTGTATGTCTAGCCTACGTCCTACCTCCACCTTCACTCTTTTCTTCAGTCCTCCAGGCACAGACCAGTTTAGCAGCTCTGTTTGAAATGTGTCCCACTTTAACTTGATTTTGATTTGTACATGGAACTATTAGCAGATAATGCGCATCTAGAGAAAATAAACACAGTCCTCCTATTGTCTTTCCTGGGAAATGTTTTGCCTACACTTTCAGCCCTATCTGTATTAATTACCGCCTCTGAAAGCTTGTGTACTAACTTATTCATGAACGCCACCGCTAAGTCACACACAATTATACGTGATTAGTCAGAAGAAATACTACAGCTACAATCAGCACTTTAGCACCGCAGAGAGGTGGAAGAACAATCAGAGGAGCCATGTTTTTGTTCAGATCATGTGGTGTGGAGGAGAAGAGACGTGATCACAAATGCATCTGTTACAAAGGGTGGCTCTGTTACGTTATGCTGCTGTCAGATATGCTAAAAATAACACTGTAGGAGTTGATGAAGGTAAGCCAATGAAGTCAGCATTTTGAAGAAGGGGTATTACATTTCTATGGGGTATTAAGTATCATTACCTTTTATTGTTTTTAAGACACTAGAATATGATGATGTCATACTTCCAGGTGGGGGGCAAGAGCCAGTTTTCTCTATTGATTACATTGTACAGAAAGTCGTTATTTTCATTTGGCCCATTTGTCAATGCCACAGTTTAAACCTGTCAGGAGCAGTGGACAGCTATATGGATAGTTCTGTAGCTCTTATAATGTTGGTTCTTTGTCAGTGATGATAAACTATCTATGGGTGTTTCCATCTGCTTGAAATGTTCCACAATATTGTGGAACATTTCATCTCCATGGAGACAAGAAGATCACAGCAACAAAACATTTTTTCAATCAAAAAAGTGATAGTATTTACATTTTTGACTGTGGAAAGTCAACTGCATTATTCCGTGGAAATAGAAAGTTAAAACCATACTTCTCCATGAACATAGATGAGCTTCATGTCATACTGTGGGATATTATAGCCAGAGGAACAGCATTTCCATGGAAACAAGCAGGAGGAGGCCCTCCTCCAGGCTACACAGTCTTATATAGTGCTTTTTCAGACGCTCAAAGTTGCTTTACAGTTTCATGTATTATTCACTTACTCCACACTCGGTGGTGGTAAGCTTAAGCTATTGTAGCCACAGCTGCCCTGGATCAGAGACTACCAGTCTGCGCCATCGGCCCCTCTGACTTCCACCAACAGTCATGCACACACCACTTTCATACTAGGCAGAGTCAGGTTTATGGAGATACAAGCCCGCTCAGAGTAAACATGCATGCATTTTTTTTTTTTTTTTTCTTCAGTGCAATAAAACCATCCATAATTTAAAATATCTACATTTCTATTTTTTGGCAAAAAATGTGACATAGTGTGGCTTTAAATATATACACAATGGATACAACTTTAATATCATACTATGGAACATCTTAGGCATCTCCATGGAGACAAGCAGGTGGCACTTCAGAGAGGTCACCTTTAAACTATTATACTGGCTTTGGCATGAGCTGTAGAGCTATCCACTCATTGTACCAAAATATATCTCATTTAAATGAGTTGACAGTCTTTCTTTACTTCTTGTTGTGCTGTGTTGTTTCTCAGTGTGAGCTAATTTATGTGGACTTGAAATAGCCACATTTTTATCTGCAGTCATTTGTTCACTGTTAAAGACACTTGGATGTAACCCAACAGGAGCAGGGGAATAATAGCTGCGCTCATTAATTTTTTTCACAGATGATACTATTACAATATGCTGCTATCAAACAGGGAGGGGACACGAGACAGAAGGCAGAGCAGCTTCTGTTAGTTCATAGAGGACATGGTTTGAAATGAGAACATAAAAGGGACAGGTTAAACATAACCTTTGAAGTTTAAAGAGGGATATTATTCAAAATCAACTTCTTGGAGCTTTCTACCATGTTATAACCATGTTTCCTCATCATAAACACGCCTAAAAAGGTTTTATGTCATCCATGCATGTTTGAGTAATCTAGCGATCTCTCCCAGGCACAACAATTTTCCATAAATATATAAAAGCATAATGCAGAACAATGAACTCCACAAAGCTGATGCGATGCGCAGTAGTTTCATTATTGCATGCAAATAGTGAATATATGAGTAGAGGGATTTTTAGGTTAGAGCTGCCAGAGATCACTTTTGGTATTGGAAAGTGATCAATAAAATAACAAAACTTTTAAAATGTAGATCAAAATAAAGAACACTTCATTTTGTGGTTGCTGCTGTGAAGATGTTATTGCTTTGCCTGGAATGTTCCACAGTATAGCATTAAACTTATGTGTCTTGTATTTATTCAATTGCAGGTGATATTATTGCACTTTTTTTTTAAACATGCCAGGTTACCTCTCCACAGACCTAACCTGTAACTTGTCCTGGTGGTATCACATGCTTGACTCCATGGAGATACAGTAGATAGTAGATGTAAGGCTGTTTTGGAAAATTATCTGACGTGAAGTGTTGCCAGCGCGATCCGATTTGCGATACATGTTTAAAATGTAGGGTTTTGTTCAGAGCGCACATCGAAATATGAACTGATAAACTAATACAAGAATCCTGGGCATTTCAGAACATGTTTGTACAGATCTAAACTATAGACATGACAATATTTTTTAATTTTGCTCTTTGGCTTTCTATTTTTGAAATAATTGCAGTGTTTGCATTTTGACAATTGTTCGAACTCAAATTGTGATTTTGATTTCCATTTAGACAGGCAGGTAGATCCTCCACCAGAAAAGCTACACACTAGTCTGCACCTTAAGTTTCTAAATCGAGACGGCCTGGACAAAACTGAGGTCAAATAGTTAATGAATGGGAAGAAGGATGCTGCTAGAAACACAAAACAGGAGGTCACGAGGAAGATGAAAAAGGGTGATTTATGCTTGTCATGACAGAGGACATGAAATCAGTCAGCGTGGGATTATTATGTAAAATTATTCAACCTCTGAAGCCACCCACAAGGGAAGAAAAGCACCCAGGGACAGTAAAAGGCGTGAAGGGTACGGGCCAGTGTCTGGAGCACCCGTAGCCGATTACCTTCTCTCCCAAAATGCCAGCGCACTTAACAGCCGTACAGTGAATTATAGTTTGATGTCTCACTTCTCTCGGGGCAAGAGGACACAGCTACATAGAAACAAGTGGCTTTCTGGAGAAGCTAAAAGAAAGCACTACAAAGTCAAGTTCCCTGGGTAAAACTGCAGAAAATGTGAGTACCCCGCTGCCTTGTACTAAAAGTAGAAAGCTGACTGCGGTGCTAAAACAAAATAATTATGGTTACATTTAAGGCTTTGTTTACTCAGAAAATACTAGGGCTGTAGTTGACAAAATTCTTGGTCGACTGAAGACATAAGAAAAGGAGGCGTGGCAAAAGCTCTCAAACTTTTATTTATGTATCTGACCCAAACTACACTCACAAGATTACACCTGCATTGGAGTTCATACAATAAGTATATATTTTGTACAGTTTAGTAGTTCCTATGGTATTTTTTAGAAAAGTATTAAACAATGTATTTATATAATGACAGATTAAACTTGTGAATCATGAGTTTAATCTGGTTTTTGGGCATTAGTAGCTCAGTTAGTGGAGTGTTTGTCCTCTGATCCCAAGGTTGGCGGTTCAAATCCCACTCTCGACATAAACATCATTGGTTGAGCAGGTCAGATCCACTGATCCACAGGTCAGCGGTGCGATTCCAGCTCTAAGACACTAGGGATGTTGTGATATCCAAATTTTATTGTTTTGAGATTAACATTGGTGTATTTATGATGTGGAGCAGGACAAGCTTTATTTCAATGATCAATTAAACTTTCTAAACAGTGACTTGTGTTGCTTTTTAAAAACTAGGGATGTTTACATTTAGATTTACATTGGTTTCTTGAGTTTTATCATACTTTCTAAACAGTGACATAAAAAACCCTTTACATTTAGATTTACTTTTTCTTGAGTATATATTAAATTATGATATAATATAAAATATAATGATGATGATTCATGATGACTCATGATTCATTTTTGACCATCATGGTTATGATTTACCAAATAATCTTGAAAAAACAACATAACATTAAATTTGGAGGTTGTGGGTGTATTTGGACAGGATTTTTTTTTTTTTTTTTTATGTCCTGTCTGTGTTGCCATATTCAAACCAATTGTTGACTTCAAAAGCTTTCTTAAAAATGGAGGAGGGGGCTGATATTAAATAGGGATTCTGTCTTAACACTCAGTCATCCAAGTATAGGGATAAGTGTTTTAATATACTTTGCATATTAGTTAATTGTAAAAAAGCCCAACCAGGGACGGGAGTTGAAAATTAGCTCTTGCTATAAACTCTGTATGCATCACATCAGCTGCAATGTTCATTTTGTAACTATGTGCGATTGCATTGTCCCTGTCAAATAAATAAATAAATAAATAAATAAAATATGATTCATAGTATAAGAAAAATTCAAATCGTCAACTGGACAAAAAGTTGTAGGAGTGAAGATGTTTCACTGCTCATCCAAGCCGCGTCTTCAGTTCTGGTCAGATCACTGGTGGACACTGCCTTCTATCGATCTGAAGGGAGGAGCTAACTACTACTGAAACTAAAATAGCTATTGTTTACAGTTTCAGACTCATGGGCCTACATTCAGCCTTAATGGCTGTAGGCCAAGTGTGAACTGTGCCTGGGTCATACTTAGTGTAATCATTCAGGCCCCTGAGTGCTCTCACACCTATTAGCATACTGGCTAGCCATATTGTTATCTTTGTTTAGACATAGGTTTAAGGATGGAGTTACAAATAGGCGATAGATGATGTTTAAGCCCCCCATTCCAGTTCAGAGATGGATTGTCTCCTTTACCTCTCGTCTCAAACCAGTTCCTCACTGTCTTCAAAGGAGTGGTTAGTGTGGGTCTTATGCAAAATCACCTTTTTAGAGCTTTCTACTATGTTAGAATGTTGATCTCTCAACAAAAACATTCCTGAAGAGGTTTTGCATATCATCCATGCTTCTTTGAGTGATTTGATGATCTCGGCCAAGCCCTTTTTGAACCGTCCTTACAGTTAGCAGCATGATCTTAACCTAAGCTAAGCCCACAAGCGTACATCACCCAATTTTCTATAAACATACAAATACATTTAGCGTTTGTGGAGCTCTAAACTACAGGGTTAGCAAGTTTTATTTTCAGTTAACCTTTATTTAACCAAGTTCTCTCAAGATCGGGGTACCAGAGGACAACCCATAATGTACAATGTTTTAATTGAATAAAGCGAAAAACTGTTTAGGGATGAAAACCAGATCTACTTTAGACCATATGTTGCTGTCACTTACAAAAACATCTTGCATACTTAGTGCTGCAATGATAAAGTATTTACATCAGCATAACAGATTTGTTCAAGGTCATTACTCTTGTTAAGTACAGATCAGTGGCAATATGGCAAACTGTATACGAGAGAAAATAAAACATTTCTAAGACCATTAGCTCTGTGTTTGTAAATGTTGATATGATTTTTCCTGTGCATTTGACCCACAGCCAGAGCACCCATCTCCAAATCTTAAAGGGGCTGTGCCTTATTTTTTCTGTTTTAAAAAACTGTTCCTTGCTTAACATATTCACACTTAACATTAGTAATTCATCACAATGAGTTTATAAGCTCTTTTCTCAACTTTCAGAGACCAGAGCGGAGTTTTGCTGTCACTGTAATGCTAATGACAACTAGCATGCCAACAGCGCACCAGCCTTACTTCCTGGTTCGTAAGTAAAAGTACAGATACAGACGTAAAAAGTAGCTCGAATAAAAGTATCACATGAACAGATCTACTTATTTTGAAATATTCAAGTATGCATTTAAAAATATACTTTAAGAGTAAAAGTAAAAGTATTAAATGTAATGATATTGATTCAAAATGGACAGAATTTTGGTCAACACTTAACACTAGGATATCAATTTCTTAATTTTTCTTATGGATTTTGTGTATTTATTTTTGTTTTGCTCAAAGCCAAAGTTTGAACTCAAAAACTTGAGTTAAGATCCCCCGCAAAAATGATAAAAATAACCCGTCAAATCATATATCATTTACTTTTCAGTCCAGTTAATAATGTAGTGGAGTAGAAAGTAGAGATACATGCTCTCAAATGTAATGAAGCAAAAGTAAAAAGTATCCACTGCAAAATGTACTTCAGTAAAATACAGATATCTAAAAAAATCTACTTAAGGACAGTACTTTACTACTTGTACTTTATTACCTTCCACCACTGGTACTGCAGTTATTCTTACTCCTTCTTTTGTTGCAATATAGATCCTTAGCCTTGGTCCAATCTGCACATTTACCATTGACATACTAGAATTACATTAAAATTGATTGCGTCTCTATACCGGAATACATGAGGAAGAATTGCGTATTTGATTTTGTAGGATGTGCTTAAACTTGACAAATACTGGCAATTAAGCTTTTTAACTGTGCAGAAACATTGCAGTGACATGGCTAATAGAGATAAATCATCTTGGAGTACTATAGTGCACTTATGTAACTTTCCTACTGCTTGTTTCCATGGAGATGTTATTGCTTTGACTGGAATGGCATTGAACTTATCCATCAGGTGACGCCACCAGGCCAAGTTACAGAACAGGTCTGTGGAGAGATGACCATCTTCACATTAATAATAGATGTTCAAAAGCATCAAAAATCAGATACTAATCGATACTAATAATAGTTTGATTAGGTTCATTAGATCTTCTGTTACGATTATAATTTAGATTCTTATGTACAGACCTCTATTTATTAAGTCTGCAATATCAGACCAGTGCAAGAGGGAAAACCATCTCATGGATCATAGGCACAGAAAGCAAAAAGTACCATCAGAGGATCAGGGAGGCCACTGAGATCCAGAAATGTGCTCATCGCACTGTAAATCGGGACAAGGGGGCATACTAACTTTCTCACACCTGCAATACAGTTCTGAAGAAGTCAGACTACAGATGGCGCTGTTTTCCTACTGCTCCAAGTAGGAAGACGGCACCAGAATCTGTTTAAATCAGCTGATCAACTGTTAGGGTATGAAATAAATGGAGGTCTGCACATAAGAATCTAAAGTATAATGATACTAAAAGTAGTATACTAGATAAGGAAGTATCAATACAAAACAAAAGTCACAATCACAGGACAGAAATGAACCTTTACTGAATAGCTTTAGAATGATCTTCAGCTGTATCAGAGTATAAGACCACATAGACAAGTATATGCCTATGGACCACACAGATATAAGACCACATTGTAATTTAATGTTGAAAATGACATTCTACTGTCTAAATAAAGAGCTACTTTGGTATCGGGAATCTGTATTGAGTCTATTCCTTAGTATCGAAATCGAGCGTGAAATTTCGGTATCATGACAACACTAGTGTGTACTATAGCTTTAAGAAAACTCCCCTCTCTCTGGTATTTTGACAAAGACTGGCTGTATATAATGATTTATAAAAGGTCTATTTTTCAGCATAGGATTTGTCAGTGTCAGGAAACAATAAAAGAGAGGCACGATTTATGACTGGAGCGATCGGCTTTGCTTGCTCCATTGTTTTAGAGTATTGTCTTCCCCTATTCCCCACTGCTACTGTCTGACTGCAGTTTATATTATATTGAACCCCTACACTCTCTAATTTAATAAGAAGCAGCTTTTCCCATTGTGTAGGTGCAGACTCAAAATCAACTTCATACTAAGACAGCAAGATGTTGACTAGGTTTTGCTGTGTTCACACTAGTGTTGTCATGATACTAAACATTCTAACTCGATTTTGATACTAAGGAACAGACCTAATACCGATTCTGATACCACAATGACAATATTTAGACAACAGAATGTGATTTTCAACATTAAATAATAGTACTTTTTTATGTTACCATCCGGTCTTATATCTGTGTAATCTCTCAGTCGTCCAGGTAGATTCCGTATTGGTCCATGGATGTACACTAGTCTATGTGTCTTATACTTGTTCTGATACAACTCAAGATCATTCTAAAGCTATTCAGGAAAGGTTCATTTGTGTCCTGTGAATGTGACTTTTTCAGTTTCGAAACCTTCCCAAATGAGTATGTAATTTCGATATTAGTTTTAATATTGATTAGTATCTGATTTTTGATACGTTTGACAACCCTAGTTCACACTTATTCAACAATACAGAACTACACCAGGACTAGAATTAGATCAAAGAGACCAAACCAGAATGCAGCCTGAGTATAATATTTCATTTCATCAACAGTGAACTGTGACTGTGACATTTTAATAAAACATCAGGGACAGTAAACTTAATTAAAGTAAAACTCACAGTTATCTTAGAAGTGTGGCGACAGTGGCTCAGTGGTTAGAGCTTTGGTTTCCCAGCAAGACACTACACCCACATTGCCTAGTATGAAAGTGGTCGGAGGGGCCAATGGCGCAGATTAGCAGCCTCGCTTCCGTCAGTCTGCCCCAGGGCAGCTGTGGCTACAATAGTAGCTTACCACCACCAAGTGTGGAGTGACTGAATAATGACTATAGTGTAGCGCTTTGAGAGGCTTTGACAAGCCTGTAAAGCACATTACAAGTGTAAGACATTATTATTATTATTATTATTATTATATTAACTCAGAACTAACGTTCTTTTGTTTGTTTTATTCCTACAATTACTGTTATTGCAGTTACATTTATAATTGAAAATCAAGATTCAGTTCACAGAGCATTTTAAGGTTAAAGGTCCTGTATTACACGACTCGTATGAGCTTTAAGCCATGGTAGAATGTCATTACCTCACAAACATACCTGCAGTTGTGTTTTGTTTCAGCTCAAAATGCTCAAAATGTTCCACCTTGTGATGTCATGTTGTGGTAGTTTTCAATTTTCAATATCAATTTACCTTTTTTTTGGCAGAGATTGGAAATTCCAAGGCTGAAATCATCCAAATGATTCTAGTGAAGGTGTATGGAGTTTAAAATACAATGGAGCACTTCCTGTATTATAACATGACATCACCAGGTGGAACAGTGTTTTCTGTTTGAGAGAATAACTTATCCTAAATATGCAGGGTTTGTGTGTTTAAACTTGTGTGAGTGAAACAAAACACTTAAAACACACATATGTTTTTGATGAGGAAACAACATTATAACACAGATCAGAAAATGGCATAATAGCAAAAATAAAAAATACCCAGAACAGGTATTGATATTGAAACAGCCACATAAAAATTTTATGACATGTAAATATTAATTACACTTTCAATTCAATGTCATTCTTGCCTTATTGACATCTGGGCAAGTTTTACTCATCCAGGTACGACAATTCTTAAAGCAATATTATTAGGTCAACTGATTCTTATTTTTATTGTTTTTCATATCTATTTATTTATGTATTTATTTATTATTATTATTCATTTTTTTCAATGACATCTATTTTGACCTTTGGAATAGCAGCCATTTTTGGATATATTTTGCATCCTTCCTCACTACACGCACGTTTGCTAGGTGTGATAACTGAATAGGAGAAGGGAGCAGGGAGAGTGGCCCGGTGAACATGCCTGCTGGCGGCCTGTCTGCACATATTACACTGCCTTCGCCTGATCCTGCCCTGGCTCTGCTCCTAACACTCACACTCACACACGCACACGCTCACACACACTCACACGCACGCACACACACACACACACAGATACGCAGCATGACGACTTGTTCTCTGCTGTCAGCCGCACTACACGTCTCCTCTCTGGGAATTTAAATCCAGGTTTGACACATGCTATACCGAATCAGTAGCAGTCACAAATGTATATAAAAATAATAATAATAGTAGTAGGTGTGTCCTGGCTCCACTGGCTATTGCTATTTCAGGTAGTTGGTGACATCACACAAGACTGCCCTGATTACAACCAGTTGTTTAGGTGTTTAGTTCCACTTTAAGATGTCTGTCTCTTAAATAATAAAAAGACAGAGAATAGAATTGATTGATATGCTTAATGATAATTAAAATCCATTAGTAAATGCTTGTTTGTTGTTGGCATGGGCCTATGTTTTACTTATGCCTTGATTAATAACAAAAAAGATGTAATTTATATATTGTTCTCCAAACAATTTGAGGTAGTTGTCCATTAGCAGTAGACTATAGCCTATTTGGGGCCGATTGATGAAGACATGGAGGCCATTCTGTGCCAAAAGCTGAAGCATAATAAGATTTCACTCATTATATGCATTTTTGTTGTCTATGGACTATTTGCCCCATTATATGATGTCTTAAGTTTGCATTTAAAGCCCCACTGCATAACTTTTAACTGAAAAACATTTTGGATGTTTTCATTGTACTAAAAAACTTTAAAGTGACCTTCCTCTGAGCGGGCTTGTGTCTCGATAAACCTGACTCTTACTTGGCCTGAAGGAGAGACTCCTCCTGCTTGTTTCCAAGGAAATGCGTCTGCAGTATTTCGAAGTATAGTTTTAATCTTCCATTTCCACTGAATGATGCAGGTGGAACACCTCCAGAAAGTTGCAGTGCTGCTTTTTAAACAGTAGACATTGAAAATTGTGAGACTAATTCATACTGTAGCATTTGTGGCTGTTGCTGACATCAAACAATATTTTATATTTCAACTAATAATAATTCTATGTTTTGGTCAAAGCTCATTACTTTTCTCATTCATTTTTTTTGTCAAATTTTGCTGCTGGTAGATATAGTTTGGGGCAAAGCTAAAGCATAATTTGTTCATGTTTGGATGATGTAAAAGATTATTGTTTTTTTTTTTTTTTTTGTCTAACAACTATTTGTCACCTTATTGTGATGTCACGAGTGTGTGTCTTAATGATTGGCTTTTACAATAATGGTTAGGTTTGATTGATAATCTAGAGGGGGACACATCATTACTTGTCGCTTGCTGGGGATGAGATTTTGCTTTGACTTCTATGGAACATAATTTGTACAATTATGTAGTGTCTCCAAGCACTTTACAATAGATCATTAGTCATTCACTCTTTAGTCTGGTGGAGCACTTCTGGGAAAGATTGATGGAGCAGTGACAAAAATTGTTTACCATCTCCAACCACAGTCATGCTAGTGCCAAAAGACCCTGGAGGAATAGTGATGACATTAAAGTAATTAGCAAGCAACATAAGCCCTATTTGCACAGGATTAGTTTTACCTATGAAAAAAAACAGTAATGAGCTGTAAAACTGAAATTTTGCAGGATAAGCACTGTTAATTTATATTTATTTTCAATGTCAATTTTTCTTTATTTCAGAAATGTTAGAGTCATTGCACTGAAATATGACAAGTACCTTTTAATGGCTAGTATAGCTTCTGCTTTAAGTTTGTTTTAGCATTATGCAGTGCGACAGCACCTGTACTGCAGCACCAAACGTCGCTCCTTACCACACTGATGCGATCGGCAATCAGAATGGCATCCACGCTATCAGATTTCTTGGAAATCAGCCATAGCCTCTCTCTTTTAATCCATTAAGGCTAATGCAGCATCTCAGTCCAAACTTTATAAACTTTGTGTCCAAAGATACAACAGCTTGTTTAGTTTAAAAAAAAAAAAAAAAAAAAGCTCTACCACTTTGCACACAATGTAACTTTTCTGGTGAAGGGTCCACCACCTGGTTGAATCCATGGAAATGTTGCTGCTTTTCCTGGAATGTTTCATAGTATGGCCTTAACTTAACCTTATCTCCATGGAGACAAGCAGGTGGCGTCACAAGGATACATCACACTCCATTCACAGCAAGAAGATTCATGGGTTTCAGGCAGAAGTATTCCTTCCAGTGATCCTCCGTTGTTATAGCAATAACACAATTCAAATCAAAATTTTATATATTTTGAATGGGGAAAGGTCCTCACAAAATCATTCAAATCAGGAAGAAATTATTTTCCTGAAACCCATGAATATGGTATTTTTGAGAAAACACATAAAAATAAATTTGATATAATTTGGTATAAGTGTAATGCCGTATCGTGGAACATTCCAGGCAAAACAATAGCATCCCCATGACAAGCAGGTAGTGAATCCTCCACTAGAAAGGGACATAGTGCAGCTTTAAGAACTGCGTGTCATTCCGCTTTGTTGGGATGGTAATATGTTGTGGAAAACTGGGTTGTCCAATGTCTAATATACCTGAATTATGCACAGAGGCGGTGCACCTACTACCGGCCAAATGAATTCACAGCGCTGGATCCAGGGGGAAAGATTAGCAACACAGCTACCCTCTCTCCTTTCCCTCTCCCACTCTCACACTCTCCCTCTCTCTTTTTCAGTCTCTCTTCTTTCTCTTCCCTCTTTCTCTCACCTTTCTTATTTCTCTACCCTCTCTCTGTATCAGTCTTCTTTTCTCACTCTCCTCTCTTTCTCTTTCTCATTCTCTCTTCTCTCTGCTCACTCTTTCACTCTCTCTTTCCATTCTCTCCCTCCCTCTCCTCCTCCTCCTCCTCCTCTCCTCTTTCCTCTTTGCCATTGTTCCCTGGAAACAGAATCACTGGGCTGCATTAAAAATGTATATTTATGGTTTTATGAAGGCCCCAATAGGTTTTATATAGCGCTATAATGGAGCACATAAGGACACTTGTAGGAAGCCGATGATGGCGAGGTTTTTAAAAGGGGTCAAAATCCAGGAT
This sequence comes from Periophthalmus modestus, assembly GCA_019594935.1. Taxonomy (NCBI): domain Eukaryota; kingdom Metazoa; phylum Chordata; class Actinopteri; order Gobiiformes; family Gobiidae; genus Periophthalmus; species Periophthalmus modestus. Next base: position 18,011,467 of record JAIEZT010000026.1, read on the forward strand.
AGGACCATGTAATAGCTTTGATTTACACAGCGTTTCGGAGGCGAGTTCGATATAATCCGCCAAACAGATGCTAAAAGGAAGAGCAGCAGTCAGATCACACACAGTCACAGTGCTTTAATAAAATACATATTCAAATGAGCCTCTTGTTAAGTACTTTGCAAGGTTAACGTCAATGATTTCCAGACTGTGGTTTTCAGAGATTCTAGCAGCATACTTTTACTCCCACTTGTGTAATATTTTTTGTTGAAGTAACAGTCTTTTTAATGTTTGTGTTTCTTGCGCTGCGCCTTCAGATATAATCATTTTTGTGTCTATCATTTGATAATACCAGATTATGTGCATTCAAATTACAGAATCAGATGTTCGTTTTTTCCGAAATACTTTTTTTTTTTTTTTTTTTACTCTTCCTTGGGTAATTTCTTGGACCATTACTTTGTACTTTTACTCTTACTTGAGTACAGTTTCTGGCGACTCTACACACCTCGGGTAATCCTTTGTTTTTGCCAGTTTAATCGTGACTTTGTTGACTGTAATGGTGAAGATCATTTCCTGTCTAGGGCGAATGTGTGTCCTTGATGTGAGATTGTAAATGGAATTTCGTGACTCCAAGGATTCTGGGAAGGGTGGGCGGATAGCAAATAGTAAATCAATGGCGATATTAGATTGCGTACTACCACACAGAATAGATGCCAAAACAAACGTGTTAACAGCCACAGTATCATATTTCTTGTAAGAAGAAACATAGATTTACTTTTTTACATTTTTACATTTTTTTTTTTTATTGAATAGTGAAAGATTTTTTTTTTCATTCACATTGTCTGAGTAGATCACCCCTCCATGTTACCAGTCCCAATTATATGTCTTTTTTTTTTTTTTTTAGTGCTTTGGATGGATTCTTAGGATTATGGTATGATTACTATGAGTCTGATAGATTTAGTATATTTCCACAGAACAGAAGTGCAGAAATTCATTGTATTTGACGCCGTATTGTATCTGGTTTTATGTCTAACCTGTTTCTGTTGTTAGATATATATATATTTTTTTTTTCCAATCAAACTCCAATATAGAAATCTTAAAGTGGACCTTTACTTTTTGTACTTATTACTGAAAAAGCCTAAAGTAGCCTCCAACCATGACCCCCACAAATAAGGGGAAAAAATGGATATATAAGAAGTAAAGAGGTAAAGCCTAGACAGAGTTTTAATAGCAAGATAAAAATACAACTCCAGTAGTTCAAGTTAATGTTGTCAGAAATAGACTCAATCCAATTCCAATACAACAATGATAATAAAAAAACACTCTTTCTTTTGGCAATAGAATGTGATTTTCAACATTAAATCATCATCTTTCTTATATCTATGTAATCTCTCAGTCGTTCCAGGTAGGCTCCATAGTGGTCCATGGGCGTATACTAGTCTTATGTGTCTTATACTTATTCTGATCAAGCACAAATTCATTCCAAAACTATTCAGGAAAGGTTCATTTCTGTCCTGTGAGTGTGACTTTTTTAGCATTGATATCTGCTGAAATGTGCATCTAGTTTCGATACTCGTTTTAGTACCGATTAGTATCTGATTTTTGATACTTTTGCCAACCTTATTCCAAGTATTCTGTCTGCAGTATCCAACTGTATATACATTGAAGTGCATAGTAGTTTACAGTACAGATGGCCTTAAATGTTCTTTAAATCCGGATTAAGTTTAATCTGAAATGAAATCCCTCTATATACGTTACCGCATTTTCCTGTGTGCAGTAAAGGCTTGAATTCTCTTAACAATAAGTCTAACGCGATTTCTTCTTTCTTTTCTTCTTCTTTTTCAGATTGAGTGAGGATCCTGCCTTCCACCTGCCACCATGATAGCCACTGGTGGTCTGCTGCGTATGAACCGGCGCCAGGACTCCCTACGCGCCAAAAACCGCGCCGAAAACAAGCGTAAACGGAAAGCCAAAAAGAAGAAAAAGAATGACGTTGTTGTAGTGAAAGGAAAACTAAACCTCTGCTCCCCCGCTGGCCTTGTAGCAGCTGTGGGCATACTCGTTTTACTCGTTGGCGTCTCGATGGCTGTTTTGGGATACTGGCCAAGCCAAAACCAACACGAATACCAGGAAAGACGTCGCACGGGGACATTCTATCGGAGCTCCGCAAAAAATCACGCTACTTCTGCTAACGCCACAAGTGAGAAAATGCCATCGGATCACGTGTTTAATGCTAGCCATGCTAACAGCGACAACAGTAGCGTCCAAGAGCCTGCGCCGCACTGTGGATTCCTATGCGATTTCCTGGATAGCTACCTATACTCCGACAATCTTAAAGTGTTTGGACCACTTGTCATGGGAATCGGGATTTTTCTCTTTATTTGTGCCAATGCTGTCCTCCATGAAAACCGAGACAAGAAAACCAAAATCATCAACTTGCGGGATATTTATTCAACGGTGATAGACTTGCATAGTATTCGTGCAAAGGAGTACTCCCCGCTAAACGGTTTGGTGAACTATACACAAGCAAGAAGCGCAGAAGGGCCTTCCGATTCACATCCTCCAAGCGCAAAACTTACACGAAGTTCTTGGCCATCTACCGGACTTGGTTTTCAGGGCGAACTTGGTAGCGATGACGTTTTTAGGCGCCCCTCGCTTGTTGAAAGACCTCGTAGTTGGTCAAGAGACGTCCAAACTTTTACCGATACTGTTTATAGCATCTACAAAGACTATAGCAATAGCGCTGAGCAAACGCCACAACCCAAACCCTGGGATCCCACTTCTATCGTCACTTCGTCGGTCAATGCTTTCACGTTACCAGTGATCAAACTCAACAACTGCGAAGTGGAGGAGTCCGAGAGGCTGGCAGCAGCAGATAGGGGGCACTCTAAGGAGGAAGTCGTCATTGAAACCGCCATTGAATCACAAAGCAATGAAGAAGACATTGATATGAGCCAAACGGAAGAAACGCAACTGACTGATTTTGACACTTCGTCAGAGAATCCAAACCACAAGGAGGACGAAGAGGATGTTTCGGTAGCTGTAGTAGTAACATCTGATCAACAGCAGGGGGCAGTGAACGAGAGCAGGACCCAACTATTTCCATCTTCGCCTGTACATGTAACTACGGGATCACGGTTATCTCTGAACTCTCTTTCGGGGGAGAGGGAGCCGAGGCTGGTGCGGAGGTGTAGTTTGTCTGTATCCGCAGGTCGGCAAAGTGAACGGGTGCGGCGGTTTAGCTGTCCCAAACTGGAGCGTTCAAACAGTAAGGGCTATATTAAACTGACAGACCTGGGAGGAGAGTCTTTCGAAGCCCCCGATACAGAGACCTCTTTGACGGGGGTCGAGGGAGACGTGACCGTGGACACCAAGGTGGACCTAGAAGCTCAGGGAGAGGAAGACAAGATGGCCGCCGCTGGGGTGTCCTCGGCAGAAATCTAGATCAGTGGTTCTCAAAATATATAAGTTGAAAATATTTGAATCTACAAGTAAAATGAACTTATATCAGGACAGTCCCTTATTAGACCCAGGTTCTAGCATTTTTCAGCTGCTTATTTATCAAACCTCAAATTATCCTTGAATTGCCAAAACAAATGATGTGAAAATAGTCAAAACACACATGTACTTTTTCTGGTTGAGGGTCTGCCTGCCTACTTTTCCCCATGGAGATGTTATTCCATTGGCTGTAATGTTCCACAGTATGGCTTTGAATTTATAACTTGCAATTATTCAGCTGCAGGTGCTTTATATTGCTTAAAAAATATTGAAAAACACTCATTAGTACAGGTTCGTCTTTCCACAGATCTGCCCTGTAGCTTGGCCCGCAAATAGATTTGTTTAATGCCCTACTCTGGTACATTCCAGGCAAAACTATAATATTTCATTGGAGACAAGCAAGTGGCGTAGTGTTGTATCAACCAGAAATGTTACATAAAGTACTTTAAAATGCATGCTGACTTTTTGACAATAGATTAAAGCCAAATTACTAATTACAGGACCTTACCAATTATCACCACTAGAGCCCACGTCCCACAGTTTGAGAACCACTGATCTAGATTTGATTATAAGTTGTCTCTATAGAAGAAACTGTCTGATGTCTTGAGCATGTGCATGTGGCTACGTTGAACAACGGGGCGAAACTGAAAGCACATAAGGACTATGAAATATAGCCATGAACACTCAAAAAGCAAGACTAAAAAAATACCCCATCCACTGCTCAATAGTGACTTTTTTCTATTTTTACAATGTAGCAAGAGCAATACTAAAGACTACTAATGAGATTTAGTTAAGATTTATATATAAAAATTAAAAGAAATCCTTGGTTTCAGCTCGGGATAAAAACTTTTGTATCTTGTAACAGTAGGGCAAAAGTTGTAGCTTGTATTTGCTAAAACTGTCACCATGATGTTGTACTGTAGCATCAATTTGACCACAGGTAAACATGGAGCTAGACTAGACTTGTTTCTCTGCATTGTTGATTATGTGAATATCACGTGGACATACGGGGGAACAGAGCCGAAACTCAGGTAGATGTTTGGAGAGAGACTACAAGCTTATAAGGGGCAGACGTCTTTCTTATGTGCACTCCTGTTTGTAACATCCATGACTGAATAAATTTAAATGTAACATAAATGCAGCGGGCTATTTGTCATTTATGAAATAATTGTTTGCAGAGGGGGTATTGCACTTCTATGGTGTGTTAACTGCTAACACATCATTTTTCGATATTCGATATTTCGATCACGGTGTTACCTTTTACTGTTTCTAAAATGCTATATTTGCTGAGAACAACATGGTAACCTGTTAAATAGGTTTCGCTTTTGGTTTCGACATACTGAGTCACTCCCCCTTCAGAGCACCATGCATTGTGCTAATGAAACTACACATCACAGCAGGTTTGTGAAGTTGTAGTATATTGTATGAATCATCCTTTTGTATATTTAGGAAAAATTGTCATGCAGGAGCCTGGGTGCTGTGCTTTGGATAAGATCATACCACTACCCATAAGGAGGGTTCGAACAGGACCCGGGAAAGATCACTAGATTGCTGAAATGTACATGAATGATATCAGCCATGTTTTTAATGAGGTTATAACACGTTATAACATGGTAGAAAGCTCCAAAAAGTGCATAATACTCCCTCTTTAATCATTGCAATGTTTATGATAATGATTACTATGCTGAACTTGTATTGAGTGTTTTTTAAAAGCAAAATGCACTTTATTGTCATCATAAGAGAATATAAATCTAATTTATTGTCATCATAAGAAAACATAAATCTAATCTATTTGGTTTCACTGCACTGGAGGAGGTGGGTTTTCTTGGTAGTTATGATTGGCATACTCCTTCTTTTCTATTACATAATCAAAGGCATTGCAAAACAATATGCAAAGTAGCCAACTGTCCTAAACACAATGAGTAGATATGAGAATGGGATACTAGCCATTCAAAAATATATTCCGTGCTCAGGTTAATACAGATTGGAATTAAAAGATTTATTTCACAACCTTTTAATATTTCACCATGGATAGCATATAATTGAATGTTAGAATATACTTGAATGTTAGTTACAAAGTTTTAGTTTCATTTTTATACAGATTCAGACGTTTTATGCATTCACCCAGGACATTGCTTGGTCACATTTGCACAATAACAACACGAGGCAAAGAATAAGAGTCATAGTGTTGCAGTTGCAGTATAATATGGAATCATTTTGATATAAGATCAGCGTTTCTCCACAAATCTAAAAAATATATATATAAAAAGCTTAATTTAACCTATATAGCTAAGTAATCACTCTAAATGGGCTGAAGCTGTCAGTATTTTTGATAAATGACCAAAATGAGTGCCAAATTACAAGATCAATATGTCTGATGAGAATATGTCAGGTAAGAGTAACGTTACTTCAAAATAAAACTACTCACCTAGACGTACAAAGAGTAACTGCTGCTGTTGCATATTGTCAACATAAAGCTTTTGTCACTTGTAGACTTACTCACAGTTGAAAGAGTAACCAAGAGTGCTGCTACTTGAATACAAATATTACTTTAGTAGGAGTAAAAGTATGCTGCTAGAAAAGTACTCTGAAAAGTACAATTTCTCAAATGTAACTGGGTTCTAATCCACTTATGGCACAGACCTAATTACATTATCAATATGTCTGATGAATATGTTTCTATTGCACTACAAGTAAATCAGTGCGTAATGGGCATCGCTAAGAACTGTAATAAATAGATAGCTTCCTGTTCCTTCCTGTTTACTACGTAGATAATTTCACTGCCATTATAATCTCTACTTGGGTTCTTTCTCAGGGTTACTGAAGTGTCTATCTGTGCATATAATCTGAGCAAAGCTAAGCCAACACAGACCTTATTTGGCAGTGGGTTACATAACACTACTTCTTACATACTGGGATGACAGCCGTGAACAAGTCGTGGTTTCCTGTCCTGCTTTAGCCCATGACCCATTTTTGGATCTTCTTTGAAAAAAAGGATCAACCAACAAATGCAACCCACAACGAGGCATTTCTATGTTCCATGTATTAACTTGGTTTGGACTATATGTAGACTATTGGTTCTTTTCCAGTTATATAATGTAAAGAGGACATAGACAGCTGGGGGAGAGACAAGTATGTGTTTTAAAATGACTGTTGTGTCTACATCTCCAAAGCTCCAAATGCTCTGCTCCACCCAGTGATGTCATGAGGTGGTAGTTTTCAATTTAACAACTATCTTTTACCTTTCGTTCTGTAAAGACTGGCAATTCCAGGGCTGAAATTATCCAAATGATTATAGTGAAGGTGTATGGAGTTTAAAAACACAGTGGAGCACTTCCTGTTTCACCACATGATGACATCACAAGGTGGAACAGAGTGTTTTCTGTTTGAAAGAAGATCAGCCTAAATATGCAGGGTTTGTGTGTTAAACATGTGTGAATGAAACAAAATACAACTCCGGGTCTGTTTTTGATGAAGAAATAACATTATACAGTAACATAGACCGGAAAATAGTGTAATATGGGCCCTTTAATTTTATGCTGTGAGAAATGTATAAAAGAAAAAAAACAAGTTGAACCTGTGTGGAGCATATATCATTTTTCTAGTTATGTAATAGCCCCACTGCATACCATCTACAGTATGTACAGTTTATTATTATTATATGTATATCGTATAAATGATTTTTATGAGAAATATTCAAGTGTTTTAAAATTTCTATTACAAGGTTAATAACTATTATGCTTAATTCTGACTATTACACTTAATTCTATGCAATTCTATGCAAAAGTATCAAAAATCAGATACTAAACAATACAAAAATTTATATCGAAAAAAAGTCACATTCACAGGACAGAAATGAACCTTTCCTGAGTAGCTTTAGACTGATCTTGAGCTGTATCAGAACAAGTATAAGACACATAAACTAGGTATACACCCATGGACCACTAGGGAATCTACCTGGACGACTCAGGGATTACAGAGATATAAGGCCAAATGAGAATATAAAAGAAAGTACCACGTTTTAATGTAAAAAAAAAAAAAAAAAAAAAAAAAAAAGGCATCATGACAACACTACTAGTTACAATACTCAAAACAATGTTCCCAAAATCCAGTTTAGTGTGCTCAAAATATGTAAATAAATGATACAAAAATCTACAAATTAAAAAAAAAAGACATCTTATTGTCTGTGTCTCAATTTAACGCCACTGTAGTAATACTGGATAAGCTTAAATCATCTGAAACCCAGCTGTACATTTGCAGCACGTGCAAACATCTCCACCTAGCGGCCGTAATCCGCATTGTTACAAGACCGACATATGTCTCCATGACCACCAGGGGGCAGCACTATAAAACCGCGAACAGACTCAAGCAGCTGTCGGAGTGGGCGTGGCCTGGTTTGGTGTACGTCGGGGCCGTTTAGGAGGCGTGAGGGGCGTGGTTAACTCACTCCAGTCTCAGTGGAGTTTACTCAGCGTTTACATCCACAGGTGCCCGGTCCCTTTGGCACAGTACAAGCCCCAGGAAGGCTCTCAAACCCGGGCAACAAGCGTGGGTAACAACGCCTCTGTCAGGTAAGAGAGACTGGGGTCATTTTTTGGCTTAAAAGTTTTTCAAATGTTACGTAAACTCAACCGTTAGTGAGCGTGGAGCTGGTAAAGAAGTACATGTTTGCTTAAATATGTAGTTTGGGTAAGTTTGTGGCTAATTGACGTGTTTTTGTCTTATATTCCCCGGGACGTTGGACACACACTTGTTGCTGTGACTACGCTGGAAACCTCCATACACGGTGAGTACCATGTCTTCATTCACAAAAGTATGGGGAAGTGCTGGCCAAAACACAGACGGTTAAGACTGTAGTAAACACGCTAGTCAGGTTTCATTGCTAAAGGTGGAAACATGGGATCTGAGTGTTGCTGTGGTGTCCAGAGTCCTGAGCTGTTTTACACAGTTATGGAGACTTATGATAAGCACAAACACTGAAGCTTCACCACATGGATCAGCCTGTTGTTACTGTGAAATATGGTCTTACTGATAGTAGTACAAGTAAAAGTACTGTAGTTGTAAAGGGACAATGACTCTACTAAACATTATTTTACTATATGCCCATGCCTCATAGTTACAGTACTTGACAATTCCTCTAAGTACTGCACTGTTTCACTTGGTTGTTGTGCTGGCAGGGAGTACTAGTACTATTAATGACGCTACTATAACTGTAAATAGCAATGCATACGTCAGTTGCTCAAAATGTTATACTGGCATTACATGTAAAATAATGTCTGCATGAGTACTAGTAAAGTTAATGACAATACTCTAGCCGCACATCAATGCATAGGTCTTGTACAGGCACAACGCAATTCTTGGCATTCAAAGCATCTTGAAAGCTTCCAAAAATACTTCAATACGCTATGAAATACTACTTATATAATTTGTTAGTAGAATAAATGTATTATTATAAATGCTTATCCTTGTACTACTTCGAATACTACTACTGCAAGTACAGTAAAGTGTAGAACTTAAATAGGCCTAGTGATCTGAAAGGCACTATACATAATTCAATATATGCATGTTATTATTACATAACATTACTACTACAAGAAGTGGATGGATAATAGATTTGTGTTACTAAGTATTACAAATATCAATATACTGTTACAATCTTTGCTAAGGTTTTACTGCTGTGCCTAAACATGGACCCGCAGTGTCAGTGACGTCATCATGTTTTGCATTTTAAAACTTTCAACAGTCACTCAAACTTTACTCCAGTCATTGTACTAGTGTTATACTTTAAAATATTGTATCTAAAGGTGCATTTTTTAAGTGATAGTCATATATATCAGTAGTAATAGTAGAACTAGTACTAGAAGTAATAGTAGTAGTATCAAGTGTCCACCAATACCTTTCATCAGGCATGCCCAAAGTGTGGCCCGAGAACCAAATGTGACCCTCAGACCAATTTTTCTTGGCCCTCAAGCTTCCAGGTGAATTGGCCCATACCTTAAACAGTACTTTTTACTGTATATTTCTGAAAATCTACTTTAACAAGCCCATAACAAATATTTAATGTGTCCCATTGCGGATGCAAGTATGAATAAAAGTCTAGTGGTCTATGGCCCTCAATCGGCCCTCAGCTTTGTCTGTGTTTTATATGTGCAGTAGCAGTAGTAATAAAAGTATTTGTACTAGCACTCCCTTACATACTGTTGCAGAAATGACAAGAATGCACTGGTTGTCAGTTCAAACTATGTTAAACATGACATTTTTACAACTGAAATCTCCATCGTGACACATAAGTCACGGTCATAGATATCAGTGTAAGCATTAGTAATAGTAGTAGCATTGTAGTAGTAATAGTAGTACTAATAGAATCAAATTTGCACCAGTACCTTGCCTACTGTAGCAAAAATGATAACTACGCATTAGTTTTCAAACTTTATTTAACACGACATTTTGACTGGTGCACTCTCCGTAGTGACAGTTTGAGCTTGGGGCCTTCATATTGTGCAGAGTGATCCGTCAGTGTTCAAGGCATGTCTAAAGTCCATGTGTCAGCACTTTGTCAATTGCTCCTTCAGCTCCTCTGGTCCGAAATGCTGAGGTGGCACTTTCTCCTCCTCTCTTAAACACGCTCTTTTCACCTGATCAAAAGTCTAATGTCCACTGGCACTATCTGCAAAATGGGAAGTCACCTCAGCATGTGTTTCCTGTGTCTCTACCAAAATAGAAGCGAATGAATGAATGAATTGAATGGGTCTATATAAAGGAAGGCTGTTTGAATGGGCTTCTTCCATTGTGGCTCTTTTTTATATATACACTGTTATTGTTGTTTCAGTTTCAACTTTGTCAGCTGCGTAGGGGATAGGACTGTGCGATTAATCGAGTTTTAATTGAGAATGAGATTTAGTCTTTTCTGGGGTTGTCAAAAATATCGAAAATCAAATGCTCATCAGTACTAAAACTGGTACCAATACCGCAAAAAATCACATTAACAATACAAAATTTTATTATGTTGAGTATTTTAGTATGATTTTGAGCTGTATCAGAATAAATATAAGATCTCCTACTAAGATAAAGATAAAGAAAGTAGTATTATTTTGTATATGAATATTAGATCCAGTTACTTAAAAAGGAGTATTTTTTTATCGTCATCATATCTTAATCCTCTAGTAGTGACCAGCTTTTGATCTCAAACTTTTAACTTTCTGATGAATGAAAAACTAAAGTTAACCAGCACAATCTTATTTTTTTTTAGAAATGGAAAGGTCATGACTTATTTTTGGTTAAAAAAACTGAAATTATCTTAGCTATATGATCATCAATTAACTGAATAATGTTGACATCCCTGTCCTTATATTTATTTTCTATGTGACAATAGCATGGCCAATCTATTCATGGGTTTCAGCTCCTTTTATATGCAACATTTTGAGGACTTTTTCCAATTCTGAATGGAATGAATGAATGGTATGCTAGACTGGATTGTCCAATTACTGATTTTCAAGATAGTAGCACAAGATGAATGATAGATACAAGTTTTAGTGAGTGTTTGTGCAGTAAATCGTTATTAGAGCAGCTATGAGTAGTATTTTTTTTTTACAGCAGCTTACCTGTTACTTTATGATGCCGATGCTGAAGGTGAATGTGCAGGACTATAGAGATAAAAGTGTCCAAAGTCTGGGGAAATTGGTTTAAGTGGAGTAGGCTGGTGGTTGCTGGTGTACATTATACATACAATGCATCTAATTCTTGACTATAGCTGCAAGATTAATCGCAATCAGATCAAAATTGCAATTTGAATGGAGGCAAATCACAAAGGCTGCAATGTAAGACGTCCCTCCACAAACAACAAAATGTCCTGTCTTCTTCTTCTAAAAAATGCTAACCCTGTAGTTTAGATCTGAAATGTGACTCTTCTATCGGCTTCATATTTCAGGCTTTTTGTCAATTCTGGGGCGACAGTAGTTCTGATAGTAGAGTGTTTTTCTACTGATCCCGAGGTTGGCGGTTCGAATCCCACTCTCAACATAAACATCACTGGTTGAGCGGTCAGATCCACTGACCCACAGGTTGGTGGTGCGATTCCAGCTCCCACAGATGAATGCTGCCGTGTCTGCGTACACTGGTGTATAAATGTGTGTGGATGGGTGAGTTGTTCCTTGATATAAAGCACTCAGAGTTCCTTCAAAGTGGAAAGCGCTATCTAAAAATGTGACCGTCTACGGTTTCTTCTGGACACGATGTAAAAATGTGAACTTTGAACAGAATCCGTATATTAAAACAAATCGCAAATCTAACCGTAATCATAATGCTTTCCATGATTAGATGTTTTCCCACCTTGTTCAGCCTTATTTCACACAGAAATATCTTGTTTAATGCTGATTTGAGTAGTAAAAATAAACCATTAGTTACATGACAATAATTGAAAAGTGGCGGCTGACCAGTGTGACCACGCTTTATGCCTGCAGTTTCAAATGACCACAAGAAGGTTGTAATTATGGGCCAACAGAGGGGAATTCCCATATCTGGATATAATGTCTAAACTTGTATTTTTGTCCTTTTGTTGCTTTACTTTTGAACACACTTAGTGCATATGAAAGCGACAGTCTGCTGTAGAGATCGGAAACATAGCCCCTGTATAATAACAAGCATTTTGGTCAAACTTGCCAAAGGGAAGTCTTATCTATAGAAAACAATCATACTATTAGGACTAGGATCGTCAAAAGTATCGAAAATCAGATACTTATCAATACTAAAACTAGTATTGAAACTGGACACTCACTTGAACAAATACAGATACTAAAAAAGTCACATTCACAGGATAGGAATGAACATTTCCTGAAAAGCTTTAGAATGATCTTGAGCTGCATCAGAATAAATATAAGACACATAGACTAGTGTACACCCCTGGACCATTATGGAACCTATTTGGACGACTGAAGGATTACACCGATATAAGACCACTAGGTAATAAATAAGAAAGTATTTGGATATAATGTTAAGAAATGTTGTGAAAATGACGTTCTATTGTCTAAAGAAGGAGTGAGATTATTGTTGTAGCATCGGAGTTGGTATTGAGTATCGAGCCTATTCCTATATATTCAATTTATTGTTTACTTTTTTTTATCATACTAACTGTAAATAGTAGTTTAAAACAATATTTAATTGACTAACTTAAACAAATCCCCAATCTTTCTGGATCTGACCTACATCTATGCGCAAATGTGATTGCTTCTGTTTGACCGATGATGACCTAAAGATGACCTATTCTGTTGTACGCAACCAGTCGACAAAGAAGAAGATCTCATTATAGACTCTCACTGCAGAATCTGAACTATTACAAGTCTCTCCTCTCCCTCCACGATTCATTATGTTCCAGTATCAGACCATAACAAAAGCTTGAAATGGCAAGACTTTCAGGCCTGTCACGATCAATTTTGAAGTGTGATAAATTACAGAAAGAAATATAGACAATAAACGATATACATAAAGCAGAATTATTCTCTCAAAATGATTCTAAACATGCAATATAAAAAAAGTAACTGAAATAACTAAAAAGCAGAATGCAACAATTAATCTGTAATGAGGCACAGAAGTTATTTATTCAACCTTCTCCAGCTAAATCTTATATTGCAAAAAAGCAACCAAAAACATCCCACTAGTACAAAGAAAAACTACCACAATAAATACTGACCCCAAAACATTGTTCCATCTAACATATTTTGAACTATAAGTGGAGATGGTCATTATCGTGACAGACCTAAAGATTAAGAGGGCTTACAGAACTTATTTCTGATTATTACTTGGTTCCTCTACAAAAATACAGGAAGTGGTGTTGAGTTTTAAAATAGAATACCACCATCTATGCCATCAACACCAAAAAGTCCACGTAAATGCAGGGGCTGCTTACACATTCATTTAACAAAATAAAACTTGTTGTTTATTTTTATTAGTCTAGTTGTGCAATTGAGACAGCTTTTCACCCTTGTCAACATTACAGGAACAGTTAAGGAATTACCCGTATTATGTCACATCTGTCAAACCAGGAAGTCAAATTATAAACTTCACCAAAATGTAAAAACTAGAAAAAAAAAATTCAAGCTTTAAAGTAAAATCTTAAATATTGATACCTTGCATCTGATGTGAAGCCAACTTGAGTTTTGAGATTATCTTATTTTTTGGCAGTGCTTGCTAATGTGTGCATACATTGTGTCACCATGGTAACTGCTGAACATTCCACCACAGATAAACATGCAGTACACCCCAAGCATGATGTCAGTGCAATATTTATGTTAACCATTTAGTGAAATTGGTCGTCTAACCTGTCATGTGCACTTTTCATTGTATTCTCGTCATATGTTGCTATGACAGATTTTGTGCTGCCTGGTTTGAAGCATGGTCCTGATAAAACACATCACTGACCATTCATCGTCTGGGCCGTGATCAATACGTCTGCCTGCCTGATCAATAGCCCCATACCGAGGGACATTACTTCAGCCGCAGTGGCACAATGGAGGAAGTAAAGAGCTTTGAGAGAGCAGGGGTCAGAGGTCACAAGAATGTCTGAGAATGTGATGCATGACAATTCAATAGAAAGCCAAAGGTGGGAGCAGTTTGGAGATGGGCCAGGAATTAAAATCTCTTTTTCAGACAACCAAGAAGAGATTGTGTCTATGATAAGATGGGTTTCAGCTTCCTGTGACATTATGTAACATTTTGATGAGTTTTTTCCCCATTTTATTTTGCATTTATTTTGTATGTACATATATTTATTATTCATACAGTGCATATTCATGAACAGTCTGTAACAGTTACAGAGTAAATATACCAGATTGTAGCAATGATCCTAATTTCCATTGCTGTCCTCAGCATTTCATACAAATATTATATTTTGGATAGAATAATTATTTCAATGACGATCTGGTTTGTAACCCTGACTCTTATTTGCCCTGGAGGAGGGCCTCATCCTGCTTGTTTCAATGGAAATGTTGTTCCTTTGGCTATAATATTCCAAAGTATCGCATAAAATATCCATGGAGAATCGATTCTGAATAGTATTTAGAATCCTCCTGAAAGTTACATACTGCACCTTTAATATCTGAACATAATAGATTACAGTTGTAATTTTAGTCTTCATTAATCAAAGCAATGGACCATAGTGCTTCTTTTGTGTAAACCATTTCAGAGTGTGGTTTGTCAGATGAAATTCCACAATATTTGGCCTGGATTCAAACAGGATTAAGCTAGTGGTGCATTACAGAGGCGTGCATGCAGCCTTGGGGGAAAACCTTTTTCTTTAACCACAGCTGACAGCCCAATTGATACAGCTCTACTCCATCTAGTGGTACCTAAATACTGTCTTTGTCTCATGTCTTTCAGACCGTGCAATCAATCAGATTGTCACTGAAATGAGATCCAACACTGGGTACAGAAAACAGATAACAAAATAATTAGAGCTGATCTTTGGTGTGTATTTATATGCAGAAAATAAATCTCACATCAAAAACACCTGGTGATATGTGTCACTTCATCAGTGTTAGAGGTGTTGTATTGGAAGATAAAGTACAATGAAATTTAAAATAAGTCTTTTAAATAGGGGGTATTAAACAAAATGTATTGTCATAACATTGTTCCCCCATCAAAAACATGCCTGAAGAGGTTTTAGATGTCATCCAAGCATGTAATTGCAGTAATTTAGTGAGATCTCTCCCCAGGTCCTATTCGAACCCTCCTTACGGCAGTACAATCCCGTTCAAAGCTCAGCCCACAAGCCGACGTCACCCATGCTCCCACACAGAAATTTTCTATAAATATACAAAAGCATCAGACAAAACAATATACTACAATTTCACAAACCTGATGTGATATGCATGTGTGATAGCCCTTTGACAGGGGAGTCATTTAGCATGGAGAGTAATGGAAAGGGGGACTCACTTTGGAGGAAAATGTATTTTGAGAGATATATTAATTTGTTTTAAGATGTATTGAAAAATCTAAATGTAATAATTTTTTTGCCACATCACCAAACCAAATGCCTCTGCAATACCCAACCAGCATATAGATTTTAGCAAAATAGAGAAATAAAATTACTTTGAGTGTTTGAGGGGCAAAGTTTGAAAAGAAATGGTGTGGAGATCTGAGCCATTATCAAAAGCACTCAATGATAAGGCAAAGGTGGAGCCGAGTAATGTTTGAACTAGAGCCAAGTGAGATCTCATTTATGACTCACTCTCTTAAAATGGATTTTAGAAGAGAGAGAGAGAGAGAGTGAGGACGTACATTCACTTAGTCTTGTCACGATACTAAAATTTCAACTCAATTTTGATACTAACGAATAGACTCAATAGATACTTAGATACTTGTGACAACCCTAATTCGAGGGGAAGCTAATGTGATTGTGAATTGTGAGTGTGAAATACTGCTGTGATTTGACCTTGATCAAATCCTTTCGAGGAACATTTTTCTTCCATAATTTGATGGCACTGTGGGGGGTAGATGTTAATGAGGTGTGCGGTATGCTTCAATTTAAATTAACCCACACACGTGAGCACCATAAAGCAGCAGATAACATGCAGTCAGTGAGTGAACAGATAAGACAGGGTTGGACTCCTGTTATCTCAATTAGGGGATGCACCAATACCGATACTGGCATCAAATATTGGCATTGACACTGAAAAACTTGCTGGATCTGGTATCAGTTCCTTTATATTATTTCTGTTGATTTACCATCTGATTTTTGGACTAGAACAAAATAATGTTTGAACTTTTATTCACATCTGTTAATTAGTTTTTTGAAGAATAAATAACAATTATATACCATAACTGGATCCATTTCGTAATAAGTCAACTGTGATTTAAGGAAATAATTACCGTGCCCCCCCCCCTAAATGTGTATCTATGAGCCCTAGGGCAGTGCAATTAAACACATTTGTAATTTGATTTTAATTATTACTCTATTTGATTTTAAAAAAAAAAAAATGTTAACATCCTCCAATATATATATACCAAAGTTTTATTTTAGATTTGAAATTGTTGCACTTTTTTTTTTTTTTTCCATTTTAGGGTATTTGTAACAACAAAGAATGAAAAATGTACTATTAAATTATATCTATTTAATCTGGAGACACAGCTAATGCGTTGTTAAAGGTCTCCAATATTGTCGTACCTTGAAAGCCTCTTATCTTTACAATATAGTAGTACATGGTATTGCCTGTTACAATGCCTCACTATTAGATTGGTGCATTGAGTTCATTCTTCGTTTCTCACAGCAAATCTTCCCTTATCGCTAGTACAGAGTAGAGATTGTAGCCATTTATAATCACTTCAGTGTGCACACTTGCTCTGATTGGCTTATCAGAGTTATCAATCCATATTTGCCAAAGCTTTGTCATTCCTAAACCCTCTGATAATATTCTTCATGTGATATCGTGGTTGTGAGTGAGTGAAATTTGTGTAATAATTCTTCTTTGTCATTACCCATGCTGTTTTGCGTCATGCTGTTTCACTGATTGTTCTCTGTGGGGAGGGACTTCTTCACGTGTGGCCCCTCCCACTTCCTCCCAAGAAATCATTTCAAGGGCAAAATCATCTGCTACTGCTTTCCAAAGGTTACGACTGCGCTTTTATCAGCCTAAGAGATAAGATGTGCTTCCTACATGAGGACGAACTATGTTATGCGTGTAAATGGAAGGCTCTTAATATGTGATTATGTGTCCTGTATTAATCAGGCGTTTATAGTATTTTGAATAAGCATGACCTTGGTATTTCCTGTAGTACAACTTGAAGGAGGCATTAAGTGAATTTACTTTTATGAGCTACCATGATTCAAAAATTTCAAACTTAATTTCAATCCAAGGAACTGACTTATAACGGTCTTATGTGTGTAATCCCTCAGTCGTCCAGGTAGGTTCCATAGTGGCCCATGGGCGTACACTAGTCTATGTGGTTTTATATTTGTTCTGATACAACTCAAGATCATTCTAAAGCTTTTCAGGAAAGGTTCATTTCTGTCCTGTGAATGTGAGTTTTTAGTGTTGATACCTGGTCAAATGAGTATCTAGTTTAGATACTAGTTTTAGTATTGATTAGTATCTGATTTTGCAGTTGCCATATTGTCCATTTTATTGTTTATTGTATGTTCCTATAACCACCTTTGCGTCTTAGAAATACTGTGTTTTCCAAACTTTTTTTTTGAAGACCTTTAATTCTGCTGAAGCTGTTTTGGCATTAGCTTGCCATCTTCTGGAGAAGGCAGGGAATGAACCATGAAACATGATAAAAAGCAGCCATTTAGCAAACATGGTTCAAACAAATACTTAAAGCTTATTGGGTGAAAAGTGAAGTGAAGCTAAAAACAATTATAGCTGAAAATGAGACTACACAAATGTTGGCATGTTACATCTGTGTTTAGGTGACTTTTTGTTTGCAGTAGGCCCCTCCTCCACATATACTCCTGACCATGAACCTCAAGATCTATAGCAGGGTTCCAGGACACTGCATGGTGGTTGGCCATTAGCCTGACTGTCCTGACACGTTGAACTGCTGTGAAATTGAAAGATGGATCAGTAGCAGGGAAAATAATTCCCTATGGGTAAAAAGTAAAGTACACCTTACTAAAACTGATCTTTGACCTGTGAGTCTATCCCTAAATTCAACCATCTTTAAAATACTGATTTCATCTGTATATTTCAACTATTTAATAATATAATTAGGAGGAAGAAATATTCATGGTTTTATTTTCTAAGGGGCGTTATGCAAAATCCACTTTTTGGATCTTTCTGCCATGTTATAACGTTGTGCCCTCATCAGAAATGCCTGAAGAGTTTTTAGATGTCATCTATGCATGTTTGAGTAATTTAGTGATCTCACCTGGGCCCTATTTGAACCCTTCTTACAGTTAGCTGTAAGATTCTGTCCCGTGCTCAGCCCACAACCCTACATCACCCACGCTCCCACACGGCAGTTTCCATAAATATAGAAAAGCAGGATACAAAACAATAAACTACAACTTCACAAACCTGATGTGATGTGCAGTAGTTTCATTAACGAGATGCTTACTGATTGCAGTGTTATAGCGCTCCGAAGGGGGAGTGACTTAACATGGAGAGCAAAGTGAGGGGAGACTCAGAGTGTCAAAAATTAAACAGAATCTTATTAAAGATGTTAATAAGTTGTTTAAGACGAATATAGCATTTTCAAAACAATAAAAGGTAAGGTGGTGATCGAAATATGTGTGTGTTAGCAATTACGACCCCATAGAAGTGTAATACCCCCTGTTTAAGGCTTTAGTTTTACAATATCATACATGGGATTTATGTTCTCGGCTAGTCTGTTGCCATTAAAAGCTTAGGTTGAATTGCTCTGTGAAGCTATTCTCAGCTGACCCCAGAGACAGTGCTGCCTGGACTTGTGTTTGTAATTGACCCACACCACTGAGGATCTGCAGCGTAAGAAACAGGCTTTGATACAATTATGGCATAACAAAGTGCCAGGCTCCTGTTCAGACCAGCACACAGGAAATTGGATTGTGGGTAATGTGGTCACAAGGTTACTGATTTGAGTAAATATGCACATTCCCGTACACAATGTAATTTCAGAGCCAGGCTGTTTTTCTGACACATCATGTAAAACCAATTGATTTCTTTGTACTTGTCTTTGTGAGGTTATGGTTTATTGCTCCCACTGGGAAGTTTGCCCTCTGCGTTTGACCCCTAAACTTCAAAGGCGATGGGCCAACCTAAGAGGTGCACCTAGGGACCGGATTTTGGTCAGGAGTATGAAGTTGGGTGGTTAGCTTATTTCTATGTATGTTTAAGTTAGGAAAAGCAATGAAATAAGATATACTTTTTAGGGCTAAGCAATTTAACAAAAAAAATAATATTTTATGAATTACCATTGATTAGAATTGTATATATGCATGTCTGAGTAATTTATTTCAGGGCTCAAACTTGACTTCATAGTTTTCCACATTAATATTGATTGCTATTAGCCTAGTTTGAACAGCTTCTTTGCTTTGAAATCAGCACTGAATTAGTTATACATGTTTTCAATACATATACATCATTTTAAGTTTTTTAAGTTCAAAAACCCCAAAGCGGTGGAACTGGAGGAAGTGTCTGGGGTGAGGGAAGTCTGGGAGTCCCTGCTTAGACTGCTGTCCCTGCGACCCGGCCCTGGACAACAGGAAGAAAATGGATGGATGGAAGTTCAAAAAGACAGAATAATGCAATGAGCAAAATGAATTGAAAGAGGATCACAATATTAGGTTTGTTTTGTGAGGTGGGTAGAGTGGCCAAGAGTAATGATACTTCAAAATAATATAATTCAGGTAGAAGTACAAAGTAGTGGTCCAGAAAATGACTCAAGTAATGATTGTAACATATTACTGCTGAGATGTGAAAAATTAGCAGGGAGTAGGGGTCATCTGAGTTCAAGGTTAGCCATTTTAAACGGAGCGGACAGGAACTAAGCATGTGCAGCCAGCAGAAAAAGTGAAGAGTCAAGCAGCCACATGAGCTTACACAGTCCACACAAGTCCACAGATCACATGTGGACTGCTGTTAGTCATTGTGCTGAGCTAGAGGCCAATGTGGCTAATGCTACGTTTGCCTGACACAATAATGGAACTGTAAATGGGGTCTCAATGTTCATCGTTTCCACCTTATCTGGAAAGTTCCTTAAAGGTCTTTACCTTTACACAAAATTGAGTCTTGTGAACTTTAAGCTGTTTTAGAGTGTTGTTACATCATCAAAACCATACCTGGAACTGTGTTTCTTTCACACATGTTTGAGTAAACTTTATTATTAGTCTGGCTACATTTCCAAATCTCTGTTCCACCTTGTGATGTCATCCAGTGGTAGTTTTTAAGTCAATAGCTACCTTCTACATTTTGTTCAGACGAAATTGGCTATTCCAGGCATGAAATTATCCGAATGATTGAAGTGAAGGTGTGTGGAGTTTAAAAAAAACAACGGGACTCTTCCTGTATTACCCCATGACATCACAAGGTGGAACAAAGTGTTTTCTGCTTGAGAGACAAACACAGCATAAATGTGCAGGGTTTGTGTGTTAAACAAAACAAAACAACGGGTATGTTTTGGGTGAGGAAACATCATTATAACCTAGATAAGAAAGCAGCATATACCTCCGACCAGAAAAGTTACTTAGGGCACGTTTAGCATCTTTGACTAATTTGATATACTTTTGTATATGTGTATTGCAGCTCATGTATCAGGGCAAAATATCTGTATTATTGATAATAAAAGGCATCATGTGAACACAACCTATTCATAATCAGAGCTGTGTCGTACTCATTTGCTTTTACTCAGTTGCATTTACTTGAATAACTTTTCAGAGTACTTTTCTAGCAGCATACTTTTCCCCCCATAAGAGTTATATTTTTTATTGAAATAACAGTATTATTAAAAGTTTTGGCTACTCTTCCTTCTGTGAGTAAGTCAAGTGACAAAAGCTTTGATTTAGTTTTTCAATTTTTTTCCTTTGAATATACCAGATTTTGTGCATTACTTTTCTATTTTGTCCTTCCAATTGCAATAACTTTAATGTCGGGACGTAACATCTGATTGACAATTACTTTCAGCAACTCCTACTTGAGTAGTAGTTTTCCCAAATATTTTGTTTGAGTAATTTCCTGAACCATTACTATTTCTGCTTTAGTAATATTTTTGAAGTAACATTATTCTTGGCTAAAATTTTTGGCTGGTCTACCCACCTCTGCTCACAATAAGCAGACAATAAATACCACCCTTCTTAACTATGTTACACTATACTGCTGTAGTTGTAATGTATTAAGTCTATTGGCAGCCTATGTAGTACACTTGTGCATGAAAGCAATTATGTGAAATGAGTGGGGTGGTTGAGAGAGGGGGGTCAAGTTCCCACTGGGGGGTGGGACTCGCGACCACAAATCCCAACGAAAACCAGCAGCACTCTAATTAAAAAGTCTAGGTTTGTGCTGCTCTCTCCACATGTGTTCGTTTATCACCATACTACATGTGTATATGGGTTCAATATGGGCTTATGCTAGTATGTTTAACGGAAGATTTTCATATAAGAAGCATGGCATTTTTGAAAGAGGCTTTTTGATGAGTTGAAGAAACATATGGAAGTAGTGTAACCATTGCATAAATGTTTATTTTAAATTATTGCCACATGAAAACTTATGTAATCATAACAATAGCGATCATTTTCAGACTTACAAACCAGTATCGCTGTGTTAAATAGAGTTGTCACAATACATTTCAAACTCAATTTCAATACTAAGGAGGAGACTCGATACTCAATACCGATACCATGATGATAATAATAAAAACGCTGTAGTTTGACAATACAATGTGATTTTCAATATTAAATCACAGTACTTTATTTTATATTACCATGTGGTAACCTAGAAATGCTTACACATTGCATTTAACTGTTGAGTGGCTAGTGAGTCTACCTACGTCTTAGCAGGTGGAATAAAGCAGTCCCCCTAGACGACCTATAGGGCTGTAGGCCTTTAGTCGTTTAGTTGATTAATTATTTGGTTTTTGTTTTTTTTGTTTGTTTGTTTAATCAAGTTTAATCTTTAAATAAGTACAGTACATTGTTTCCTAGTGCTTTTTTCTGCATAAATAGTTGTTTTTGCAAGAAATCCTGTGCAGGTGTTGTCTTGTGAGTGCAGTTTGGATCAAATCCATACACAGCTTTTGCCACGGGCCTTTCTAGTCGATGAATTGATGGGCAGGACACACAATTACCATGTCTTATACTAGTTCCGATATAGATCAACACAATTCTAAAACTATTCAGTAAAGGCAAATTATATCCAAATAAATGCCACTTATCCTGAGAGTGTAATATTGACAGTAACAAATCAGCAAATACAGTTTAATCTAGGCAAATATAAACCAGCACTTAAAACCAGTGAGACAGCAATTCTACTTCTTCTTCCTTTTTCTGACCCAGACACAACTGGATTGAAGTAGTTTTGTTCTGTCCATCCATACCATGAAAAAAAACAAGTATTTCAAGCTAGAAAAAAAAAAGATACTAAAATTGATTGCATTTGTGGTCCCTCAGTCGTCCAAGTATGATCCATAGTGGTCCATGGGTGTATACTAGCCTATGTGATCTTATACTTGTCATGATACCGTATCCAATTTTTTATACTTTTGACACCCCTAATCCATAGTTAATCAAGCTTATAATTGCATTTTGTGGGTGGGTCAATAATCTTCTGCTATCTGGAAAAGTAGTCTTCACAGCAAAGATGTGAAAGAGGACACTACAGGCTACTTTAAGTTAGTTTCACAGTAGTTTTCAGAGGTGGGTCTAACTGTCTGAGTAACATTTACTCAGTTACATTTACTTGAGTGATGCTTTTAAAGAAATTGTACTTTTTAGAGTATTTCTCTAGCATCATACTATTACTCCTTCTTGAGTAATGTTTTTTATGGAAGTCTTACTTGAGTAAATGTTTTGGTTCCTCTTTCCACTGTAAGTCTACAAGTGACAAAAGCTTTATGTTGACAGTTTGAAATGATTTGAATGTTTGTTTTCTTGCACCGCACCTTCAGATATAGTTTAGTTTTTTCTCATTTTTTTTGTCTATCCTTTGAAAATACCAGATGTTTAAAGTTTGCCATTCAAATGACATTAACCTCAAATCCTCCAGACAATTACTTGAGTACTTTCCCCAAATACTTTTTTACTCTTACTACTTTGTACTTCTACTTGACTAATATTACTTGGAAGTGACTCTGTTTAAATTGGTTTCACTGTAGTTATTCACCTACATTTCTATCCTACGCATTGCCAGCACATTGTCCATTCACTTCGCAGCTTTCTTTCGCATTTAGCCGTGCGCAAACATTTGATTTGTCTCCAATTTCTAACCTCGTGTCTTGAATTGCACCGCTGTCTGCGCGTGTGGGACGGTCGGATGGAGAGGGGAGGGGACTGGAGTCTGCCTGCTTTTGCCTCTGCTGCTGTTGCTGCTGCTGCTGCTACTGCTTCTGCTAAAATAATAGCCCGGCTGTGCAGATCTCCCACAATTCTCCTCTCCTCGGACGCACGGAGGAGCATAGCGTGATAGGCTTAGGGGTTAGCACGGAGAGGGGAACTACTGCAGCAGACGAGCCGAGCACAGCTGTCAGGAATCCCACCTCCTCAACAGCGACGATTCTCCGGGTATTTAACACGTTTATTTGCAATGTTATTTCACTATCACTCGCAATTACGCGTCGGTTTGGTCTATGTCGTACCTGTTTTACGCGCGCATGCCTTGTTATTCAACTAACCACATCGCCAGCGGCCAATGACTGACAATTAACATTAAAATAGACCACTGCTGTATCCAAGTGGAGCGAGAAGTGCTAAAGGCAACGCCAGAACGAGCAGGATATCTCTCGTCTTTTGGGTACAGTCGTGCGTAATTGTGCGTTATCGCGGCTTTCGGGGCGCTACTATGTTGTCGTTTAGTGGCTGAATGGGCTGCCAAGATGCGATCGCGTTTTTCCAGCTTAGATTTCCATAGAAGCAAACCGGTTTTGGTCAGGCTAAACTAAACTGGCACCCTTTTCACCGTCCCAGGATGATGATTTGTCAAAACGCGCATTAGAGATTCTTTGTAATCCTATACCCGTTGTATTGTGTGATAGCGGAAGAACAGGGATGATTCATTGGCTTTGTTTATGGTGTCGTTTTGTAGCGGGTTAGACTAGCCACATGAACCCGTGGGCTGGACGACATTCTCGGCTGTTTTTGATCTGCACTGCGGTAGGCGTGGTTAGGGCAGACCCGGTGCTTAGGTCCTCCTCGTAGCATCCTTCTTTACATCCCTGTCCTGAGGTTGCAATGGCTATTATAGGCTATATCTGACTAGACAGTTCATTAAAATGCGCAGTAAGCGGTGGTTGCGGTGGGATTTTTAGCCTTGGTCTATGTTTCACAATATATTGGAATGGAATTGAGGATTGCATTGCAGCTTACACCTTAAAATAACCTAGCTTGTTATCAAGTGAAGGACATCATCTATTTATAGAAGCTTAATAAATAGTGTACAACCTAAGATTAAGTTCATATTTAGGTCATGATTTAGCAAAAACTACATGCAGGCCATGATTTTCACTCTTTTGATTGGAGTTCTACCCTAATATATGGTTATTAAAAGTATCAAAAGATACTATACTAATGAAATACTAACTGATACTAAAGCTAGTATTTAAACTAGATACTCATTCCAACAAGTACCAAGTCTGATACTAAAAAAGTCACAACAGTCAGACAGAAATGAATGTTTCTTGAATAGCTTTAGAATGATCTTGAGCTGCATCAGTGTGTATAAGTATAAGGCCACACAGACTAGTACACACCCACAGACCACTATGGAACCTGGACGACTGAAGGATTACACAGATATAAGGCCACATAGTAACATAAAAGAAAGTATTTTTTTTTTTAAAACTTTTTTTCAGCCAACAGAATGTAATTTTCAACATAAATAATAGTATTCATCTTGGCATCAGTATTGAGTATCGAGTTTGTTCCTTAGTGGTGAAATTAAGTTTGAAATTTTAGTATTGTGACAACACTACCCAAATAACAGGTTAGGGCCATCTAAAAACATTGATTTAAAGAGCAATAACTAGCCTAAACTTGTAAGGTGTATTGACTGGCATTTTTGTCTGCATGTTTGGGATTGTTGACTGTTCCTACTTGTGAAATCAATAAGTCTCCTAAATTGTAAATTACGAAAAGTGGATTAGATTGCATTTACCTGTGCTGTAGTTTGTTTGGTGAATGGGTGTATTATAATTTGCCATAACAGTAATGTTAATGTGATATTAACAAAATTATCAATTGTCATTCATGTGTTTCTATTTGCTAAATTTCACTTCAAATTGAAAAGCATTGGTGCTACATTGTCTCCTGTGTAGGGTGAGGCCTTGTAACGGTCTGCCTATAGAGTAACTTGAGCCATCTTATTGAAAACGTAAAATAAAGTCAGACTGCTAATCTAATCCATGGTATGGATTCCTATTTTGACTAATCAAATAAACATCATTTGGATGCAGTCAGCCGTGCTAATGGACTTTTGTAATTACATTTGTCAGAAGCAGCTCTGGATAATAAGGCTCATTTACGGACTGGCTCTTGGCTCATAAATGCATAATCCCCATTGGCAACTCAGGGACTGCCCAGGCAAATCTAGATATTTGTACTTACTTCAAAAACCTACAGCAGCAAGTTTCTGTCTCAAAATGTTAGAACGATATTTCTCTGTATTTTTTTTTTTTTATATAGTGGGATATCAGTCAGGTCTCCTCACCGTCTATCGCGCCCCGAGTCAGAACCAAATGTGATCATGCAATCAGATTACTTTATTTTAATGATGTATGTGAAACGAAGAAGCTCATTTGTTACCCATCATTTACAAACAATATCTCAAATGATCTCACCTCACATGAACAAAGTTTTGTGCTTCATTTGTTTATTCTGCAGAATTTCTTTTTTTTTTCTCCTTTTGCCCTCATAAGCAGCCATATTTGTTTTGATACAGATTGACCACATGTTTCCATGATTGGCTAATCCACCTGTCAATCACAGCCATCTGAATTCGGGCAGATTCTTAGTCGTATTGGAGAAGTGTGTATTCTGAATCCCAGGCAAATAAGTGCTATTTTGAGATGCTAACTTTATTACATCGTAGTACATTCTTTCTTTTATATTACCATCTGGTCTTATATCTGTACCTCAGTCATCCAAGTAGATTCCATAGTGGCCCAAGGGTATCAATACTTGGTCAAATCTTGTTTTGATACTAGTTTTAGTATCGATTAGTCAGATTTTTGATACTTTTTGCTACCATAGTTAGAGTTAGTGCCCTGGTAGAGAGGTCTCACTTCATACCTATTGTTTGTGCATTTTTCTAATAGATTTTTTTTTGCTATCCTTACCCAAAAAGGCATCCCACCATACTGTGCATTCGCATTGAGTCTGTTGTATCGCATGGCCAGCCGCAGGTCTTTTGTAACCCTTTAACGTCTTCCAGCTCCAGAGACAGTCATGTTAAGAATGTAAACGTCGACACGATTTATGGCGTCCTCCATCGAAAAAAAAACTCACCTTCATGTGACCAGCCAGGCTCCTAACTTCTGCTCGAGTCTGGAGAGCAGTATGGAAAAATGTAGCTACAATGAAGTCAAAGGGACCATTGTATTGATGTTAAATAAGAAGTTATGAAATAGTATAGCAGATGTTTTAAGGCATATATGGAAGTCTTACATAAGGATTGAAAAGTAAAGCTATTAGATTTGCTTGTGTCAACACCAAGGCCAGAGGTATGACATTTTTTGGTCAGGTATTTTGTGCATTTACGTCAGTGATTCTCCAACTGTGAACCATAAAGACTATTTTGGGATTGTTTCGTTTTCAGTTCATTTGCAGTTAACTTGTATTTGGGGCGTGTTCTCTTGCACATTCACCACATCAAAATGGGTACTACATGAGAAATCTCAATTTGAATGGACACAATTAGCAAATCGCAAAGACTGCAGTTTTTGAAGTACTGTCATTTTTGCTGCCGATCTGGACCGCAGATAAGTTCTATAGGGACAGAGCTGTTTTAAAGCCACCCAGAGAACCGATGCATTGTTGACTTTAACATAGAACGTTTTACACAATCAACCTACTTTAAATCAGATTTTGGCGGCAGACGTTTCTCAGTTGAAATAATGGCATTCCCGCTTAACCTCTAGTGCCACCATAAAGAAAGTGGCAAAAGTGGGCAGGGCCGAATAAGGTCAATATTACACAAAATTTTACTCATGTGAACTTTTAGTCCGGTTGGATCTGAAACATACCCAGAGTTGTGTTTTGTTTCATTCAGTCATGGTTGAGTAACCCTAAATTATTAGTCTGTCTACATCTCTAAAGCTCAAAATGTGATGTCATGAGCTGGTAGTTTTCACGTCAGCTACCTTTTACCTTTTGTTTAGTACTGATTGGCAATTCCAGGTCTAAAATTATCCAAATGAGTGAAGTCGTGTGGATTTTACAAACACAGTGGAGCACTTCCTGCATTATTAAGTGGAATGGTTTTTCCTTTTAAGAGAAGAACACCTAAATGTGCAGAGTTTGTGTGTTAAACATGTGTAAATGAAGCAAAACACAACTCCATGTATGTTTTTGTTGAGGAAACAACATTATAACAAAACTCAGAAAACAACATAATATGGGCCCCATAAAAATATCTTCACCTTCACTGGAAATCCATGTGTACCTCAAACAGAAGGTAGTACACTACTCCTCCAGTCCACATCCATACTTAGACTTGTGCGCTGCCTGGTTTCTGTCACACATTGGTGGCTGCATCTCTTTCACTGAAGTATGCTCCAACTAAGACCTGATCCAACTCTATGGTAGAAAACAGATCTGGTTTGTTTGAATTATCTGAACTAAACCAGGGCTGTGCAGTGTTAAACGAAGACGTTTTCACCTGCAACATGTGGTCCCCTGGAGTTTCCATAACACAGCGTTAAAATGGATATGTGGCTAGGTTTTGTATATGTCTTTTTGGCTGCTGTGTTTGGTATAACATTCCTCCTCCTATAGGCTACTGCATGACCTAATGCCAGGCTTTCTAGTAAATGTTTCTATTCATCAGCTATTATCTGGTAGTATGTTTGGCCACATTATCTAATCGGTATTTCATTTTGAGCGATCATTTAGTCATTGTTTTTTGCATATAATCCGCTGCATGGTTATGTTTTTGAATACCTTGTCATAGATTGGTGTCATAGGATGCAGTTTTTTCTTTATGGTGCTGTACCTGTTTTTTTGTTGTTTTTTTAAACTGTGTGCACTCCAAACATATTTCTCACTTTACAAAATCATTCCTAGCATCCTAATTAGTAGGCAATAATTGCAATATTAATATTATGAATAGGTTCCATATTTAAACAGCTGTTATAGTATTGTACTTTGCTATAACTGTTGTGAAAACAACAGTGATCTAGAGGAGATCACCAGGGAGTTTTTCCGGCACATTCTGGTGACACAGAGGTTATTATCTTTGTTGGTGATTATCAAAATTATATAAAAAATGATACGATTAAGATTATTGTCAACTCTTTTTATTACACTAAACGATATTATTGTTTATTGTCCCATCCCTACTATTTAGTCACCGTGATGAGTTATGCTAACAATAACTGGCATTAACTACTAACACATAACTTATTCAGATCGCCATGTTGCCTTTTATTGATTTGAAAATGCTATATTCATTCTTTCATTTTTGACGCTCTAACTATCACATTACGTGAAACTACTGCACATTACATCAGGTTTGTGAAGTTGTAGTTTATTGTTTTTTGATCATGCTTTTGTATATTTATGGGAAATTGCATGCCATTGCAGGAACAGGGCCTGTGAGCTGAGCATTGGAAAGGATTATCCTGCCAGCTGTAAGGAGAGTTCGAATAGGGCCTGGGAGGGAGTGCTATATCAGTCAAACATGCATGGATGACATCTAAAACATCTTCAGGCATGTTTTTATGAGGGTATTTTGCATAATACCCCCTCTTTAAGTTAATGCATAATAGTTGCCTAAGTTAAGCACAAGTTGCACTATTGTGTGTTGTTACTTGGCCAGATTGACAGGTCCATAATAGGCACATAGATGTTTTATAATGCATACAATGTATTTCCAAAGCAAGAGTTATGGTAATTGTTTGCTATTGTGTACAGAAACTAGCCATTATCATTTTATACTGCATAACTTGATTAGTAAGTGATTTTCCTTTTGTAGTTTCCAAAACCACTGCTGTATAAATGTGGGCTTCTGAAACATTTATCTGCATTAGATAGGTCAGAGGACATTATAGGTAGGGCATTACGCACTGGCAGACATTTGTAGCTAAAAAGCCTCTCTTATCTTTACTGTTGAGCCGAGACTGTGGAAAATCAATATTAAATAGAACCAGTCACCAGATTGTCCACTTCTTCCAGGCCATAGCTCGCTCTGCAGTCAGACATATCACTAATGCGGTTTGTCAGTGCAGTTGACCGCTTCAGAGACCTGTCCCGCCCCAGAGGTGTCCCGATGCAGTGTCCCGTTTGGGGATAGGCTCCTGTTACAGTGTGTGAGACAGTTGTCAGCCCTGAAGACATGAGGAGAGGCGGGGATTTTAAAGGATTGTCCTGCATGGAGAATGGGAGATAAAAACTCATGAGCTTAAATCTGCCCTTTGTAAGTAGAAGTAACTTCCAACCACAACATGAGGAAGTGAGTGCTTTTGTTTTTAGTTGACATATGTTTCCCTGTTGCTAAATTTATGAAAATATACAGATGAATTGGCAACCACATAAGACCAGTGCAACCCTTGTCTTGCTCAAGGACATAGTAAGACTAGTCTGAGGTTGGATTGAAATCACCCGCCTTTGGTTTTGTGGTATATGGGGGCAATGAAGCAAAATAGATGGCTTACAAAAATATGAAAGGTAGGTTCCATAGTGGTCCATGGGTGTATACTAGTCTATGTGGTCTTGTACTTGGTCTGCTACAGCTCAAGATCATTCTAAAGCTATTCAGGAAAGGTTCATTTCTGTGCTGTTGATGTGACCTGTTCAAATGCGTAACTAGTTTTGTTACATACTTTAATGTCGATTAGCATCTGATTGTCAACACTTTTGACAACCCTAGATTGTACTGTACATTGCAGATAAATATATTTTGGAACTAGCCTAATACTGTATAACTAGCCTATTTTTTTTTTTATTTACAAAAGGGAAAAGTTTTTTACAGTCCCTGAGTTATGTGCAGTCCCTGAAACACAGAAAAACACAGAATTCAGAATAATTAAAAGTCACAAAAGCAAGACAAATATTTGCTTTTTCAACAGAGAAAATTCATCAAATTCATCCCTCAGTTATAATTGAATGCTCCCACTGTTCTTTTCAAATACTTTCATCATCCATCCCCTTAACATAACCTTCACAAGCCCTATTCAGTTCTTATTGTTAGTGCAGGACCCATATGTAGACCAGAGCATCTAATAGCTTTCAGCACAGATGGCCTCCTCTCTTCCTCCCTGTATTAGCTTAAACGTTAGCTTGGTCTCCTCGGTGCTGTCATGTGCATTAACTACTGGAGCCTAAAATGGGCCTGCCTCACATGCCCAGAGCAGGAGTGAGGCATTTAGTGTCACTGGACGATTATGTAATGTGCTGTACAAACTGATTAGCCGTGTTAGCGTTTAGCCTAGCCCAGGATCTTCCACTGCGGCAGTCCGGTGTCAGGTTTAAGATGAGGGCATAGAGGCTTGTACTGACGTGTGGGTTACAAGTAATTGCACCAGGAAGACGGAGAAAAAAAACATACCAGGTTTTAGGGCTGCACAATATACAGTATTGTAATTCTCAATTTGAGTTGGCACAATAATCAAGTTTCAAAAAGAAAAATTATGTTTGTTGTTTCAACCTCTATTAATTTAAGTTATTTACAATACAAAGTGTTATCATGATGCAAAAATGTCAAATTAGATTTTTATGCTAAGGAATAGACTCGATAGTGCAGTATATACCGATTCAGATATCATGATGATAATAAAAAACATACAAAAACTTTATACAGTGTCATTTTCAACATTAAATAATAGTACTTTCTTTTATATTACTGTGTGGCTTTATATCTGTGTAATACCTCAGTCGTCTAGCTAGGCTCCATAGTGATACATGTTTTTTTTTGGGGTTTTTTGTCTCAATACTAGCTTAAAGGAGTATCTTGTCTCAATAGTAGTTTTAGTATCTGATTTTTGATACTTTTGAGAACCCTACCACAATCACTTTAAATCATTGTTTGAAAGTTTACCCTCCATGTTTCTTTTAATTTGAAACTCCTGACTTTGCAGAATAGTAATTTTTCATTTTAGGCTATTTCCTCAATATTCCAGCTCTCCGTATAGTCTTCTTTTGGCTCTATCTTGTGTTGCATTAGCTCATTATCAGATGTGGAAGAAGGACCACTGTGTTTTTCACTAGTCCCAAACATTCATAGTAAAACATCCTTTCTCTCTCTAAATGAGTGCACTTTTGTGAATAATGCATAAACCCAGTGTCCCGGCCCCTACACAAGGCCCAGTGTGGGGATTGTGAAGGCAGAGAAGAGTGGTCTGTCTGCCCTGAACTGCTCTGACTGAACGAATTCTTCTTGTATTTCTATGGTGCAAACGAGTCCCGGCTCCTCCTCTGTTCCTCTGTTCCTGTTTTTTATGTGAGGTTGAAATCCAAGCAAAGGTTAAACATGCAGCGTTCAGCAGCTGATTCAGGCTCTTACTTAAGGCTCAGGGAGAGAGAGGAAGTCTTGAGTGTCTTATTTTTGGTATTTCAGTGAGAACTGTTCAGTTTCTTATGTATATGTATGTTATTATGTATATGGCAAGGCAAATTTATTTGAATTACTTTGTGTAAGAGTTGTGCCATACAAAGTGCTTTACAGAATAAGAAAGACATTAAAACCACTCAAATCAACACATAAATAATCACAGATAATCATCATAAAATTAACATTAAAACAGAAGAGTGCAGAATAAAAACCTTTCAGTCATATGCACAACTAAATAGAACCGTTTTGAGCCTGGATTTAAACATTGTCAAAGTAGACACTGTTTAGATCTGTACAAACATGAATGTGATTCTTGTATTGGTTTGTTAGTTCATACTTCTGTATTATTATTTTATGGGTTTTTCAAATGTGAACTTTGAAAAATCCTGCATTAAAACAAAAATTGCAATTCAAATCATAATTATAATGCACTACTACTAGTGCCTAGTCCTTCTTTTCTTCTGAAACAAAAAACATTTGCAAAACCAGGAGTGGAATTTGATCTTGTGACTGATCCTGTTGGACCTCTCTTCTGTAATCTAGATTGGTAATCAATCTATACGGCCTTTTACAGCCTCTGTGGTTGTAACTGCAGTGTTCAAAATGTCCACTCAGCACTGACCCTTGCCTTACATGTGCCCAGCAGGACTTCTAATAAAACAGGGCATTAAAGTGGGTCTATTAAGCCAAATTGACTTTTTAGAGCTTTTAACCATGTTACAGTTGTTTCTTCTCATTTACCCTTTGAAGTTGTATTTTGAATGATTCATGCATGTTTGAGTAATCTTTATCCAATCTACCGATACATGCCCACTGCTTTGTACTTACTTCGTTTTTCAATGTTATTTTCTTACTTGGTGATACAGATAGGATTTTGCCATATCATGAAAAAAAAATATTGCTACTCACTAGTGTGATCGAGAGCTAAAAACTGTGCGGATCTTTGTTGTGATGAGGTTTATGGCGACAGAGCTCCCACTGGACACAGGAGTTTTCTAACGCGGAAGTCTGCGGACCTGTCGTTTCAGATGAATTTTGCTTTGGTATCCAAATTATAACATAATGATCCATGGGTGTCATAGATTACAACCCAATAGCAGAAAAAGGCACAATATGTCTTCTTTAAAAACGTGACAAACAGAACTAGTCCATGTTAAGTTGTCTGCAGCAGTCCAAACTCATTCCTCACTGTAATAACACATTTTCAAGTTGGCCTTAAGTGCTTTTGTAATGTATCTGTACTGGAGTAAAACACATTTAACTTTATAAGTTAAATTAAAACTGGATTGTATAAATGCAATGTTTTTCTCTAAAATGATGTGGTTTGATTA
Source organism: Periophthalmus modestus (assembly GCA_019594935.1). Lineage (NCBI taxonomy): Eukaryota > Metazoa > Chordata > Actinopteri > Gobiiformes > Gobiidae > Periophthalmus > Periophthalmus modestus. Next base: position 18,044,651 of record JAIEZT010000026.1, read on the forward strand.
TTGATATTGTGGAGCAGCAAAGAGAATTTACACAATATAACTATAAATGCAGCTTAATGTTACATTTGTAGTATTTGCATTCTACAAATCCTGATTCTCTCCTACGTTTGTTAAGATTGTGACTGTTTAAACTCACAAATCTCTGTTAAGCTTGAGATAGGCTACTTTAGAAAGCTTTTGTGGTGTTATATTACAATCCTATTTAAGTATTTGAGCAGTGATTCAAAACCAATTGACTGAAAATGTGCACAACCCCTACTTATTTGACCTATATATCATACCAGGCCAAGTTCCAGGTCAGATCTGTGAATGGGCGACGTCGGTCACATTAACAATGCATGTTTGATCAATTACATTTTTATTGTGTTTTTATTGCTGAAAAAATATCTTGATAAATACAAAATAGATATGTTTTAATGCCTCACTCAAATATTCATGGGCTTCAGCTTGCTTTATGGGCAACATTTTATGGACTTTTTATCATTCCAAAGATATGATATTGTGCTTGGTCACTGATCAATGGTCATAATTTTGAATCTTTCTGAAACCCATGGATAGTTTCCCAGGTGTTCCATTGGGTTATTCATGTAAGAGGGTTGACATTTCTGCTATATTTCTGCCCAACTCAGTTAAATAAAGAGGGTGTATTATGCTAAATCAATATAATTTATTTATGTTTTTTTTTTTTTAGCTTTCTATCATGTTATAATGTTCCCTCATCTCCCAGGCCTTATTCAGATGTTCCTTAGACTTAGCTTCCACCTGACAACTCTCTATAAATATACAAAAGCATGATACAAAACTGCAGGAAACAACTTCAAAAACCTGATGTGATGTGCAGTAGTGATTGTGATTGTGTTGCGATAGGAGGAGTGACTTGGCGTGTAGGGCAAAGGGAGGGCGGACTCATCATCATCTTGTCATATTAATACCTTGTTTCCGGCGTTTCTCAACTAGAACTTCTAATCTATAGTTAAAAAGCATTGCACTAGTCATTATGTCAGCTACCTAATCTGGCGTGTTGTCCCACTACAACATGCATGTTGAACATTTTGGGAATCACTGCGGCCTTTACGCTGTTGTCATTTTTAGCTCGGTTGGCCCCTCGGTCGATCCTCCCTCTTGTCCTGAAGTAGACATGGATCCTATAAATAAACCAGGGGAGATGGTGCCACAGAGCAGAATGACCGGCATCCACTCCACACTCCCCTGTCCTCTGCAGACCATGCACCAATGTCAAAACCATTTACATGTACCAAGTGTAGCATGTCTGGCTAATATAATCATAACTACTACCAGGGCTGTAGTAAACTAAAGAAATCTAGGACGTTTAAAGACAATTAGTAGACTGAAAGGGGGGAGGTGTGGAACTGGCAAAAGCTTTCAACATTACTAGAATATAGTGTTGTCACGATACTAATGTTTCAAACTTAATTTCAATACCACAATGATAATTAAAAACACTCTTTGTTTAGACAATAAAATGTGATTTTCAACATTAAATCACAGTTACTATCTTTTATTTCCGTGTGTCTGTGTAATCCCTCAGTCGTCCAGGTAGGTTCCATAGTGGTCCATGGGCGTATACTATCTTATGTGGTCTTATATTATGTTCTGATACAGCTCAAGATCATTCTAAAGCTATTCAGAAAGTGTTAATTTCTGTCCTGCAAAAGTGACTTTTTCACCTCTTTGCGTATCTAGTTGCAGCACTAGTTCTAGTAGCAGTTAGTATCTGATTTTTGATACTTTTAACAACCTTAATTCCTGTACAGATGTAGTCTTGTTAGTGCAGTTTTGGCCAGATACAGAGATGCGTAATATTTGAAAGTTTTTGGCCCACCCCCTTTTTAGTCAACTATTTGATCGGCAGGGCGCTACTTCAGTTGAACACAAGCTTATCCTCTTGTATTTCTCAGCTTGAGGCTTTAGAGATCCCATATGGTGGAGCGAGGGGGGCAGTAGCAGTGTTCAGATGCCTTAGATAACTGTCTGTAAATATGCCAGAGGGTAAAGGGAGTGTTTAAATGGACCACTGGGAAATACCAAGTCTATGATGGAAGAAGCAGTGGGATTACTGAAATGTGTCTAGAGTTTACTTTGGGGATTTCAATATTCTAGACTGTCTATCCGTATGTTTCATAGTTTGTAACAGTAGTACCAGTAGTAGCAGCAGCATCATTGTAGTTAGTTTTAATGTTTTGAGCATAGCAAGGGGTCCCTATATAGATCAAATTGAGTCATTTTTGTGTTTTTTTTTTTGTTTTTTTTTTATTGAAGAATAAATAGTCTAAGAATAGGGTTGTTTAAAGTATAGAAAATCAGATACTAGTCAATACTGAAATTAGTATAGAAACTAGAACTCATTTGATTGTACTGATAAAAAAAAAAAAAGTCACTTTCAGAGGACAGAAATGGACCTTTCCTGAATAGCTTTAGTAATGGTAATATAAAAGAAAGTATTATTTAATGTTGAAAATGACCTTCTACTGTGTAAATAAAGAGGAATCAGTATTGAGTATTGGGCCCTTACTGTTGAAATGTGTTTGAATTTTTTGTGATAATACTAATACACATTCATATTCATTGTGACTATACTTTGGCCATTTAAATAATTGACTCATTTATATGTACTCCCCCTTGTGTCCAGGCTGGTATTGGTTGACATGTCATTTGTCATGTGGACTCAAAGGGCTGTCCGAAGCACTTTTTGTCATTTAGTCACATCAGAATTGCTGACACTCGGGGATCACAGACCAATTATACTACACTCTACGCTACATATTTCAAAATGGAACTTGTCACTATCTTTGACATCAATGTTGTTGTATTCAGTTGATACACAAGTAGTCCATTATCTACTTTTTTTTTTCCTTTTATTGACAGGAAAAACAAAACAAAACATTGAAATCCTGCTACCCGAAGGCTGGGGGATTAGTCACATATCCTGCTAAATGATTTGTTTAGATCCCCCCCCTCAAGCAATACTGAATGCCCAGGGAAGGACAAAAGTTGTTTTGTTCCTGTTGTTATTGGTATTTTAAATGAACTATAATGTAAATGCCATAGTTTTTTGTTGTTTTTTTAAGGCTGCTGCACTATATTGTTAGCCTGCCCTGTCATGATAATTACTATCGACTTCAATGCATGACAAATGGAACAATTATTTTTTGGAGGTCCATATTTATCATGGGTACTTTTTCTTTGAACTAGTGGGGAGCGTTTTGTTATTTTTCTGTATTATAATAAGATTTGAGCTGCAAGGGGCTGAAAAAATAACTTATCCTGACTCATAAAGCGTTCCATTTATTTATTGCAGCTCATGTTCATTAACAGTACTCTACATATTGACTAGTTTTTGTGGGAAATCCTGCTTTAGAGTGATGGTAGTGGCATAACGGCAACCACATCATTGTTTATCGTCTATATTTTCTTAAGCATTATATCGTACATCACAATATTTTGTACCTTGCTTATATATCTTGAAATTATCAGTTTTGTCAGTGAAACAAAATACAACTGTACCTGTATGTTCATAGTGGAACATGTATTTGTGTTGTGTCTTTTAGCCTGACTGAACCATGACTACAGAGAGCGGACCAGAGTCTGCGCCTAAGCAGCAGCAGGAGAAGGAGAAGGAGGAGAAGGAGAAAACCAAAGGAGCGTCCCAAACCAGCTCACCCCAAAACCAACCAGAGCTCCCAGCCGCTGTGGGACACAGCACCCCAGCCCATAAAGAACAGGTACTTTAAAGAACACATACAATGCTTTTTCCGGTATTTAGTATTAAAATATAACAAACATAGATGATTATCTCACTTTGTTTTTATTTTCATAGTGGTAATCATGAACTGGGTTATACAGACTAAAACAAATGCCCAAAGACCGTAGTGTTGTTAATGGGGCTGTAGGCCTTTAGTCGTTGAGTCAATTAATCAGTCGATAATCTGCTTAACACATGATTTAGTGGAGCACTGGCGATCAATCAGTGGCAATGTGTGGAGTTTAGTGCCCACGTCAATCATGTTTACTTCGAAAACAACAGAGATATTCTACTTCTTATGTGTTTGGTATCCTGTGAGCTGGTTTGAGCTAGGGCTGCACCAGAACTGAACTAGAACTAAAACAGACTAAGCCAACCTTCTATTAGGCTCATAGTGAGTAGGACGGAGCAACAGACTGCACAGGACAACCACAGGATTAGAGACATTTGGTTTGAAAAATTGTTTTAAATTCACAAGGATAAATAACATTACAGTCCTAAATTTGAATATAGACCTTAGAAAAATATGGCACTTTGATATCACTTGGATGTAATTTTTAAATAACTTGGTCCCAGATTCATTGACATATCATATTCAAGTCAAAACAGCAAAGCACAGGCCTAGATGGTAAAATAAAGAGCTATTTAGGAGCCAAAAAACCCTTATTATATTGTTTTTTGACCTTTGTGCGCATTAATCGCAATTTAAGCATGGGATTAATAGCAATTACAAATCTGAATCACTGCTCAGCTCTAGTAAAAAAAATCTGATTAAACTCATGATTTGCAAGTTTAATCTCTTTTTAGATGAACACAGTGTTTCCTAGTACTGCATAAATTGTTGTTTTTGCATGAACTCCTGTGCAGGTATAGTCTTGTGAGTTCAGTCTGGGTCAGATACATAGAGATTCATAATAGTAGAGTGCTTTTGCCACGCCCCCTGTCTGCCCAAAAAGTTTTGTCAACTGCAGCCCTAATTGCTAAATTAAAATGTTAGAAAAGACTAAGCCAGTCGTGATTTTTGTCAATAATGCATTTTAGTGATTCAGGGTCTAGAAGCCTTCTGTCAGCATGTTTCAACCTAAAACTTCACTTAGTTAAATTTTTCACATAGGCTAAATAGTAATGCATAGGCTAATTGTTTCAGGACTGTATATTTACTCTAAAAAATGAGGTTACAAATTTCAAAAATGATCATGATTATAATACAATTGAACTAAACTCATATTTTCCTGATTTTGTCAGTGAATGGAAATCCCAGGCATTCTAAACTGTAGCCTCACATTCCAGCGCTGTCTGCTTTGGTAACAGGCCTGAATTGAGTTGAGTCACAAGAGAAGAGACAGAAATAGGACAAACAGCGACTTGTGCTGAACGACCGCTTTGAATGTCCCAGATTTAAGTGTGAAGATAACACTTGAGCTGCTCGATGTAACGCAATCAAATCTAAAAATGGAAAAAAAACGCATTGTAGCTGTAGTTTTAGATCTCTATCGACCCTCAGTAATGCAGTAACACTTTGTACAATCTGTTTTATCTCATTGTATAATATTTTGCATGTTTTTATACTGTTGATTTTATTGGAAAGCACTTTGGAGTGTTGTGAAGGACTCTATAAATACAGATTGATTGATGGGTAAACGTGCTGAAATGCATGGGATTCCTGTATTAGTATTTGTTTATTTACATATTTCAGTCTCCTCTCAAATGTTAATGCCCCTGGACTTGTTTAGAATATGCTCTCTGGACAGAATCCTACTTTTCAAACATATTTCGCAAATCAGGATACTTGCTACTACTACTTTGCAATATAGTCTGAAGAATCCCAGTTTGATTTTACCCCTAAACCGTGCAACCCTTGACCAGCGTGTTTTAGAAGCAAATGTATGATTTTTTTAAAATTAAAATACACGTTTACTTGCTTATATACAGTCTTTACCATGACAATGAATTATGGTAAAGCCTTGCGAGCTGTCTGATTTATTTTGAATATTATTAAATGCATTTTTGTAGTAGCTTTATGGTCAATACAGTCATATTCATTTTCTTAGTTCTCTGCATTTGGAACCTTGGACCACTCCTGGACAAATAAGGGATTACATTGACATTTTAAACCATATTATAAATACTGTATATCTGGACACTTGAAAAGGGTGTATTGTTACTTTTATAATCTATCTTTGTGGCGTATAATCTTGTATAATCTGTTACATTACAATTTTTTTTAAGATTAATAAGGAGAATCACACAATATGCTTAAAAGCGCTGTACCTAATGTTTCTGTTCTTAAAAATGTAACTAACAAAAATAGTTCTTCTGACTCATTTGTCACTTTCATAATGCTATCATAGTATTCTAATTATTCACCATGAAGAGTTTATAGCTTTCAAGGAGCGGAGTTTATGGTCATCATGGTAAAGCTAGCAATAGCTAGCATGCTAATGACACACTCCCTGGTTCACAGACAATAAAACGGTTCATAATTGGATGCATAATAAGAGCTGCTTTTAAAATACATGTGGAATGGGGCATATTTACTCAACTACATGGACATCGGGTACAGCCACTTGAATAATGATTTAATGGCTTTACTTGTCATTATATTTACGAGGTCAACAGTAAAACAACACCTATTACATGCTTTTTAAACCCCGTAAAACCAAGTCCTATTGTCCTGCTCCTCCCACACTGCCGGTGATGAATAGTTTGGGCTGTTTTCAGATCAGTGTGAAGTGACAGAAACATGGCTGTGAAATATAGCCAGATTTTAACACCGTGGTGTTTGCTTCCTGGTTCCAACATATGTGAATGAATAGGGCCTCATCCTATTCTAGGTTTGAACAAATATTGTTACTTAACTTTTGGCAGTTTTGTGGGGAAAATAATTGTCACCGTTGCACTTTTCTGAACACAGAAAAGTGCTTATTCTGTATATTTTGGGGCCACTTGCTAGGTTTACAACATACTTTGTTTTCCAAATGCAATAGAATTCAATTTACTACAGTTGTAATTGCACCATCCACTTTTTATTCATAGGTGTCGCTTTTAATTAAAATGTGCTCACCATCATTCATTTGTTGTAACAATCCTTTCAAAGTACAATTATACTAGAGCTGCAAGAAGAATCGAAATTGCGATTTGAATGGACGCAATTAGAAAATCGCAATGTCCTCCTGTAGTTTAGATCTGTTCTAAAATGTGATCCTGTCAGTTCACATTTCAGCCTCCTTGGCAATTTTTTGGGATGCGTTTAAAATATGAACAGAATTAAAACTTAAAATACAAAACTAATTAAAATGGCAATACTTGTCAGAAAAATCACAATTGCATATTTTTCCTAAATCGTTCAGCCCTAAAATATACTATAACTTCAGACCTTGTGGTTTGAACGCACTACATTTTTCACTACATTAAAGCGGATCTATAATGCAAAATTTACTTTTTAGGGCTTTTAACCGTGCTATAGTTGTTTCCACATCTCACTTGGCTACCCTTTCGAAGTTGCATTTAGGGTGATTCATGCATTTTTAAGTAATCTGTATACTGTGTTTGATCGCACTAATCAACCACTGTTTTCACCACCACTACTACACGCCCGCTGCTCTGTACTTACTTCCTTCTCTAGTCAGTGATATGTGTAGGATTCAGTAGTGTTGTGTAGTAATTTTGCTCCAAATGGAAAAAAATATCCTCTACTCGCTACTTGCAACGTAAGCGCCGACAACTGCACATCCTTTTGTTGTGATGACATTCACTCATCCCATTGGACAGTGCAGTCTTCAGGAACAACCTCACTGTTAGATACCTGGCATTTGATATGGACAGATATAACACAGATATAAGGCCACATGATACTATAAAACAAAGTAATATGATTTAATGTTGAAAATTCTCACATTCACATTCTATTGTCTAAATAAAGAGTGTTTTTTATTATCATCGTGGTATCTGAATCGGTATTGAGTATCGAGTCCTTAGTATCATAATTGAGTTTGTAATTTTAGTATCGTGATATCACTACAAGATTGCTTATTAAATCCCTGCTCCCATTTTGCCTTTTGTGTTGAAAAACTCTAAATGTAGAAGGGCCCTCTACCTTTTTGTCCTCATGGAGATGTGATTGATTTTCCTTGTGTGTTCCACAGTATAGCATTAAACACATCTATCTAGCATTTATTTCACTATGGGCATTACTACTCAACAATATCTTCTAAAACATGCATTCTTTCTCTGATGGCTTTTCCACAGATCTGACCTGTATCTTGGTCTGGTGATTCCATCTGCTTGTCTCTTGGAGATGGATAAGATCAATGTTACACTATGGAAAATTCTTACACTCTACACCTTTTAAGTGTCCTTTTAATCATTTGACTATTGTAGTTCACCTCCTGTCTTTGTGGTTCTTAGCTTTGTGCTGTGTGTGTAATTTCTAGAACTTTTCCGCATCCGATATTTTGTTTTAAATTGTTAAGTGCTATGGCAACGGTCTTAATTTCTCATGATTCGTCCCATTCCAGGATCACCCGGAGGAGGACCTGGTCTCCCATCAGTCCTCTACAAGTCGTCTGTCCCGCTCTCCGCTCAGAGGTGTGAAGAAGGTGAAGATCATGCCCTGTAAAGTGACTCTGCTGGACGGGTCCGAGTACACCGTCAATGTGGAGGTAAGAGGAGCTGTGGAGGGGAGTGAATACATCAGACAGTATCTCATTAGTTTGGAGGAGGTATGGTTTAGAAATTTGCAAAGCAAATCTTAAAACTTCGATCATATTGGAAGTCCTATATTGAGCAAAATTGATTCTTGAGAGCTCCTGCCCCACCACTACCAAGACGACTAAGGGCTTACACAGATATAACGCCACTTGGTAATATGGAATAATAATAATAATAAGAAAAGAAGAAGAATGTTGAAAATAACATTCTGTTGTCTAAAGAATCTGAATCGGTACTGGGTATCGAGTCTATTCCTTAGTATCAAAAGCCATTTTGAAATTTTACTATTGTGGCAACACTAGTTATTACTCTTAAAGTGCTGTGCATTATGATAAACATATTTTTCAGATGCTCAAAGTTGGGTTCAAAGTTTGTAAATTATGTATTCACTCGGTTGTAGTAAGCTACTATTATAGCCATAGCTGCCCTGGGTTAGTCTGATGGAAGCAAGGCTGCCAATCTGCGCCATCAGACCCTCCAACCACCAACACTATGTATCACTCTAAATTGAATAGTGCCCAGTTTCCGATAAAATATGCTATTACCTACGCCTTTGAAAGCATATTATAGATATGCTGTTGTCAGCTGTATAAAATGGAACACTTGTTATGTTATGTCAAGTAGTATTTAGTATTTTAGCACATTTGTGTAGTCTACAAACCATAGATCACAAAAATGCATGTCTGCTTTCCATATTAAATCATCCTTCATCTTGAAATACCATCATGCTGGAATCCTGAACTAATTTGACCTAAAACAAACTTAGCCCCAGAGGCAGTACCAGGACATCCCATCCAGAGCCCCCCTGAGTAGACCTTCCTCTGTGCGGTCTGGATTCAGAATTAAACCCCTGTTTTGGGACTTGGGCCATAAACAAGGGTATTTTCTTTGAGGAAATAAGTGTCTTTGACTGTGTGTTTTGGTATGACTTTTATGGGATGTCTGCAGTGGTGATGGAGGTTTTTTGTTTTTTTTTTTTTTTTTTTTTAGAACTGTCTTGATAAATAAGGGGTCAGTCTAGAGGCCTTGAGACAGATTGGAGTTGCTGCTCTGCATGTTTTAAACCAATATGACAATGGAGAAACATCATGACAAAAAAACTTTGAATCATATTAACTGCCTATTTGATTGTTTCTTTTAGAATTATTTTTACCCACTATAGGAACATTTGTTCCTATAGTGGATACTTAAATAAGTCTTAATTTTTGGATGATATTTTTTATTTTATGCATTGTAACGGACTTGTACTGACATGCTTTATGAACATACTCAAATAAATTCAATAATCAATAATTTAAAGGTGCACTTTGTAAGTTTACCTGTAATGTTCCACAGTGTGCCTTAAAACCAGAGGTGGGTAGTACTCAGTTACATTTATTTACTTTTTGAAGAAGCTGTAATTTTCAGAGTACTTTTCTAGCAGCATTTTATAGTATCACACAGTTTATTGAAGTTTTAGTACTCTTACCTGAGTAAATGTTTTGGTTACTCTTCCTATTGTAACTCTATAGTAAGTGATATGTTGATAATATGAAATTATTTGAACAACTGTGTTTCTCGCACCACTCTTTCATATTTGATTTAGTTTTGCCAATTTCTGTGTCTCCTATGGATCTTGCAAAAACAAGGACTGTGATGTTGCCTGCTATGGCGCAGCTGGGGCTCCACCCAAGAGCCAGGTCTGGGATTGAATGCGAGTGGCCGGGCCACGTGGGTCCAGCCCGAAAAGGACAACATGTGTCTGCCCTCCTGTGGGCTTACCATACGCAGAGGGGTTTACAGGGGTGCAGAGAGGACTGGGCAGCAGTCCAGGACAGTTGTCTTGATGACCCAGTCCACAGTCGCTACAGTCTCACTGTAGCAATGTGGAACGTCACCTCACTAAGGGGGAAAGAGCCTGACCTCATGCATAAGGTTGAGAGGTACCAACTAGACATAGTCAGGCTCATCTCCACACACAGCTTGGGCTCTGGTACCCAACTCCACAAAAATGGTTGGACCCTCTACTTCTCTGGCGTTGCCCACGGGAAGAGGCAGCAAGCTAGTGTGGGCTTGCTTATTGCCGCACAGCTCTGTCGCCACATGTTGGAGTTCAACCCAGTAAATGAGAAAGTCACATCCCTGCGCTTTCAGTCGGTGGGAGAGGTACTGGACAGTGCACCGGGAAGAATGGCCTCCCTGATCTGAACCCAAGCAGTGTTTTGTTGAACTTTTGTGCCTCATCACAGTTTGTCCATAACAAACACTATGTTCAAGCACAAGGGTGTCTATCAGTGCATATGGCACCAGGACACCCTAGGCCAGAGGTCGATGATCGACTTTGTCATTGTGTCATGTGACCTTCGGCTGCGTGTCTTGGACACTCAGTGGAAGGGCTTGGCAAATCTGTCAACCAATCACCTTGATGAGTTGGATCCGCCAGCAGAGAAGAAAGACAGACGTAGCAGATCTAAGCGTATTATGAGGGTTTTTGCACATCATGATGTTGTCCTGATGGCTTCATCAAACCAGAGCCTGCAACATGTACTGGAGCGGTTTTCATCCAAGTGTAAAACGGCTGGGATGAAGATCACCTCCTCCAAATCCATGGTTTTCAACTGGAAAAAGGTGGCTTGCCCTCTCCAGGTGGGTATAGTCCCTACCTCAAGTGGAGGAGTTCAAGTATCTCGAGGTTTTGTTCACAAGTGAGGGAAGGATGGAGCGTGAGATAGACGGGCGGATTGGTGCAGCATTTGGAGTGATGCGGTTGCTGTATCGGAGTTTTGTTGTGAAGCTGTTGAGCTGAGTCAATCTACGCTCCTACCCTCACCTCTGATCATGAGCTTTGGGTAATGATTGAAAGGAAAAGAGTGTGGATACAAGTGGTTGGAATAAGTCTGGATCCACTTCCACTTTATCCAGGACTGGAAACCAACTACCTGAAAAACATGTAATCTTACCTTGTGGATGCATGTATTTGGTCTGGTGGCGCCACCTGCTTGTCTCAATTTTAATCATAGTTGGGTTTAATGCCACACTGTGGACCATTAAAGGCAATAGTGTTGTCACAATACTAACATTTCAAATTTGATTTTGATACTAGGTATAGACTACATACTTAATACGGATTCCAATACCACAATAATAATAGAATGTGATTTTCAACATACAAGTACTTTTAAATTACCATGCAGTCTTACATCTGTGTAATCCCTCAGTCGTCCTTGTATATGTGGTTTTATACTGCTCAAGCTATTTAGGAAAGGCTCATTTCTGTCCTGTGATTGTGACTTTTTTTTAGCATCGATACCTCCGTAAATGAGTATCTAGTTTCGATATTAGTTTTAGCTTCTGATTTTTTGATATTTTTGACAACCCTTAAAGGTAAGGCAATGCCATCCTAATGAAAAAGGCACGTAGTGCACTATAAAATGTTGATAAAGCAGAGAACACTACATGGTTTTAGTTTTTTCTGCATTTTAACTTTGGCATTGAAGATTCAAATTAATGGAAGTCTTGTAAGGATTAAACAGCGAGGAGCTATGTATTATACAGTTTTAACACACGACACACAGCACAAGATTTATTTTCCTTGCTTAGGGCGAGATGGGAAGAATAATTTTTCACTTAATTTTCTAATGGTAATAAATGCAATTATATTAAAAAAAAAACAACAAAAAAAAACAGATGGTTTGTTGGGTCTCAAGTTTTCACATCTTGTTAGCCTGTCAGAGTTTTTTTTATCAATTAGAACATTTCTGACAGTCTAAAAGTTACTCTGGTTTGCAAAAAAATATCTAAATTGTGGTACAAATCGAGTCACAGCCTCACCACATGTTTGCTAAGAGCTTTTCTTCTATTCCATTTTTGAAGTGCATCCAAAATGTCATGACTAAGTCGTTATCCTCAGACAGCTCGGCTCAGTGGAAAACGAATGGCGTCATCAAATCTGCGAAGTCACTTCAAGACCGCTGTGTAACCGACAAGCAATGGGTCTTTAGCACAATCCGGAGCGTAGATGCATATTCATTCAGATCCAAAACTATGTTAACTGTAACTATGTTAAGAAGCCTGTCTTTTATAAATTCACAAATAAAATGAATGGTTTTCAGGCCTAAATCAATTATTCATTTCTTTTGGCAATTATTTAGCTTTTATCAACAGGGCAGGGTAATAAGTGGGGCTAGAAAGTAGAGAGATTCAGCAAATGTGTTTGTAATTAGGGCTGCACCAATACCAGTATCAGTACCATCATCAATACAAGAAAATGTAATTAACAAGGCATTGGCTCAGAATCTCCCGATACTGATCTGATTCCCCACTCAGACATATAGACGTATAGATTACTTTTACTATTACTATTTATTTCTATTACTACTTAATCAAAGGAAATAATAAATAGATCACTCAATTACTAAAATAATTTATAGCTGTATCACTACTCTATACCGATTCCAATGATTATAAAAGGCACTCTTTCTTTAGACAATAGAATGTGATTTTCACCATTAAATTGTAGTACTTTCTTTCATATACCATGTGGTCTTATATCTGAATAATCCCACAGTGGTCCACTTTAACTATAGCTATAAAAACTTTGACATGCATGGTCTTTGTTAGCAGAATATGACCAAATGAGCTGATCCAGATAAAATATTGTAATAGGTTAAGGCCTTTATCAAGGCAAATGGATAAAATTTCCTGCCAATTTCCTCCTCTCTGTGTTCCTAATGATCCACAAACAACCTCATCCCCACACACAGATGGGTAACTATCCGTGGGTTTCAGAATGATGAGAAAGCAGGACCATTGTCGTAGCGATTAACATATAAAAACGTAATATTATATCTTTTGAATGGGGAAAAAAGTCCTGCAAATGATCATTATCATCCAAAGCTGTATTACTCTTCTATCTGTTCTTTGTTACTAAGAATTGTTTATATTGTATTTTTTGAGCAACTGGGTTCATGTAATTCCTGTTGTTGAAGTTTGTTTAAACTTTATTTCATATTTTGTCTACACTGCTAAAAACCTGTGAGTCCAAACTTAGGGCAACAGTGACTATGCCTAAACATAGTGTCAAATATCACAGCTGTCTTCAGGTGCAGTTAAAGACGATCAGGTCTGGATTAACTTTGTCTACAGCTCCTTAATACTTTAATATCTTGTATCTCAGTTGTCTAAGGTCTGGGCTGTTTTGAAATGTCATTGATGATGTAATTAAGGAAATATTGTGTAATTTTTATTTTATTTTACGTTATGGTTTCTTTTTTTATTTTTGGGAGGAGTGATCGCTTGTCTCCTTAGAAATGTTATTGTTGTGCCTGGAATGTTCTGCAGTGAGCTGTGTTTGCCTCACCACAGATCTTGCCCCTAACTTGGCTTGGAGGTGCCCCCTGTTCGTTTCCATGAAAATAGACAAGTTTAATGTCATATTGTGGAACATTCCAGACACAGTTATAACTTGTGGTAAATCAAGGGACAGAGATGACTGATGTGAAATGATGAATATTGTATGTCATTTGTAAATATATTGCTCGTATTTTTTACTAAATAACTTTTTTGGGTTTTCTTTTTGTCTTTTCCAGAAACGAGCCAAAGGCCAGGTCCTCTTTGACAAAGTGTGTGACCACCTGAACCTGCTGGAGAAGGATTACTTTGGCATCACATACAGAGATGTAGAGAACCAGAAGGTACATTTACACAAACATGTACAAATTACACACAACTCCACATTTTGAAATAGTAAAATGTTGATTTTGCATGACATGTTTAGCAGCATTTTTCTGTAGAGTATTGCTGTTGTTATTAGATCTCCCATTTAGCATTTGGTCCAGCATATACACTTTGTAAACAGGAGGGTTAACATTTAAAAGAAGACTGAAATATGAACTGATAAACTAATACAAGAAACCCATGCATTTCAGAACATGTTTGCAGAGGTTTAAATCACAGTTACAAGATTTTTACAGATTTTTGTGATTTGATAATTACGGCAACTCAGATTGTGATTTTCATCAGATGGGATATATTGTGCAGTCCTTGTAAACTCTTAAAACATCTTTATTTTAAACGTCTTCCTCATATTTTCTTTTTTTCAGAATTGGCTAGACCCCTGCAAAGAGCTCAAGAAGCAGATCAGAAGTATGTTTTTGATTGTGTTATTTTAGTAGTACTCTACTTTGTATACAGTATTTTTGTGAATGGCCTCATCTTGATTGTTTCTGCTGCAGCTGGACCCTGGAACTTTGCTTTCAATGTGAAGTTTTACCCTCCAGATCCATCCCAGCTCAGCGAGGACATCACCAGGTGAGGGGGAGACTTGTGTTCAATCTGACTAATCATTGTTTTATAATATGAAATATGCCTTGGTGTAATCTAGCTCGGGGCAGTTTGAAGTTTTGCTTTTCAGTTCAGTACCTGCGGATTAATGCTGTCACAATACTATCATGTCAATACTAGTTTTAGTGTCAGATTTCTTAATTGGTTTAACTATTAATTTGGGCTGGGCGATATGCCGTAAAACCAGTAGCACACTTTTCTCAGAGTCACAAATTGGATTTTGTCTGGATTCATGTAAACATATTTATATTGCCTTGAAGAGGTAATTAGACTCAGCTTTTTCTGAAAATTCATTTATTGCAATTGGTCAACTCCATATGTCACTCACTCAGACGCTGAGCATTGACAAGATTGACTAAAAAGGAGGTTTAAGTGGGGAAAAGTGTCTTTGTTTTAGCATAGAGCTGCATTTACGAGAAGATTTAGTGGATATAGCATATCATCACAGGAATAAGATCATAATTAGATTTTTGCTGCTAGATTGCTGAGCCCTAATGTTACTTTTCTGCCGCAGTACTTATCGAAAAAAAGTTTTTGTCTTAAGGGACTTTCTGGTAAAGAAAAAGGCAATTTTTATTTTATTTTATTTGTTTATTAAATTAGTGGTTCTTGGCAGTAATATCTTCTTCAAACACAAATGATAACTTTCCATAAGAACTTGGTGCACCAGTTTTGATTGTACATAATAAACTCTGTGTCTCTCCATAGGTACTACCTGTGCCTTCAGCTGCGTGACGACGTGGTCTCCGGTCGTCTTCCCTGCTCCTTTGCCACTCACACAGTCCTTGGCTCGTACACGGTCCAGTCTGAACTCGGAGACTACGACCCAGAAGAGCTGGGGACCGATTACATCAGTGAACTGCGCTTTGCACCAAACCAAACCAAAGAACTTGAGGAGAAGGTCATGGAGCTGCACAAGACTTACAAGTTAGTATTTTCTGTTGGTGAAGTCTTGAAAGCTTGTTCAGAAAATCTAAATTATTGGTAAAAGGATTATATTACGCTGTTTTCTGATTTAAGTTATAATGTTGTTTCCTCATCTACAACATACCTGGAATTATGTTTTTTTTTTTTTATTCACACATGTTTAATACACAAATTCAGCATATTTAGGCTGCGTTCTTCTTTCATGCAGACGACACTCTGTTTCATCTTGTGATGTCATGTGGTAATACAGGAAATGCTCCCTTGTGTCTTTAAACTTCACACCTTCACTTGAATAATTTGAATGATTTGGAATTGCCAAATCTTTGAAGCTACATCTGTTGTTTTAGCCTTATTGAAAATACTAAGATACTGTAGACTTTCTGCGGAATCACAAATGTTTTTGTTCAGTTGAGATCACCACAGAATGAAAATATTTTTTTAAAAGGCAACAAGTTAAGATTATTTTCAGTGTATTCTACAGTAAATCGTTTCAACTTTAAAATTACCACTTGACAACATCACAAAATCGAACGAAGCATTTTGAGCTTTGGAGATGTGTGAATGAAACAAAACACAATCCCAGGTATGTTTTTGAGGAGTAAACTGCATTATAGCATGGCTAAAAGCTCACAGAAGTCAAATTTGCCTAATATGGGACATTTACTTGGTAGTAATGCATGTACATCTATAAATAGTATCTTGTCTGGGAAGATATTTTCTCCTAAAAGCCTCACAGTGACCGTCCTCTGGCTGAGTATTATAATGATTTGTGTGGAATTTGATGCGACCTCACACTGAAGCAGGGCAGCAATAATACCACCAGGATTCAGCCTCTCTGAAGGGCATCCGGGCTAAAAATGACCCAGTTAAAAGCTTCAATCAAGCATGGTGTTGAATTTTACTCTAGCTTTTAGGCAGAGGTGGGTAAAGAAGCCAAAAATTTACTCAAGTAATTGTAATGTTACTTCAAAGTAATAACACTCAAGTAAAAATGCAAAGTAGTGGTCCATGAAATTACACAAAAGTAAAAATGTGTTTGGGGAAACTACTACTCAAGTAAGAGTAACCTAAATGTTACTAGTTAGTTAGTTAAGACATTAATGCTGCACTATGTAACTGGCAGATGAAGGATCTTGCTTGTTTCAATGGAGATGTTGTTGCTTTGCCTAGACTGTTCCACCATATGGTATTGAACTTACCAATCTTGCATTTATTCAGTTGCAGGTATTTAGTAGCTCAAAAATACTTGCATTCTTATGGTAAGTGGGATTGCCTGTATAAAGACTGTCACCTCCTTATTTCTCTGTGGAGCATTCGAGGGAAAACAATGGATCCTCCACCAGAAAAGTTCCATAGTCCAAAGTTAATATTGTCTTACCTTTTTATTACAAGAATGAATCCTTTGTGGACCTAAATAAATGAACGTGTGCTGTGTATAGTAAAGCTGCAAGTTTAATCCCAATTGTTTAAGATATTGGGAGAAAATTAAAGACAAACATGTTCTGAAATGCATGGGATTCTTTAGTTTAACAGTTCATATTTCAATGTTCTCTCAAATGCTTCTAGACATATTTAAAGAGGGAGGTATTATGATTTTTTTCTCTATCATGTTATCCGTGCATGTTTGAGTAATCTAGCAATCTCCCCCTCCTTATAGTTAGCAGTACAATCTTATCCAAAGCTAAGCTCGCAAGCCTACATCACTCTTGCTCCCACATGACAATTTTCCATAAATATACAAAAGCATGAATCAAACAATACACTACAGCGTCACAAACTTGATGCGATGTGCAGTATTTTCATTGTTATGCTTGCCAATTGTAATGTGATAAAGAGCAAAGCAAGGGGAGATTCAGAGCATGAAAAAAAAAAGAAGCTTAAAAAAACATCTTTATATGTTGTTTTTGGCAAATATAGCATTTTCAAAATGATAAAAAGTAACATGGTGGTTTAAATGTTATGTGTTAGTAGTTAATACCCTATAGAAGCATTTTTTTTCTAATAAATGGTGATAATTTGTGTTTTATCATTTCAGGGGCATGACACCGGCCGAAGCAGAGATGCACTTTTTGGAAAACGCAAAGAAGTTGTCAATGTACGGAGTGGACCTGCATCATGCCAGGGTAAGTTAATAATAATATTTTTAATAGTATTTTTGTTATGTTTATATACTTTTGTCACGCTTGTCACCTCCACAACACCGCTTCTCCACATCATGGCTGCCAAATCAATGCCTTACAACTGCAATCACTGCCCTGCTAATTTATGGACATGACCTCATCTCTGGCTTTGTGGATTTAAGGTGGATTTGTTAAGATGGAATGCTGCGTGGGCAGGCAGTATGGAGGGCTACAGCAGGACTGTGTGAGCTGCTGCTTCTAATCTTTACAACAGATGGGATGAATAAAGCATGAGCAGCACTTTTGTAATAAAAAGAAATTATGACCGGATGGATATAAAACCTTTGATAGCAAAAATAAAATCAAAAAGGGTTTGGTATGTGAAATGTTTTTAACTGAGGAAGTGATATTGAAGTGATAATTGGTTTAATAAGTTTGGCATATGAGTTTGCAGAAGATGCTGAGGTAGTTAATATTGCATTTCTTGCCTGTCTGATGCAAAAAATACAGCCAATATTGACATCACAATAACTTTTCTTGTAAGGGGTCTGTTACCTGCTTTTCTCTTTGGAAATGTTACTGCTTTGCCTGGAATGTTCCACCGTATGGCATTAAAGTGATCTACATTTATTTATTTGCAGTTTTTATTGCTAAAAATACCTTGAAAAAGATGCATTTTTGCTTGGCCTGGTGGTACCCCCTGCTTATTTCCATGGACATAGAGCAGTAGAGAAGCAATGCCATACTGTGGAACATTCTAGGCAACACAATAACATCTCCATAAAGACAAACAGACGATGTACTCACCGCCAGAAATGTTACGTATTGCACCTTTTAATACTGCAGCTTTCATAGGAGCTTCAATGTGGAAAATATGCCATGTTTTTAACCACGCAGTCTATTAAGTTTAGAACTAAATAAAAAAAAGCTTGCGGATTACCTCCCTGCCAGTTGATGCATGTTTAAAGCATGGAGAGAAAATAACACAGCAAACTGCATGCATCTAGTTTAAAGGTCCTATATTACGCAAAATTGACTCTTGAGCTTTAAGCCATGTTAGAATGTTGTTACCTTATCAAAACCATAGCTGGAGTTGTGTTTTGTTTCATTCACACGTGTTTGAGTAACCCTTTATTATTGGTCTGTCTACATCTCCAAAGCTCAAAATGCTCTGTTTTACCTTGCGACGCCACAGACCTGTAGTTTTCAAGTAGGACTGTGCCAAAAATCTAAAGCTTGATTGATCATGATCTAAACATCGGTCGATCTTGATGATAAGGCCAGCACATGTTAATCGAGAGGTCTACAGTCAATCCTGTCCTCACCTTTTCTACTCTCTCCTCTGGTGCTTCTCATTATAATGCAAGTCATGCAAAGTGAACAACTATTTTCTTACCATTTTTGGAGTGAACCTTAAGGCCCCATTTAGCACATCGACATCGCACGTGTTTCTGCCGATTGCGGTAGTGCACGTGCTTTTGGGCTTAATATATTGTACCCATTCCAAACTTTAAATGTGGAGTGATCCTGACACCTTGCTCTTTATGCCTGAAGTCAAGCTGTCTTTTTTCAATAAGGTGGGGGAAAAAATCAAATCAAAAATCTAGATCAATCAATATGGGGGGAAAAATTGTAATTCTTTTTTTTCCATGTATCGCTCAGCTCTATTTTCAAGTTCACAGCTCCTTTTACCTTTATTCAGCAGATATTGGCAATTTCAGAACACAGGACATCACAAGGTGGAGCAGAGTGTTTTCCTTTTGAGAGAAGAACGCAGCCTAAATGTGCAGAGTTTGTGTGTTAAACATGTGAATGAAACAAAACACAACTCCAGGTCTGTTTTTAATGAAGAAACAACATTATAACATAGATCAGAAAATGGTGCAATATGGGCCCTCTATTTTAAAAGGCTTCCTAGAGACTTGACCAACCCCTTGCTGTTCTGATAATTGATTACAACCATATAGAAATCCTTTATTTCTTTAAGACTATATTGTCCAAATATAGCCCAAGTACATTATTTTGTCTCTCTCCTCTTGTTAAATGCTAAGTTGGTAGGGCATCTGTATCAAATCTTGGCTTCATCTGAGCGTGAGGTAAGAGCTATGTACGCTCTATCCACCTGTGTGTCTTTACTCCTGCATGGTTGCAAGAAACTACAAAATTCTGGCAAAATTTCATCTTTCAACGTTCATTTTCTATTTTTTTTCCAGTGAAGAGCCTCATTTCTCTGCTTCACTGTTGCTTATGCCACTACAGAGTATACATAGAAAGTTCATAGAAATAATAGGGCAACCATAATGCTTGACTTTCTACCTGCTTGCTTTTTGCCTTGTTCATATCAGATAGTTTGGGTCTTTTTTATCTGCTGTGCACTAGCTCTTATATATCTTATAATGATTAAGTACTAGCACTACAATTTTGTTAAAGGTGAACTATGTAATTTTGCTGTGGAGAGTCGGACACCTGCTTGGTTACATTGAGATGTTACAGAGTTGCTGATGCCACTTCCTGGTCCAACCAGAAACTTCACAGCTGGTTTCTAGCTTTGTTTTTGTTCCTTATTCAAGATACAATTGCTTTTCAAAAATGCATGTTGAACCACAAATTGTATCAAATAATGTGGTAAAAAGTTAACATAATATAGGATTACCAGTGTGTATATGTCTCTAACTGCCCATTACCGCTAAAGCTGTCCTAGCCTTGCCTAGCTTCTTAACTCAACCTCTCTCATACTCTTTCTGTAGCATTTTTAACCGTAGATTCATGCTTATAACCTCGTTGACTTTAAACGACTGTAATCTCTTTTTAACATCAGATGTGAAAGAAAAATGTAAATGAGAAAATTGTAAACATGTTCATTGTTTTCAATCAGCTGATGCACCCAGAAGTGACATCACACTCACACAACTCTATTACTTTGCCTAGAATGTCCCACAGTATGGCATTAAACCTACTCCATGGCAACCAATAAAGCCAAGTAAACAGTCAGATCTGTGGAGAGGCCAGTCCGCTCACAGTAAAATGTTATGTTTTTCAAGGTAATTTTGACCAATAAATGTATAAATGCAAGATAAATACATTTAACGCCATACTTTGAAGCATCCAAGGCAAAGCAATAAAATCTCCATGGAGACAAGCAGGTTGCGGATGCCCCACCAGAGAAGTTACATAGTGCATCTTTAAAACAGGAAATATAAATTAGGGCTGAATGATGAATGAAAATTGTATCAAAGCTGTTGTTGCAATTAATCCTGTAATAAAACTCTGTAGTTTAGCCCTCTACAAATATGTTCTGAAATGGGATGCATTAGTTTAGCAGTTTATGTGTCAGTGTTTTCTTATCTTTTAATACTCCTTGATATGTTTTAAAATTTGCACAGTGGGCTGAATCTTAATTTTAAAATCAGATTACAACATTTGTCGTAAAAATTGAAATTTGATATTTTTCGCAAATTGTTCCGCCCTGATTATTAAGAATCTGTGGCTAGTATCAAAAATCACATTTATTTTTTATTCATGTTATGTTTCGTGTTTTTTCCCAGGATTCTGAAGGGGTGGAGATCATGCTGGGGGTGTGTGCCAGTGGACTCCTCATTTACAGAGACAGGCTCAGGATCAACAGGTTTGCGTGGCCCAAAATCCTCAAAATCTCCTACAAGAGGAACAACTTCTACATCAAAATCAGGCCAGGAGAGGTAATGTATGCCTGAGTTACAGAACCATTTTAATGTACATTTATGTTTAGGATATAGCAGTATGTGTAGTTGGAGCCACTTTATAATTTTAGTTTGAAGTTCTTTCCTTCATCTTATTTCATCTTACTTGTACAAACTGGCTAAAAGT
Organism: Periophthalmus modestus; assembly: GCA_019594935.1. Classification (NCBI taxonomy): domain Eukaryota; kingdom Metazoa; phylum Chordata; class Actinopteri; order Gobiiformes; family Gobiidae; genus Periophthalmus; species Periophthalmus modestus. The sequence continues at coordinate 18,066,338 of JAIEZT010000026.1, forward strand.
ATAAGCATTTGTAGTGCTGTTATCTACCACTGAAATGTGTATTTGACTAAAAACTTGACCTGTGTGATTACTAGTCAAATAAAAGGTGGTGTGGTAATTAGCAATTCATTCTTATAATCCTCATAATAGTTATGATGTAGGCTTGTCACTATAATTACTATATCGATTTATCAGAATTTATCAGTTCAATAAATTAGTAAGTCTATTTTGGGGCTTACTATTTATCGTTTGTGCAATTTCTTTGCAACAAGTGGGGAGATTTGCGTTATTTTTGTGACCCGGCCCCGGATAAGCGGAAGAAAATGGATGGATGGATGGATATTATTATTATTATTATTATTATTATAATTATTATTACAACCCCATAATAATAAAACCCATAGAAGTAAAGATATGCAAACAGAGAAGTAGAAAGTTGAAGTCACTTCTGTGGGTAATCATTGGTTTATTCTGCTATTTATCTGTTACAGCTCAGGCCTTTTAATGAGATTGTCTATTTAAAAACTGGTTTACTGGAATTATCTGTCTTTGTGTCTTAATGGAATTCAATAGACCTAGCTAACCAGCAGAAACTGTATACAAATAGGTGTGTTAGTTTCAGCGTAGTTGGCGCCTCCCTTCAGATAGAAGGCAGTGTCCACCAGCAATCTGACCAGAACTGAAGCTGAGGCTTGAATGACCAGTGAAGCATCTCCAGTCTAAAACTTTGTTGACAGTAAAGAGATGGCAGCACATGATATTTTGTTATTTATTTTGTTTTGGTGGATTTGCTGGTTAGAACATACATACAAAGCTTTATTTTAACATTTTAATATGAAGAGACAACTACACTAAATGTGAAACTACACTGCTCTTAAAGCTTTGTAGTAAAATATGGCTGTAGGTCAGTTTGTAGTAAATTTTAATTGCATAACTTGAAGAAAAGACGAAGTTTAAATCTGTCAATTGAGCAAATCGTTGCAAGAGTGAAGAATAATTTGAGGAAACTAATCGGTCCAGCATCGGCCATGGAAAAACACATCGGTCAATCTCTAGGTGACAGAGTTGAATTGTTCTTTTACCATGAATCATACCTGGACGACTGAGGGATTTCAGATTATCGTTTATTGCAATATTTGTTTTCATGACAGGCCTATTATAACCACTGCAATATATTTTTGACCTCTCAACAGTTTGAAGTCTTTGTTTTATTTTTTGTTCACCTATTTTTACTGCTTAAAAGTTCTGAAATTTAAGCCCTCTAGGTTGCGAGAAATAACTTTTGACCCACATAATATTGGGAATGTACTCCTGACCGGGGCATCTGGTGTCATGTTCCTGTGAATTTCCATACGTACATACATCATCCAGAAGTCCTTGTAAATGCCATGAAATCATAGACGCTGGAGGCAAGATGGGTTAAGTTTTCACAGTCAAGTGTCTTGCCTAAGGACAACAACAGTATTCACAAGTGGGAGTGCAGGTAGAACTGGCAGCCTGTGGGTCAAGGGGCAAACGAACGATCATTATCTGATTTCTGGAGTTATCAGATCTTTGAAATGTCATGTAAACGGTTATATGATGTGAGTAATCTGGTTTCTGTATGGTTGTCCACATCTGTGGAGGTTTTTACCAGGAAAATAATGCAAGAAAGGGCAGCCTAATGAGTGATTTGAAAGTGTTAAAGGTCCTACATTATGCAAAATTGACTTGAGCTTTAAGTTGTTGTTTTGTTACCTCATCAAAAACATCCTTGGAGCTGTGTTTTGTTTCATTCACACATGTTTGAATAACCCTTCATTATTAGTCTACATCTCCAAAGCTCAAAATCCTCTGTTCCACCTTGTGATGTCATTAAGTGGTAGCTTTCAAGTTAACAGCTACTTTTAGCTCATTGGAGATTGGCAATTCCAAGTGATTCTAGTGAAGGTGTATGAAGTTTAAAAACACATTGGAGCACTTCCTGTATTACCACATGACATCACAAGGTGAAACGGGGCGTTTTCCATTTAAGAGAAGAACTCAGCCTAAATATGCAGGGTGTGTGTGTTAAACGTGTGAAGGAAACAAGACACTGGGTATGTTTTTGATGAACATTTTAACATAGATCAGAAAATAATGCATTATGGACCCTTTACAATACATTTTAAAATAATTCTTCTAGTTTTTGCTTTGTATTTTTAAATACAGCAGTTACTCTAAAAATCCCTTGATGGACTGTCACATGTCACCAGGTGACATGATCAGATTTCTTTTGTGCACGTAAACCCCAAAAATCTGATCTAATTATTGGCCTCTGATTACTCTAGTTATCTATATGTGTTTGTTCTCTAAATGCAGTTCCTTTTGTACTTGACTGTTTCAGTTTGAGCAGTTCGAAAGCACCATTGGGTTCAAGCTCCCAAATCATCGGGCGGCTAAACGTCTTTGGAAAGTCTGTGTCGAACATCACACATTCTTCAGGTAAAACAAACATTTATTTCATAGTAATTTCAAAGCTCTATTGTCATAAGGTTAAAGGCGTTGTATCTGTGCCTTCACTGTCATAAAAACATGAAAAACAGAACTAGTTTATTTTAAACAGTTTGCAGTGGTCTAAAGTTATTCTTCGGTTACCTTACGCATTCCGACCATCCGTGGTTTCCGTGGTTGCCGTGGTTGGCTGCTCTTGCAGCTGACACACTGAACAATTTTTAAAGTTTTTTTTTTTATTTTTTTTTTTTATCTTACATTTTTAACTTAATATTTGGGGATTTTGACCAACTAAGAAATGCAGCTTGTACAGTTCAAATGACAAAAGTTAAGGATTATTGATTTGAGCAGTTTTTTCTGTACCCAGGGTGGCCCTGCTTGGAGATAGCTGTGCTAGCCAGCTAGCTCTGAAGTGCTACAGACTTTTACTACAATGCAATGGGCTTTCCTCAATAAATATGGCAGAAGACGTCTCAGACAAAACAGGGTGTAAATAGTTAGAGAACCACCCGTCTAGGCAAAAAGATGTTTTAATTATTGGGGACCTATAGCATTGAAACAATACCACATTAAAATTGCTTATATTTGTTCAAGCATCAGTATTTTTATCCCCATAGACTGGTGTCGCCTGAAGCGCCGCCAAAGAAGTTCCTAAGCTTGGGCTCAAAGTTTCGTTACAGTGGCCGGACTCAGGCTCAGACTCGACGGGCCAGTTCTCAAATCATCAGACCTGCTCCTCTGTTTGAGAGATCCACCAGCAAACGATACAACATGTCCCGCAGCCTGGACGGAGGTGAGCACATGGACATGGGTACTCTGTAACCAGTGTTTGCTGTTATACCAATTAGTTACAAAATAATTTCAAATATTTGTAATATTCTTTAGTGTTACAGTAAAAAAAAAAATTCTGGGATCCAGAATACACAATACATTATGAAGACGTGAGTCTGGTCATCAGTGAATCTTCCCATTTTCAGATGGGCATGAATAGCACACACGTGGTCCATCTGTATCAAAGCAATTATGGATTATGCCTAAGCAGAAAAAGAAAGGCGTCACAAAAATGTGATTTAGAGCCTTATAATTATAAGTGAATGTTTTTTTACTACCCAATTAATTACAAGCCAAGGATTGATAAGTGGATTGATCCATGTTCCCTGGCACAGGCATAGTGCGCAAGAACATTAGTCCGATATATTACAGGATAATGAAAACAGATGAGCTGTCACATATGTGTATCCATTTATGGCTTGCCTTCCACAGATCTTACTCTAACTTGATGTTGTGGGGTCACCTTCTATTTTCCATGAAGATAGATAAGTTTAATGTTATACTGTGGAACATCTCAGGCAAAGCAATAACATCTCCATGGAGACAAGAAGCAAGTGCACTTTTAAAGTTAAATCACATGTCACACTCTTTGTGTCTTGAAGCTCCCATCTCAGAGAACCACGAGTCTCTGATGAAAGATGGCGCCGCTGGGGTTGTTGCCAAGGGCGACAGCATCATCACCACGGTAACGACAGAGAAGGACGAGGATCGGTCTGAGCAGGAAAACCAGGTCCAGACCGAGGTCCCAACCACAGAGGCCCAGAGCACAGAGGCAGTCACTGTCAGGCCTGATACCAAGGTAAAGGATGTGGGAGAGGTATAGTGTTCATTTAAGATGGTAGTATGACATCATTTTCTTTTTCATATAATTTGATAAGAATTAAACAGTAGCATTATTGCAATATAGATTAAAATGGTGTGTACTGGTCTTCACCTGATTAAAGTAAAGGGAAATTATCAGTTGGATTGACAAAGTTTCCAAAAATTGTGTGGGAGTTCTTTATCTTATGTCTATGTAAAAAAAAAAAAAAGAAAAAAAGTAAATATGAAATCACATATGGTGGGACCAGCTTATTAAAAAAGTAAAACAATACAACTTGCAGCACAGATCAAAACTGCATTAAGAAAATATTCCTACTATCCACCATTGAATACATTGAGAATATACTATCAGAATATTAACATTGCAATGTATATATTGTATTACTATATTATCTGTAAATATAAATGGTATAGTATTGGTACATTCATTGGTTTTGCATTGGGGTTAGGCATTGACTTTACTTTAAATTGGTACTTTGTACTACTTGCAACCTTTTTGCCTTTATTAGCTAAACTGCCATACTTTTATACTAGTCTTTGTAAGTCTATTGGTGAGATTTATGTATTGCACAAGCTGCTATTATAATTTCATTCCATATTTAAGTTTCAATGTCTGATTTCACTTCTGGCAGCAGCCGCACAGTTGCTTTGAGCTTAACCCACTGCAGTAGAACTCAAGCTTTCACTTTCTATGCGCTTGACTAATTTTACTTTTCTGTTTTGTCCCTCCTTTGACTCTCCCTATACACTACACTCATAACTGCACCCATATCACTTTTTTCCATTTGTTTATCATTATAATAAACGCATTACAGAGTTCCTCGCACCTGTACAACGAACTCTCTCTCCCCTCTTCTCCAGTTGTATCCAACAAACTTCGCCGTCGCCGTAGAGACACTGCAAGAAAACGCGCTTCGTCTGTCAGCCCGGTTAAAAATGGTGAAAGTTGCAAGCGTAAGCAGGCTAAAGCTGACAGGAAAGCCGCGTTATTGGAGGAGCAAGCGCTTTTGCTATCTGCACGTAAACAGCGGCTCGAATCAAAATCGCGTGGAGGGACCCTTTTCTCTTTCTCCTTGCACCTTCCCGATATGTCCTCCATTTTGGACGAAGACGGATACCTGACATTCCCGGATTTGTCGGAGATGCGCTTCTTGCCGGAGTGTGCCCAGAATTTCATGGCCATCAAATCTCCATCGCTCATCCCGTGCTTTCTCTTCATCTTTTTCTTCCTCCTTTCCACCTCTTTCTCCATACCATATGCTCTCACTCTCTCCTTCCCGCTAGCGTTGTGTCTTTGCTACCTGGAGCCCAAAGCAGCGTCCCTGACCGCCTCCATAGCACAGGGATACACTGACCAAGACAGTTCAGACGAAGAGGAGGTGTGTGTTCATATGTGCCTCATGTTAAAGATGCGCTATGCAACTTTTTTTGGTAGGCGGTCCGTCACCTACTTGCTTCCATGAACATGTTGTTGTTTAGCCTTCAATATTCCACACTATGGCATTAAACTAATTATCATATGCATTATTTTGGTTTCTTATTTATATAATGTAAACTATGACTTATATGAAAAAAGGCGTATTATGCAAAATCAACTTTTTGGAGCTATACCATTGTTCCCTCATCAAAAACATGCCTGAAGTTTTAGATCATGCATGGTCATTCATGTTAGGTTAATTTTGTGATATCTCCAGGTCCTATCCGAATTCTTGTTACAGTCCTATCCAAACGTCAGCCCACGTCACCCATGCTCCAGCACAGCAATTTTCCATAACTATACAAAAATATAATACAAAAAATACACTACAACTTCACAAACCTGATGCGATATGCAGTAGTTTAATAGGCATAATGCACTCTGATTGTAATGTGATTGCGCTCTGAAGGGAGAGGGACATCAAAAATGAAAATGAAACTTGTTAATACATTGTTTTCGATGAATATAACATTCTAAAAACAATAAAAGGTAAATGGGTGATCTACAAATATTATTTGTTGGCGATCAATACCTCTTAGAAATGTAATACCCCTTTTTAATTAACAAGTGTTTCTATTCAAAAATCATGAGCCTCTCCACAGATCTGATGTGTAACTTGGCTCTCCTTGAAAATAAGGTTAATGCCATACTGTGGAACTTTCCAGGCAAAAGGTAGAAAAGGTTTCAATGGTAGTCATCTGTTTCTGTTTCAACTTCATCCAGAAATAATTTTCAGTCTGATGGTACTGGTCTGGTTTGATCCAGGTAAAACGATAACATCTCCATGGAGACAAGCAGTCGGCAGACCACCCAATAGTAAAGTTCCATAGCACACCTTTAAATAATAATATTAACCCAAACATTGTCCCGTTTGTGTCTGGGGGGGCTTAAGTCTGTCCTGTGAGCCCGTCTACTTTCAGAACCTCATCTCCGGTCACCTCATCCGCAAAGCACATCCTCACTGCACAATGACAATGAATGATGCACTGGCAAGTGTCACCATTACACATAACATTTCATACGGCATATTTGAATGGCCTTTGTAAAGAAGGGGTTAGCCACAAACATGACAAAGTACTTGCAGCTTGCCCACGTCACAGCCTGCTCTTTTTTACAGCGCCCGGCCTTATGTCCTTATGTAATAAAATCAAAAATGTAGCAGACTACTTTATCAAACTGTGGGTAGAATCTTTATGTTGTGGGTTGTGGTAGCTAGCAGTTGGTAATGATGCTTGAAATGCCACCTTGTGCCATACTTGCAGATAGGACAAAAAGTAGCATAAGTTTGTTCTGATCTGAAATTTGAGTAAAATGACTAGAATTTGCTTGTTTGGCACATATGCATTGCTTGTTTTTACTGGTTTATGCCACTTTTTTTGGCTCCACCCATAAACACTGAATAGCTACACATGCAGATTGCTGGTATATTAAGGACTGTACCAGGGTTGTGACTTTGACACACTTTTTAGAGTCCATAGCTTTGTGCCTAACCCATCTCAGTGTTGTCAACTCCCATTACATTATAACCGAATGTCCCACTTCACCAGTTCACAAGTGCATGGAGCAATGAAGCATTTCCTTGTTCATAATTCAGTCCTTCTGTGTTACTCACTGAAGCAACACAAAATCCAATAAATCATTTAAATCAGACATCAGACGAAGTGGCTGGTGTACCCGCAGCTGATTTCCATCTTTTATAATTTGCAACTCTGATTGCTAATGCAGAAGGGCTGTTCAAGTGCATATAACAGGTTAGACCGCTTATTTCAATAAAACGGTTAACATCATTATATTTGTAGGTCCTATTACACAAAATTGACTCTTGTGAGCTTTAAGCCAAGTTAGAATGTTACCTCATCAAAAACATAACTACAGTTGTGTCAGAAAATAGTGCAGTATAGACCCTTCAACGGTTACCCAAAACTAAATTGAACAACTGTTATGATCTGACTAATTAAAGTATATAACACCTTTACTTTTAAATGATTCATGATCATTTTGGATGAAATTTTCAATGTTGATGAAAGTGTTGAAAGTATTCGATTTTAGAACTCTGCTCTACTTCCTGTGTTTTTTTCAACAAACTGGCACTTGGCTTGTGTAAAAATTAAGGTTGCCAGTATAATGGAAAATCATATACTAATCAATACTAAAACTATATACTCATTTGAGCAGGTATCGATATTAAAAAAAGTCACATTCACAAGACAGAAATGAATCTTTCCTGAATAACTTTAGAATGATCTGGATCTGTATAAGACACACAGAATAGTATAGTCTAGCATGGACCACTATGAAACCTACCCGGACGACTGAGGGAATACATAGATACAAGACCACATGGTATTATAAAGGAAAGTACTACAGTCTGATGTTGAAAATCATTCAATCATTTGAATTTGTATTGAGTATTGGATCTATTCCTTAGAATCAAAATAGAGTTTGAAATTTTACTAACATGACAACACTATTAAAAATATGATTATTTTTTATCTCGGGTACTAGCAACAAACCTATCATATGCATTTTAAATCCATACCATCACCACATGCATGAAGAGAAGGGGGAGGGCCTGAAAGTCTGGTACCAAATAAAACCTAAATATAATCCCAAAACAACAAGACATGTCCACTCCCATTTACCTGTCCATTTGTTGGATTGGTTAAACATAAAGGTTCTATATTACACAAAATTGATTCTTGGTTTCAAGCCATGTTATAATACTGTTATCTCATCAAAAACATACATGGAGTTGTGTTTTGTTTCATTCACCCAAATTTGAGTAACCCTTTATTATTAGTCTGTCTGCATTCCCAAAGCTCCAAACGCTCTGTTCCACCTTGTGATGTCATGAAGTGGTGGTTTTCAAGTTCTGCCTTTTATCTTTTCTTCAGAGATTAGCAGATCTGAAATCGTATGGAGGTGTATGGATGACATCACAAGGTGGAGCATAGTGCTTTCTGTTTGAGAGAAAATGTGTGAATGAAGTAAAGCATTAATGTTATATAATGTCCTCTCTTTTTTAATGAGGGAACAATATAGCATTATAACAGATCAGAAAATAGCGTAATATGGGCCCTTTAATCCCTACTAATCCTGCTCCTATTTTAAAACATGTTTTACTCAATTGTGCAAAGACCTTCCTCTCACTCTGTCTGCTTTGCTTATTTTTTCATTTGCCTCCCCTTTTCTTCTGCTGGTGTTAAGTCTATGTGTAGCATTGTCTAACTGTATGTAAAAACCTAATATTTCATTCTCATTCTTTCCATTGGTGGTAAATGAGTTATTTTGTGATGAGTAATGTTTTAAAAGTTGGGTTTTCTTGTGTCTTTGCTCTCGTGGATTTTTGGTTGTTCTGTAGACTGACAGTGAACAGACTGATTTTGCGTTTGATGGAGACATGACCCCAACCGAGGTTTGTACTTAAGAAGAATCATCATTATAAAGCATGCGGCTTGACTTTAAATGTGTTTAATTCATCAATTCAAGTTTATTTATCTGAAGAGAGTGAAGGGGAGGAGGGGTGGGGACTGAAGCTATAAGGAACAGTGTGATTGTTCTAACAGGCAGCAACGCCTCAAACTCCACCCCTGCAGCCAGGTGTTTGTAATCAGAGACACCTGGTTGTAATCGGGGCAGTCTTTTGTGATGTCACCAACTACTATTATTAAGACTATCTACTGGAACAGTAGATAGTGTTATTAAAACACCATATGCACAGGTTAGGAGCAAAAAAGTGAATTCAGTGCTTAAGTATACACATGCAGTTCAGACACCATTGCAAATGCATGGACTGCATTCACACTCCTGGTTTAGTCCAATGTAGTCCTGAAGTAGGCTTGATTTGGCCCTGGTTTAGTCCTGGTGCAGTCATTATGCAGTCCTGGTTTAGTTACAGTTTTGTGTGTGAAGTTGTGTGTAGTTGATGCTACAAAACAGTACAATTATCCGTAATAGTCAGGTCTTGTTGGTACATGTTTTGTTTATTAGCCACTGTAACTTGTTATTTTCAAATGTTATCAGAATTACCTCAGCTAAAGTATACTTTGGTTTCATATTGATGGGAATTTAGTACTGTTGGCATAGCAATTAACAAGTCAAAACAAATTCAAAATCTTTTGAATGGTTAGAGAAGTACTCAAAATGGAGAACAGGTCCATGTGATTGAAACTTATGTATATGCATGAAATCCAACTGACTGGTGCATGCATTTTCAACATTTACCCCATTACAACGAGTTTCATTTATAGATCATTACATTATTATAGATTGATTAGTTTTTCCAGATAAGATATTTTTTGTTGCACTGTTGTTCAAGTCCATTGTGTATTCATAGAAGACTTGTTTTTGGTTCAGTTTTCTTCCATTGTTTCATCCGTATCTGAAACCATTTTGTACTCAAATTTTTCTTTCTATTATATAATTAGATTCAGAATCTGACTCTTGCATGTTCCGCAGTATTCTTGTTATTCTCCTCCCCACTTGTCCCCACTCATTTCCCTGTCACCACACTGTTGCACTTGTCACCACTGCTGCACCTGTCATAACCCTGTAGCACCTGTCACTAGTGTTGCACCCGTCTAACTCTGCCTCCTCTTTACTGCTGCAGTCGGAGGTGGATGAGGATTCTGAGATGCGCACACAGGTAGACTCTTAACTTTCATATGTGACAGTGGTTCTCAACTGGACTAAACATGGGACCTAATTTATTATGGCATTGTATTATGTAACTTCATGGAGATGTTACTGCTTTGTCTGAAATGTACCAGTATCAAAAATGTCTTATAAATACATCTTACTGTGAGTCACCGCTCCACAGATCTTATCTGTAACTTGACCTGGTAGCATATTCCTTGTCTTTATGGAGATTAATGAGATGTTGTGGAACATTCCAGCCAAAGCAATGTAATTTCAATGGAGACAACCAGGTGGCCAATTGAAAAGTTAGAGTAGACATAGTAGTTAATAATGATAACTAATCATTATAATAATATAAATAATGTGTCCATCAACTTTATATTGTTTTTCTATATGATAAAACATGTGTTCCCCCAGTTAAAAATCAAGATCAACAATAAAATGGTACAAACACGGCTCTTGTATTATCCCATGAATATAACTAATCAATTAAATGTAGAGAAGGTGTTTTTGCAATCAAGATGTTCTGGCTCCCATCCAAACACCGTTTTTAACTTGATGGAACTGGCGTGAGGCACTAGGATTTATCCTACAGTAAATACAGTTTCACTCTAAAATTCCTCCCTTTGGGGCTGGACTTTGTTAACTCAGAGTGCCTCAAGCCAGTGCCATCAAATTGAAAATGGCTTCTGGATAGGAGCCAAAACGTCTTGATTGCAAAAACAGTGTCCAGATTATCACAGTTGAAACCTTCTCTACATTAAGCCACTCCTGGATAAATGAGGGATTACACTGTCTGATCAATTTGTCTGCACCTGTGCAACCATATCATTTCATAATTGTTAAATTGTACAATATTAAACCTTTTGGACATGCTACAAGCTAAAATGAGTCTTCCCATTACTCAGCTTTGGTCCCAGTCCCCCAGTGTGAGAACCGCTGTTGTCTCTCTGCATCACAGCCCCTCCCTTACAGATGCACTGAGCTAACGCTAAATATCAGTCATTTATTTCTGCTAAGTCACGCTGGCTCTGCTCCTTCTGCTTTCTCATCACAATATCGCTTCTGCCAAACATCCATTCAATTGGTTAAATACACTTTACTGTTGCTGCTTTCTTATATTTATTTTGGATTTTTATTTCTGAGGTTGCTAGCTAAACTGCCTTGTTTTAATACTGTACCTATATGTGAATATATAGGTCAAAGTTGTTCAATCTGCTTCTTTTTTGATTTTGTTCCCTGATAGTACACTCGGGTATATGCTTGTATGCTATGAAGAAAAAAATCGTAAAACAATCATATTCAACAATGATCTTTGCATTTCGGCCATGGTAAAGTACAATTTTATAACAAGAACTCACATGCATTTTGGCCAACCAATAAATTGTTCCTATATATTATAAGGGAAGGACTATAAATTAAATTCTCTATTCACAGAGTGTTGGTGCTGTGATTTTCTGAATATCAATTTTGAGGTTAAGATATTGTTTATTAAATTTTATTAAAGCAGACCTATTTTGCAAAATGGACTTTTCAGAACTTTTAACCGTGTTATAACTGTTTTCCTTCTCATTTACTCTCTGAAGTTGTATTCAGAGTGATTGACACGTGTTAGAGTAATCTTGGTACTCTTCTATTCAAGACGTCATTGCTCCGATTAACCACCAGTACACATCCACTGCTCTGTATTTACTTGTTCTCCAATTTTATTTTCTTAATCATAGAATACGGATTCAGCAGCATCACATTGTAATTTTGGTAGAAATAATTAAAAATAAAAAAAGTGGTCTATCCATAAGAGGTGCTGACAGCTGAGCGGCTCTTTTGTTGTGTTATAATGTTTACGGTGATGTCAGCTCCCAGTGGGCACCGCAGTTTTTTAATGTAGAAGTGAACTGACTTGTTTCTTTTATTTAGTTGTTTTTTGACCAATATAGTGATTTAAAATATCCACATTATAACGTGATCCACCGGTGCCATAAATTGTAATCACATACCCAAGCACAATATCTTCTTGAACAGTATATTTGAATACATTAGCTTACATACATTTAGTACGTAAATTAAACGACTTAAATTCAAGTTTAAAAATAGATGTTGTATGCTCTTGAAGTACACTTTATTCAGAAGTTAAACAAGGTAAAGTTAAAGGTAACTAAGTCCTACTCTCCACTACGTAAGAGTTTACTATAAAACTTAAACGTACTCTCAATGTTGTATCTTTTCACAGTATAGTTTCATAAGACGCGTGAAAGGGGAGAATGTATTTATCCGGCACAGTAATCTGATGTTGATGGAGGTCAGTGAAGACGCTTGAAACTTTGGTCTTTGGAAACTTTAGCTTGATAATCTAACCAGTCTAACCCTATACGATCGCCTGACACTTACATACATGTGTTGAGCTAACCATTTTGCTGTGATTTCTTGTGGATTTTGTGCAGTGATTAAAAGGGGAGAAACAAACCAAACCTAACCTAATTTTATGATGAGAATATTTTGAAGTGTCGCTTTAACATATCACTAAAGTAAAACTGTAAATTTGTGCATGAAGCAAGACATTTTACTATATGGCCAGGTTTTTTATTAGCTGTGTATCTGTATCTGCTCTACTTAATCCAAATTTCATAGCCAATCATAACTCAAAAATGATGAGGGTTCATTGCTTGCTTTGTTCATCTGATTGGTTGTATATTTGATTCTTTTCAGTATTCTCTTTGTCCCTTGTAAGCTAACATGAAAGAAACATATTGTACCAGTGTAATTATTTAAAATGGTAGCTAGATCATATGAAGATGGTTGGCCAGATTGGTTTATTTTAGCCATTTTGTGCAAGTAAAGGTGCTCTGTGTAACTTCAATTAAAAAAAATAAAATAAAAAGTAAGCTTAAAATAAAGTATAGTTATAATAAACCAATGAATATTATAGGGATGCACAATTCTGCTAGCAAATATCTGCACCGATACTGAAATATCAGTTCAGTTTCATGATATCGGTTAAGGCGATTCCCTGGTTGGGCCTTTAGCTGGATGTAAGACAATTTGCAGGCTGATTTTGGTCTGGAATCTCCCATACTGTTTGAACTTTTATTCATACAAATCTGTTCAGTAGTTACTTGGAGGATAGATAAAAGTTGTATAACACAATTGGATCTCATGTGTGATGCGTTACCTGTGTTTTAAGGAACTAAATGCCATTTACCCTGCCAACACTGGTATCAGTTAATATTGGGTATCGCCAGATACTTTAAGTCAAAATATTGATATCGGTATCTGAACTGAAAAGGCTGGATCGGTGCATTCCTGAAATTTTATATATAGATATATTTAATGCCATACTGTAGAACATTCCAGGCAAACATGTACATGGAAAAACAGGTGGCAGGCTACCCGACAAGAGAAGCTCCACAGTACACCTTTAAAGCTCGCAAACCTTTTCATTTAAGTATTTAAGTTTTGCTGCTTCCTGATGCATTTTGGGTGTTCCAATCTGCATTTGCGTATCAAAAAGCATGTCTGCTGTTCCCTCCCATATCGGCCCATTTTCAACGCCTGTACCTGGGTCACTTTAGGACAGCTCCACCCCGGCAGAGATGGTCAAACATCAGACAAATATCAGCGAATTGAAGAGATCCTTCCTGGAGACGGGACCTACCTCTCCAGGTCTGAGCGAGTGGGACAAAAGGCTCACGTCCTCTCCAACACACTCCCCCAAACTCGACGACGCCCCCATGATTGAACCGCTGGAACTACAGGACGTAAGAGGAGCATGGTTCAAACAAGGATGCTAATGTTGTGTCTATAGTGCAAGAGAGTGTTTGGATTGTGAAATAGTGTGGCCTTTATTTTAAAACTCTTAACTATTTTAATGTTTCAGTTCACAATATTTTGTTTTGCACTCTAATTACTCATCAGACACTTTGTATCTGATGAGCTAACTTTGGGTTTAACTGTATAGTATGGTTTAAATACTTAATCATTGGTCTATTTTATTGCGCATGATGCCAAAGATTTGTAAGAGTTTTGGGGTATATAATTTAGATTATTTAGATTAGAATTTAGAGAAATCCCAATTGTTTGAAGCGATTACTTCTATACTGTCTGAATAAACCTGTATAGAACATAGACCTACTATACTTCATTAGTGCTGTGGCAAGAAGTCTATAGATTAGAAAAGTGTCCACTCGGGGTTTTGAGTGGCAGAGCCAGTGCACATATCATTCTGGACAGACTTTTCAATTCAACATTTTTTGTAATTGTGTAATTGAATGAAGTAATAATTGAAATCATGACATTAAATTTGATTAATTTATTAATTTTTATAGCCATTTTTATTTTAATAGGGACCAGCATGATTTACATTGTACTTACATTATATGCTGATATGGTGTTATAAATTATACAGTGACCTTGTGAGTGATTTAACATGCTTGTTTGTGGCTCAGTTGAAACATGCGTTTGTATTACTGATTTTACTGGGTTAAAGGTGGTTAATGCCACTGGTTTGTAACGTCATTGTTTTGTACAGAACAATGCTTCGTTGAACTGTAGGTGTCAAATCATTATAGACGTCATAGAAATGGGGTATTAGCACTTGTCCAAAGTCCACATATGTTTTTCCAGATCTTAAATGTATTCTCTTCTTTTTCAGACTAAAGATGAGCCTCCTGCAGAGGAGACAAAGGAGGAACACAAAGCCACTGAGGTAAATTAACTTAGCAGCGCTCAGTGCTTATTCTTTACATTTAAGGTCACATTTTATTAAATGGGAAAAATATGGTATGCGTGTGCATAACCAGCTATCCCTGTTATTATCTAGCAGGCTACTTTCAATCCTGCTCTGTAGAGCACAAAGTACATCAGGGCGCTTCAGACTGTGCAATTAGTTATTAGACTGTATTAAATATGACTGTTTTTAATATACATATCATACATACAACAATTTCTTATTTGGACACTACTATACAATAGTATTGTAAGCCACTACAATAGTATTGTAATGAATCACAGCTCTTTAGGTCCAAAAATTCAGGGAATAATTACGTACTTTCAGCGCCTCCCTCTGGCAGTTAGTAGGGATGAAATAGTACGCCATAGTACAAAGCACTGGAGTAGGCCAAAATGCCCTTATAGTGAATGAGGCTGGCTAAAGTTCAGTGATGTCATCACTTAACTGTACCATAGGAACATTTTGAAGCTTGTGTTTTGTCAAAGTCTCGTGTCCATGTCTCTGTGTCTCTGCTGTCTTCTTCTTTTTATCTTCCGCTTTGCTTTGTGCCTCTTTAACTCTTTCCACTAGTTTTCTGAAAGCCCAGTGTCTTTTAGGCTTCAGGTTTTCTGGTCAAATACACAGTGGACAGTTTGGTAACAGATGGCCACACTTCATCTGGTCCTCACGGCCTCAGCCTATCCGCTACAATGGACGATGATGTGTTTATGGACGGGACTTTGAGAGAGGTGGAAGAAAAAACCCCAGATTCACAAGATGAGATTTCTGAGAAATCCCTGCTTCGCATCAGTCCTGGTGCAGTCCGGCAAGAAGTCTCCCAAGCTATTAGCGACAAAAGAGGGATGCTAATTATACTCAAAGAAGCAGAGGATAGAGACAATATAGAAGAGACAAGCATTTTGAATGAGAAAAATCAATTTGGAAACGCAATTATTGATGAATCCAAACAAGATACTTTTGTTGATAAAAATTATAAACTTAAAATACAAAGCCCTCCACTGGAGATTGAAACTGTTATGAATGATATTAGAAGCATTGAATCTCCCAAAAAAGCGATGGCGTTTTGGATTACCGAGGAGGTCAAGACTGAAGCAAAATCTGATGATCCAATTCCCGTAGCGACTGAGGAAGCCGTTGCCGTGACTACCGAGAATGCTGATGTTTCTCTAATGACAGAGAAGGATGTTGCTGTAACACTTGGGGAGGATGTTGTCGTGCGGACAACAGACGAAGAGGTGAAGGAGGATGAGAATGGTTACCAAGAAGAGACACAACAGCAGAAATCTGATATCTTTACTTTCGAAGTTCAAGATGAGGGGGTGACCAGCGTGGTGAAAATTGCAACGACAACTTTAGCTGTGGTATTGTAAAAAATAAATAAATAAACAAAAAAATTATTAAAATGGCTTCTATCATATCGCCACCTCCCATTGCCTCCCTCTTGCAACAGCCCAGCCAAAACAAGTCTAACCGCAGCAGCTCTAATGGCAGTGACATGCATGGCTAATTATGCAAGGGATGTAACAATATCTGAATCTCCATGTTATGATGATAGTATCAATGTGATGATTTATTTATCATTTTCTGTATAACATTTGTTGTAGTATGCTGGGGTGTCTTTAAAGGTCCACTGTGTAACTTCTGTGGTAGAAGGTCTGCCACCTGCTTTTCTCCATGGAGCTTTGCCTGAAATGTTCCATCGTGTGGCAAAAAATTGACTAGATTGTGTTTATTCAATTACTCCTACTTGAGTAGTACTTTTGCCAAATACTACTACTGTTTATTTGTACTTGAGTAATGTTTTTTGTTAAATAATGCTACTGTTACTTGATTACAATTTTTTGGCTACTCTCCCCACCTCTGATATTAGTAATACAATGAAAAGGGTGGTCGCAGTTTAATGCCGTACTATGGAACATCAGGAAATGCATAGTATTACATAGTGCACCTTTAAGGCATTGTACAACTACCATCTCTATAAAATGCACTGACAGATATTTAGTGCCATGCCAGTGCTATTATTGTCATATATCAAAAGTTTAAGGAGCAAAGGATCATGGCCTGTGTAGTTCACTGCTCTTTCCCTCTGCTGCAAAGGCAATGCAATGGATCTTAGCTCTGTAAGCTAACAGTTTAATATTGTTGCCAATATTGTTACATCCCTACAAATAACAATCTCTTAACACTAATGTTCAGTAGCAGATGCCAGCAGTCCAGTTTGTATTCCAATCAAACTGGCACCTTTGGTTTTGAGTTGGTTAAAATCAGGTTGAAGCTTTGCATTTCCTTACCAGCTGGCTCTCCATGTGTCTGGGAAAGGAAAGAAATAATAATGTTTGTTTTGCTTTGTTGCTGTGTATGCTTTGCTTCAACTTCACTTTCAGCTTTCAGTTTTTAAGCTTTGAACAAGTCACAAATATGGCAATTGCTTTTTCCCTCATTCTCAGAAAATACCCGCTGCCTTTTAACAACTAGGCTTTATTGTATGGCTGTATCTTATGAGGAAATCCCACTGTTTTATTGCCAATTCTAGTTGAAAATATCTGAAAGAAGTAAGCTAGTATTTTGATTTTTAATATTCTAATTTTCTCAATAGTCGCCATCAGACAGTGGAATTCCATACAATCTAAACACTGAAAGGAGAATAAGTGACATCTGTATGGGCCCACATATCATTGTAATGTTAATTTAAGACAGAGGTGTGGCCCAGGGGCCATAGCTTGGACACCCTCAACATTTGTTGGCCCTCAGCCCTCCAGTGGACAGGGAGCTGAGGGTGAATGTCACTAATGACATGTTAAACACTTGAGTTGAAGGAACTTCTGCTTTTTGAAAGGTATGTCTTTGCATTTTGGTGCTAATGCCTACTTCTATTAAAACATTAAACCTGTCATGACAACTAAATTACATTTGTGGTTAAGAGTACCCAATTATTTTTAGATGTAGATTTTTTCAGTCAATTTTTATTAGGCCCCAAAATTAGTGTTAGCATTAGCACAGACACACAAAGACCTACCTTTGTAAACACAGAATTGTTTTCCCTGCATTTGTAAAGTGTTTAACATGTTGTCATGATTTTAGTGTGACTCAGTAAAAACCCCAGCCATATATTACAGCGGAAATGGTTGGAAAGACTGCTGATCGGAACTAGCCAGCTATCACTGTGCACAGAGTCAACTTCACAGAGACAAAATAAAAGAGCCAGAGTTTAGTCAAGTGTAACTTTCTAACAAGGCTATTTGACTTGTTCTCCTTTCACTGGTCCTGCTTACCTCCTAACACTCTTTACACACACTATGCTATGTCTGTATGTCTAAGTTGTGTGTTCTAATTGTGCTGTGTGATTTCCTTGTTTCTGTCGCTTCAGTCAACTCTGGGAATTGTTTCTTCTTCTCCAAAGGTGACTTTCCTCTTTTATTTTTGTCTTGGTCTATTTTATGTTCATACAATTATTCACATGTTACATGTTTTGTGCATTTGTTGTCTAAATGGTTTTACACAACAGTAGTAGTATAATAGGGTTGTCAAAAGTATCGAACATCAGATGCTAATCGATACTAAAACTACTATTGAAACTAGATATACTCATTTCAGTAAGTAAAAAAAGTCAAATTACAGCATAGATATGAACCTTTCCTGAACAGCTTAAGAATGCTCAAGCTGTATCAAAACAAGTATAAGACCACATAAACTAGTATACATCCGTGGACCACTATGAACCATCCTGGACGACTGAGGGATTACACAGGTATAAGGCCACACGGTAAAAGAAAGTACTATTTAAAGTACAATTTAATGTTGAAAATAATTTTCTATTGTCTAAAGAAAGAATGTTTTATCTTCACATAAGGTTTTGGAATTGGTATTGAGTCCATTCCTCAGCATTGAAATCAAGTGTGAAATTTTAGTATCATGACATGAGTATAATAACATAAAATAACACAGGAATTACTTTTAAACATATATTGCAAATCGAATCACAATACTAGCCAGGAAAATTGTAATTATATTTATGGTCCTAAATTTTTCCACACACTTCAATATTATGATACTGCGGGTAGAATCTAGCTTCATTTCTACAACTAGGGGTTTACTTAGATCCCTAGTTATGGCGATGGCTTCCATACACTCACAACGATTATAATACTATGCTTTACAATATGGAAGGAAGTTCTATAAATGCTGATGTCTTTTTTATATTTAAATTAAACAATATTATTTTTTTTGCAGACATCACCGGTTGTAGAAGACAAGACCGCCATCACGACAGAGTCAAAACCAGATCAAGTTGAGTCCACAAGTCCAACGGTGAATATCAAAGCTTCAAATACAGACCCTATACACAAAGATATGAATGAAACAGAAATCATTACCAAAGATGATGACACAAGCACATGGCCTTCTTCTACAATAGTAATCCATGTTAGCAATTCACAAGATGACTGTAGTATTCCAAGCATGGCACCATCTACTGAACAAACTCAGGAATTCTTGAAAAACAACCAGAGAAAAGCGTGTGGCTTGGTGAGAATGATCTTAAAGAGTCATCTGTTGTGGAAAATGAGAAATCAGTTTTGGATACAAATTTGGAAGAAGAGGTTTTGACCAATGAAAATGACGGATTCCGATTCACTGTTAGTCCAGTTAGTATAAATGAGGTTATCGGCTGCAACAAAGCAGATAAGAAGTTGGACAGACTTGCAAAAGCTAGTGATAGTTTTGAAAAAAGGGTGAAATTTTCCGATGTAGTGACATATTTTAACGCAGTGGATGTCCACGTAGAAGTAGGCGGTTGTGACACAGAAATAACGGAAGATAATGAAACAGAGGAGCTATCCCAAAACCCAGATGTGTTCCATGGCATTCCCTACGAAAAGGAAAAATATCCTAAACTAAAAGATGACAGCTTTGAGGATGAAAATGAGACGCAAGAAGAATTTGAAGAGGATTTAAAAAGACCCAATTTGGAAATTTTGAATGAAATAGAAGATAAAATGGACCAAGATGACAATTTGGAAGAGAACCAGCCAGATGAGGAGAGCCCCCCAAGCCAGCCCCTCCAAGCCCCAAGTGAGGTAACCACTTTGGGGATAAGCGTCGCCACCTCCCTCCCTGTAACCTCACCACCACTTTCCCTTCCTGATGACACAATCTCCATTAATAATCAAAGGGAAAACTATGGAAAAAGATGCACGGATAACTCTTAATTTCACAATTGTTTCACAATTTTTGGGAAATTAGAAATACAGGGAAGAGATGGAGTTCTTGATCAAAACCTTGTGATTTTAATGGAAAAAGGGTTGGCCTCTTAACGCATGACTGCATGTTTATCAAGAGATCCAGGAATGACTTTGTGGACCAGTGGTAATTGGTTATGTCTATGTAATTTTTACATTTTGTGTTTGGTGTTCATTTTTTCTACACTCAGTAACACATAAAGAGGGGGTATTAGGCAAAATCTTTTTGGAGATTTCTACCATGTTATAATGTTCCTTCATCAAAAACATGCCTGAAGAGGTTTTATGTCATCCATGAAGTAATCTAGTATTCTAACTCTCCTCACGATTAGCAGAATGACCTTATCCAAAATTCAGCCCACACGCCTACATAACCTATGCCCAGCAATTCTGAAGGGGGAGTGACTTAGCATGGAAAGCAAAGGGAGGAGCGACTCATAGTGTCAAAAACGAAACAGAAATGAAACAGAAAAATTAAATGTATTAATACATTGTTTTCGGTGAACATAACAATAAAAGGTAAACAGCATGATGTGTTAGCAGTTAATACCCCATAGAAGTGTAATACCCCCTCTTTAAAGATGCATTGGGTTATACATTTGCAGACAGATATTATTGTGCCTGATTTTTACTGTCTTAAAAACGTGAAAAACAACTAGTCCACTTTAAATCCTTTGCAGTGTTCCAAAGTTATTCCTCACCTACCTTACGCATTTCAAGCATCCTAATTATTCACTGCTATGAGTTTATAAGCACTTTCCACAACTTTCAGAAACCAGATCATAGTAATGACGGTAAAGCTACCATCAACTAGCATGCTAGCTTACACTTCCTGATTATCAGAAAATAAATGCTTTATAATTAGATACAGACAACACGCAGAATACTTAAGTTGACCATATATCTGTACTAAATTTGTAACCAAATCAGACACTATATTTGACCTTTGCATATTGGTAAAAGTAATTTCAGCTTCCCCTCATCTCCAATTAACACTGCACACATAGAATACATGTATTTTTTCTCAAATACTGTAAATTCTCCAATTGCAGTATTTAAACATGTTTAAAGACTTATACCATGTTAAGAAGTGCACCATCTACTTCCTTGGCTGCCTAGAGTGGACAAACTTCATTTTGCAATTGTTATTATATGTGGGAATTGGGATTTCATGAACTAAATGAGTTTTTCTTGTTGGTTAACTTCAGTGCACCGCTATGTCCCTGTAGGGCTCCCATATATGTTCAAGCAATACAATGTTGCTTTACAGTATTACTGGAGCTGTATTCTGCACTTTCTAAATTGGTCACTATATATTAAGTCTATTCCATTTTTGTCATTTAGACTGTTGAAAATGACGTGAGCACCAAAGAGATGCCCC
This sequence comes from Periophthalmus modestus, assembly GCA_019594935.1. NCBI lineage: Eukaryota > Metazoa > Chordata > Actinopteri > Gobiiformes > Gobiidae > Periophthalmus > Periophthalmus modestus. The sequence goes on from JAIEZT010000026.1 coordinate 18,087,901, forward strand.
CCGTGGTCCACACAGAGACGAAAACCATCACCTATGAAGCAGCAGGGGTAAGACTGAGCACTTTTGCTGTACAGTCATTTACTCAAAGTGGTGTAAAATACATGGCATCAATATTGTTATTATTAGGCGCTAAGGATACAGATTAATGCTTGTTTAATCATGACTTTCAGCTTCCTATTTAGAGGTGATATTTTTCGAGAACCATTGCCCTTAGATTTTCTTGTTTGGTAATATATTGTTCATTTGCTATGGCAACAGTACCAACCAGTCTTGAGGTAAACTGTCAAAAGCTGAATTAATTCATGTATAGAAAGATATTTCAAATGTCAGTGTACTTTGCTGCTGATGTCATCAACTACCAAGAAGCACTGCTATCCAGAGACACTGCTCCATCTAAAGGTCTGTTACTCAAGTTAGACTTTAATCTGAGCTTTGTCTGAACACAATCTGACCAGAAAAGAACAGACTTAGATGGAACTACAGTAGGATAGCACTGTTAAACAAGTCCTTCTCGAGTAACGGTACAGGCACAAGCCAGCTAGCATTGGCCAACAGTTTTTCAGTTAGTCACTCTAACCTTTTTGTTGGAAGATGACACACCTACAAGAACATAAAGGCCCGTATTGATCACAGCCTCCTAATAATATGTTATTTAAATTTTATATTTTTTCTGTTGAACATTCCTCCATAGACATACATGTAGAACCTTCCTCCCCCCAGCATGATGTCACTGCAAAGTATCAATAGTATATTAATATTATGCAATAAAATAGAGTCAACTAAAGTAGAATAATTCCTTGTATCATATCAAAGAATAAATGAGCATGTAGTCATTTCAAGATGGTGTCTGATTGTTTTGTTGTAGGCGGAGACAAATGGTGACGCAGATCCCGGAGTGTTGCTAAGCGCCCAGACCATCACCTCGGAAACCACCAGCACCACGACGACCACTCACATTACAAAGGTTAGGGGTCAAAGTTCTGATAACACCTCACGTGTGTCAACATCATCTGTCCCGGGACAGATCAATCCCTGATATGACATTTTTTGAAGTTTGTCTGTTCTTCTGTTAAATACTTGCTCAAAATCTGTGAAAATCTTTGATCAGTTTGCTAATGGACATAAGCAGGCTAACTTCAGCTTCAAATGATTTCATATATTATTCCAGCAAAAAATTTGTTAGTTCAAAATTAGTTTTAGTTTAGAGTAATTTTTTAATGCAATTATCAGCATATAAAAAACAAAGTATGTAACTTTTTTGTCAAAAAATACACTAAAATAATAAAATAAAAATAAATAAAACCAAATTTTTCAGTTTGCTTGGCTTATATTGCTCTGAAAAAGATGCGTCCTTGCTGTGAGTGGGCTTGCATCTCCACAGACCTGACCTCCTCCTCCTTCTCTCTATGGAAATGTCCTATAATCTTCCATCCTGTGGCATAAAACATGTATCTCCATAGAGAATGTTCTGAAGGACCGTTTTAACTTTGTATTTCCATGGGATTCCATGGATTCAAATTTTTGTATTGTAACAACAGTGACTCACATTTCTGACTTAAATTTGAATGTTTTTGTCTTTTCAGACGGTGAAAGGAGGAATATCAGAGACAAGAATCGAAAAAAGAATTGTGATCACGGGAGACGCAGACATCGACCATGACGAGGTGACTTATTTTTATCCCTAATTGTTTTAACCTTTCCCATTTTTTATTTCTTTTGATATTCCCAAATGTGTTTTTTTTTAATGGTTTATTAACAGTTGAGGGCATCGAGCCCTCACAGCTGAAACTGTTATTTATTGCAGCAAGGCCGAAATGTAAATATACACAGTTAACATTGTAATTTTAACGGCAGTACACTTCTGTAATACTAGCTTCCCTGTTTATATATTGATTTTGAATCCAACATACCTCCTGCCCTCTTTCCCCATTGTGTGTCTCCCCCTCGTGGTCCCTGCTGGTACTGCACCCACATTAGGCCCTGGCCCAAGCCATAAAGGAGGCCAAAGAGCAGCACCCAGACATGTCAGTGACCAAAGTAGTGGTTCATAAAGAGACAGAGATCACGCCAGAGGAAGGAGAGGACTGACCCAGGTAAGTGCCTCCAGTCCCAGTTCAGTCCTGGTCTGTACGAGGTCCTCACGCTGGTCCCACGTGCTTTAGACTGAGATTTACATGCACATGGATATCATTATAAACTGGCATATTTTGTATTATATTTTGTTTTTGTATTGCTATTATGAACATTATGATTTGATTTTCTATCTTTCTGTTGGTTGAGTCACACAGGACAGAGTGCTATTTTCAGAGTATAACTATAAACTTGCCTGGCATATCCAGAATAATATCTCTGTATTTTTGTACAGATTGATATCAGTCTGGTCCCCACTCCCTCCGTCGCGTCTTGAGCCCGAACCAAACATGATCATGCAATCAGATTTCAATAACTAAACAATTTATTGACAGAATTGGCAGGGAAAGAAACATAAGCAGTTTTCATTAAAGATGCACGATTTAACTGTTTTTGTGGAGGGTCCTTGACCAGTTTGTATCCATGGAGAAGCCTAAAATATTACACTATATGGCATTCAATTTAGCTATTTCTATGCTTCTATGCAGAGAAGTACCAAGTTACAGGTTAATTCTTTCAACTGTCCTCAAGATGTCAATTAGTGACATCACTTGAACTTTAGGAAATCTATCAAATCATGAATAAATAAAGGAAAAAAACAAAGTGAAATATCAAAAAAAAAAAAATTTCTCTTTCTTTATCTATTCCTCTCCCCCATCTCTTTTGCTATCTCTCTACCCCTCCTCTCTTTTTCTCCCCCTCTTCCCTGCCCCCTCTCTTTCTCTTCCCCTTCTGTATTTTTCTGTCTTCTCCCTTTCTTACTAACTCTCTCTCTCTTCTCCCTAACCCCCTTTTCTCTCTTCTTGTCATTCTCCCTTCCTTTCTGTGTTTCCCCTTATCTATCTTTTTATTTTTGGTTTTTGTTAGTTTTTTGCCAGTTGTTGTCGGTGCTGTTTTTTAAATTATTATAATTATGCCGTATCGATCACACAGATATGCGTTTATAGATGATCCATGTGCATGTGTCCGTCTGAACACTGGTCTAAACTCTGCTCCTGTCTTCGGGCATGCTGCTGCTTTCCCATCAGCCACTGCTCTGTGCGGGCTCCTGCGCCACTCTCTACTAACACCGTGTCATCCACTGCTCTGTAACATGGGACAGCAGAGATACTAAACCAGTGTTATATCATATTATATCTTATCTTATACTTGGAGCACATTTTACAAATACTGAGTACATATAGACAAGAGTATTGAAAATATGCTACTTAAAGGGTCCACATTATGCTATTTTCTGATCTATGTTATAATGTTGTTTTCTCATCAAAAACATAACCCAGAGTTGTGTTTTGTTTCATTCATAGATGTTTAACACACAAGTTGTACATATTTAGTCTGAGTTCTTTTCTAAAACTGATAACAGTTTCACTTTGTGGTGTCATGTGGTGATACAGGAAGTGCTCCACTGTGTCTTTAAACTCCATACCCCTTTTCTACAATCATTTGGATAATTTCAGCCGTAGAATTGGCCATCTCTACTGAGCAAAAGGTAAAAGGTAGGTGTTAATTGGAAAAATACTGCTTCATGACATCACAAGGTGAAACAGAGGATTTTCATCTCTGAAGATGTAGACAGAATATGTGCATGAAAGCAGACGACGCCAGGTATGTTCATGATGAGATAACAACCTCCTTTAGGTAATTATTATTTATAAGAAGAATTAGTCAATTAATAGTTGCTTTTTACACATTTTTGTTGCGTTTTAGACCTTTCTTTTATACACAACTTGCTTAATTCAGTAGTTAAAGTTAAATTTTGTTGTTTTACATATTCTTTACACACTGGCCAATCATAGAAGGCTGTTATGTGTATTTGTAGGAATTAGTGCATACATCTGTGAGACACCTGGAGGGATGATTTGACTAATTTATATGTAGCTAATTACAACGATATAGCTAGAATTATACTCAATCATAAGTATATGTTTCAAAATTCATGTTTCAGTTATCCAAATAATCTACTCATTTACCAGCAGCATGAGCATTACTTTCAATCAATTCAATTCAATTCAATTCAATTTCTCTTTATTGTCAAATGTGCATATACATACAAGATGAATAGCGCAGATGAAATTGCTGTCCTCTCCCACCTCAGTGCAAACATATTAAATTAAAAAAAAAATTAAAAATTTGCAAAGAATAAATAAGAAAAATTTGCAAAACAAGAAAAAGAAGAAATGTGCAGAACCAAAAAAAAAATGCTCAAAATTTTTTTTTTTTTGGTTGTTTTTTTTTTTTTTTGTTTTTTTTTTTTCTGAAAATAGTCACATTTTAAGTGTAGATTTGAGTGTCTCTAATGACAAACCAAGTATTCCTTACTCCCCTGCTACTGCACAGGTCACTGGGTTTGTGTTCAAACCGGATATTGTGGCCACAGTCTGTAATGACAAGGCTTAAATCCTCAGTAATACTCTTGACTCATGCAACCTCTGCACTCTGCCCCCTGCTGGAAATCAGGAACGTAAGCCTCTTTATTTTATGTGACTGCCTTACTTTGAGAACCCATCAGTTGTAAAGAATCAAATCAATCTTTTTAATTTTATATTACTATTATTATATTACTTACCAAAATTTTTGTCAAATAGGTTCAAATGAGGCCTTGACCATATCATATCCACATTGCTGGTGATAAATAGTGATATAATTCGAGGATGATACAACATTTGAATGTCATAATATACTAAAGCCTAGAGCCACCATGTTACCTTTCATTGTTTTGAAAATGCTATATTCGCTGAAAACAACGTATTAACATGTTTCACTTTAATTTTTGACGCTCTGAGTCCCCTTCAGAGCACTACCGCATTATCATCAGCGTGTATTCCTTTGATGAAACTATTGCACATCGCGTCAAATTTGTGAACTTCTAGTACATTGTTTTGTATCCTGGTTTTGTATATTTATGGAAAATTGTCATGTGAGAGCATGGGTGACATGGGCTTGTGGGCTGAGTATTGCACAGAATCTTACAGCTAACCTTAAAGAGGGTTCGATTAGGGCCCAGGAGAGATCACTAAAATACTAAAGCATGCATGGATGTCATATAAAACCTCTTCAGACATGTTTTTGTTGAGGGAACAACGATATATGTGGTAGGAAAAAATATATATTTTTCGCATAATGCCCCCTCTTTAACTACTAAAATAACTTTTGTACTATATTCTCTATTGTTGCAGAGTTACATAATGCATTTTTGAGTTTGCATCTAATATACCACATTCACCTGTAAGATTTCACCTTCAAAGCAGTGTAGAGTACATTGTTTTGATTACACAGAGCGGTCATACAAAGGTCCCAGCCGCAGCATGCACGGGCGGTGTGCTGTGGTTAAATACAGGTCGGACCAGCTCCTCTGCTCACAGTTCACACAGAGGCCTTAAACCTGCGCAGATGTAACCTGATACAACTACACACACACAGTACTCCAAACTTTCAAGAGGCATTTCTACTATGCACTAGTATATTCACGATACTAAGATTTCAAACTCGATTTCGATACCAAGGAATAGACTCGATACTCAATACCAATTTCAATACCACAATAATAATAGAATGTGATTTTCAACATTAAATAATCGTATTGAGTCTATTCCTTGGTATTGAAATTGAGTGTGAAATGTTAGCATTGTGACAACACTAGCTATGATCATTAAAGTAATTGATTTTGAATCGATTTTACTCTAAGATCACATTGAGACCTGCTAACCCATTATAGTTACACATCCCTATGAAAAACCTACATTTTGTGAAATATTTACAAAGCTTTGCAACTTCCAAAGAGTCTTGTCTTAAACATTTTAGTGGTTAAAAACATGACTACAAATCCTAGTTCCTTCAGGCAGTGTTTGGTCCCTCTCTGCGGCAGCCATCTTTGTTTGGACTTGTCTTCTGTCAGTTTAGAGTGGAGCTCTGAGAATCGGCTCATTCCATCACAACTACAGCATGTCTTTACCTCCCTTTAATAATGTCTCTGAAACTCTCCAATGTCCACTCTTCTATCATTGTTCTATCTCACTTTTTATCTCTCCCATTTTCTTCTCCCCTCTCTCTCTCTCTGTCTCTCTCACTCATCCCCTCTTTCTTTCTTTCTTTCTCTCCCTTTCTGCCTGATCCCCACACTCTCTCTCTCTCTTTCTCTCTCTCTCTCTCTCTCACTTTCTCTCTCACTCTCACTGAAGCTAATTTAGCGATTAGCTTCTTGCTGCAGCGATCCCAAATCAGGGTGTTTGGGATGAGGACCTGGTGCATGTCTGTTCATGTGGGAATGCTTGGCTGTGCCTCTGTTCCTGACTAATGCTCTCCTTCTATTTCTGAAGCCCATTTCTTCCACTCTTGACGCATAAAGATGATGCAGTGTTCTTCAATAGATTCCATGTTGTATTGTTTTTAACTGTTTTAATACTAGTTTTATTTATATACTGGTATATTCAATGTGTGGGTGGATAAAATAAATAAAGGGGATCTGTTGTTAGGCTTTGACATAACTGGATTCCTTCAAACCTGCCATTCACATTTGAAAAAGTAATTTGATATAGTGTGGCCAGTTCAGTGCAAGTTGACAGAAGCATGTTGTGTAACAGAATTTGACCCATATTCTAACTGTTTCACTGAATACTATTGATACCAATGTTTTTGCTGCAATTTGAGATCATTGTGATCAATTGTGATCATGTGATGCTAAATGCATCACATGATCACCCAAATATAGTCAGTTTGTAATTTGATAATCTGTTTTCCCCCACATAAAATGCCATCTTGATGCCCATCTTGACATGCATCATGTCATGATCATCAATCATGTGATGCATTTTGCATTTTATGTTACATAACTAGTTTCCAACTTGTATCTCTAAATTTAAGATTTTCTCCTATTCACCCGCAGTGTCTCACCTTTTAATTAACTAATGTATATCCAGCTGTATTTTACATGCAGACTCATATATAAGTTGACTAGACAGGAAAACTGCATCAAAAGCTGATGAAATGTTTGGTTTGAAGGCATCCAGCTTAAGCTTCTATGTCATTGTCCATACAAAAGAGTTCATGCTTGTTTTTTCCATTTTAAATCATTTTCTTTTTAGACTAGACAATGTAGAGAGCCTGACCTTGACATTTAAAGGGCCTATATTACACTATTATCTATGTTATAATGTTGCTTTCTCATCAAAAACATGCCCAGAGTTGTGTTTTGTTTTACTGACACATGATTAACACACAAATCCTGTATATTTAAGCTTTTCTCTCAAACAGAAAACACCCTGTTTTACCTTGTGATGTCACATGGTAATACAGGAAGTGCTCAACTGTGTTTTTAAATACCATACACCTTCACTAGAATCATTTGGATAATTCCAGCCCTGGATTGCTGATGTGTACTAAACAAAAGCTAAAAGGTAGCTGTTAACTTGAAAACCACCGCTTTACAGCATGAGAGTATTCTGAGCTTTGGAGATGTAGACAGTTAAATACAGAATTACTCAAACATGTGGGAATGAAATAAAACACAACTGTTTTTGAGCAGGTAACAACATTCTAACATGGCCAAAACCTCACAGGAGCTTTAAGATATCTTTTACACATTATCTGGCTGAAAGAAATCTATTAAAACTATCAAACATATAAGCTCTATAATTTCTTTATACTAAACCTGTTTTTTCTGCTTTTTTAGGAGTGACCACAGCGCTGTCTTCTGTCCAACTTAAAACCTCCAAATAATCAAACCTAACTGTGCATCGTACGCCGGGACTAAACCACGACTGGCTTTGTAAGAACTGCAGCCCGTGCTAGTCACCACCATCCACCTGCAAAACCAACCAACAAACCATATCGCCTTTAGCATGAAAGGGGCAAACCGCTGCGAAGATACCCTCCAAACTGTACGATTTTAACAAAAAAGTGGTTTTCGCTTGATCCCAGTGTCCAACAAGTGAGCCATCTTTTTTTGCTTTCACTGCCTTAATATGATGTTGATGCAATTTTATGATTATTGAGAATAATATTAATTGTAGCTGCATTTTTATTTAAGAACAAGCCATCACTCCAGTTTAAAGTTGCACTGTGTAACTTTTCTGGTGGAGGGGGGTCTGTCACCTGCTTGTTGTCATGGGGATGTCATTCCTTTGACCGGAATGTTCCACAGTAAGGCATTAGATTTGCTCTTCCGTTGGGGACAAGCAAGTCTAGTTACAGGTCAGATCTGTGCAGGGGCTCACTCGCCTTGCTCACGGTAACTATGCTTATTTTCAATGTATTTCTGCAATAAAAACCCTTGTAACTGCAAGAAAGATCCATGTAATGCCATAGTGTGGAACATTCCAGGTAAAGCAATAACATCCCCATGGAGACAAGTATATTGCAGACCCTTCGCCAGAAAAGTTACATAGTGTACATTTATATTTGCTATAGGCTGTGTGTATATGTTACTATAAGCATAGACTATTTAACCTCCGCTGTAGAAAAGTGCCAACCATATATTGCCAGCGAGCATTTCCGCACTTCTTTTTGTCCATAGGGGGCGCTACTACATACACCAAAATCACTATACAGTATGGTCCTGCAATGTACATATCAGAGCTTATCTAGCAAACGGCAAATTGGTCTTTACCTATTGATTTTGAATTGTGGTATTTTATGTATTTTCTGATCATTTTAACATAGTTTATTGATTCCTACGCTACAGTTTTCATTTTGTTTTTTGAAATTCCCACTAATGCCAAGGAATCAAGCTGGATTTTAATGTGCCTGTGCAAGAATATGTTTGAGGTTAAAAAAGAAGTAGACTTGTCCAGTCTAAGACCTCTGAACATATCTGCTTTCAAACTGTGTTCAAATGCATATCACCTACACAACCATGCCCCACACACAACAGGCAATGCATTGTTTTAATTTGCTGTCCTTCTCAAATAAAATCATGACCACAATACTAAAACTACTATGTTGTACTAATCATTGAATATTTTAGTGTTTTGCATGTCTCCGACCACCATTGATGCCTTAAAATGGTGCATTGCATTGAATAGAGTTCATACATATTTGTGATTGCAAAGTCTAGTGTGCAACTGTGGCATTATTACATTTGTAAGTAGTTCATTTTTTGTATACATGGATTTCAGAATGCTGAAAAATGGCCGGTTCCTGTAATACTTAACAATTTAAAACAATAACACAGAATAGAGTTCATAAATAACCTATTTGTGATTGCAAAGTCATTTCAATAACTGTCATTTTTACATTCTTAGTAGTTGACTCTTAGTATTTACATTTTGCCTGTAGCCTCCATCGATCTCCGAATTATAAAAAATTATATATATAAAATGTACATATACACATATACATGTATACATTTACATACACACACTCATTCACTTCATGACAATAAATGTAGAAAAAGGTCACTGACAGTCATCAAGATGTACAGTGTTACTGTAAGTAGCATGAGGTATTTCTAAATTGCAACAAAAATAGAAACATACCAACAATGGTAAGAACAAGAATACAGCAGTGGTAATAAACAATAAGCATAAAGTAGAACCAACAATGATGCAGAGAAAGTGCAGTATGACTTTATATTAAACAGGCCTCGCTCTTTATACAGACCAGACCATGTCTTTATATAAACACTTAAATTTAAGAAAACTTTGGCATTCATTTTGTTGTAAATCCAGAGCCTTCCACAGTTTAACCCCTCAGACAGACACTTTTTTTTTAACGAGTGGTTCAAACATTAGGTAGTATAAAATTTCCATAACCTTTCACATTGTAAGATCTCTCTTTGAGAGCAAAACACTTGTGCACGTTACATGGTGATAACTTACTGAAGGCTTTGAATAATATAATTACAGTATAATACTTGACAAGGTCTGGAAATTTTAATAATTTGGACTGGATGAAAAGATTGTGAGTTTGATCTAGAAAACCAGCTTTGTGAATGATCCGCACTGCTCCTGATATACTCACTATATTTTATAACACATTTTCTCATTTTATTTTGATTGCCCTATAAATTATCCAACTACTGGAAAAAAAATATATGAAATACAACATAAGTAGATCATTGTTATAACCAAAACTTGTACTCAAATAAGAGTATTGTTACTTCAATAAAAATATCACTCAAGTAGAAGTAAAAGTATACTGTCAGAAAAGTCCTCAGAGAAGTCTCAGTGCTGTGGTAAAGTCAGAGTAATCACAGAGCTAAATGGTCCGTGGATGGGCTCCTCGTGGTGTCTCGTGCTAAATGATGCACAGTGTAAACACGGTGTTTAAAGGGGCCCTGCAGCGACTTCACTGGGACTTTTACGGCTGTCGGTAATTACGCTTCACCGCTGGAAACTGAAGAGTCTGGAGCAGGAAGAGGGCTCACTCTGCCCCGGGACTGTGCATCTGGAGCTGGGAAAAAGAAAAACAGCACGTTGCATTGGTAGAAATTGACAAGCTCTGTGAATCAGGGAGGTATGACCCATTTATTACACGTTGCTACAAGATCATTACTGCTATATTTGCATAACTTTAAAGGCACACAATAGTAATAGACGGGCCGGCCCTACCTTTCAGGGGGCTCTAAGCAGAATGTGTCTCTGGCCCCCTCCGACAGTGGATGGACCTCAGCTTAGCTACTGGTGACTTGGATTTGGTCACTTTGACCAATTGTGTTTCTATTTATATGACCAAAAGACTGAAATATTTTAACCTAACTTGTAAAACAGCCATTCAGAGGTACCTCAGCGCACCTCGGGGGGTAAACACATAAATAAAACAAATGTAGGCAGCAGATATTTTGCTACTATATTAAAAAAAACAAATGTAATCTTTCTAGAGGGATATTTAGGCTGCTGTAAACACCCTGGGCACTGTTTCTAGTATAACTTTACATATGATATTATTTTCAATACAAACGTATGGGCTCTTGGGGGCCCTCCAGTGGCCTCGGGCCCTACGTAGTTGCTCAGTCTGCTTATAGGCTGAGCCGGCCCTGGTTATAGACGTACATTACATCATTAGGCCCATATCTCCACAGAGAGGGATAGAGTAGACAAATATTGTACCAAACTAAGAGTAACATTACTTCAACATATTATTTGCTCAAGTAGAAGTACAAAGCAGTGATCCAAGAAATTACTCAAGAGTAAAAAAGTATTTGGGAAAATTTGGGACAGTTGGGACATAACATCTGATTTATAATGCACAAAATCTGTTTTTTTTCAAAGGATAGAAAAAAAATGAAACGAGCGCTGCAAGAAACACAAATGTTCAAATCTTTTCAGATTGTCGACATGAAGCTTTTGTCACTTGTAGACTTACTCACAGCGGGAAGAGTACCACAACTTTTATTCAGGTAAGAGTACGGTTACTTCAATAACCTGTGTGCATTTTAAGTAAGTTAAAGCTATACTATGTAACTTTTACCACAAATTGCTTGTTTCCATAATCCATACAAATCATGTTATTGCTTTGCCCAGAAAGTTTCACAGTATGGCATTAAACTCATCTGTTTCCATGTAGACAAAATTGACTGCATCAGGCCAGATTACGAGTCAGATCTGTGGAGGAATGATCCCTCTTGATTTGAAGGCTTTGCAGTGCGTTTTAGAGCAAATAAAATACACGTGTTTAAATAAATTAGATGTGTTTAATGCCATACTGTGTGACATTCAAGTCAAACTAGTTACATCTCCTGGGAGGGAGAAAAGCCAGTTACATAGTGCACTTTTAACTTGCTCAAAAACCTATTTAGTGTTAGTCTATAAAACATTATTTAGACTAATTTATATTCAGATAGGGTTCAACTTTGTTCCAAAAGTAATTACAAAGTATAAATAGTACTAGATGAAGCATTAGTTGCGTTTAGAGTGCGCCTCTTCGTGACCAGAGCTGATCTCTGTCAGTGCACTCCGGTGCGCTAGGGGGCAGTACGACTATGGCGCATTTCCTGTGGATCTTTTTGGTCACAACACGGAGAGGAGGAGACAGCTCTGGACCGTCGTCGATCGCCTTTGCGTGACAACACTCGGATTGCGCTCAGGCTTTGGGTAAATATGTTTGTGTTAAATGTTTGTGCGCAGAGAGGAGAGCGGGGAGGCGCACGGAGCGCTTTGGACGCTTTTACGCGCCCCGGGCCGCGCGGCCGCTGCGCTCTTTGCACTGAGCTCTAACACCGTAACATGCCAATGGAGGCTGCGAGCAAGATGGCTGGGCGCAGTCAAATGTAAAATATTCTTGCTTAGGTTTAATGTGTGCGGCTGAAGGCTCGCAGTCAGGGGCCGCAGGAGGTTAAATGCACGTGTTAAGTTGTAAAAAAGTGCGATTATAAATGTGTTGCAATGTGGTAATAACAGTTTTTCGACTTTGCGCGCTGTCGGGCCTAGTGTTTTTCTGAGGGATTTGTGATCAAAGCGGCTCGCTCGGCTCCTGGCTCACACACTGTGTTTATAGTGTAAAGTTTGCATCTTTCTCTTTTATTGTGACTCTGGATCGCGCCTTCTCCGCTGGTGCGAGTCTTATTTGTCTTTATGTTTGTACACAGACTGTATGCTTATACTGAACCGCGTCTCACGGCTGGTCTCTCCTCAGGTCGACCCTTCTGACCGGCACCATGTCCGACTTACTGAGATATATCGACTACGACCATAAAGCCACGTTCCTGAAGATGCTGAACCAGCAGCGCATGGAGGGGGAGCACTGTGACGTGGTGGTCGTGGTGGAAAACATCGAGTTCAGGGCGCACCGCTGCGTCTTGGCCGCGTGCAGTAACTACTTCAAAAAGCTGTTTAAAAAACAGAGTGACGAGGACAACTCCATCGTGGAGCTGGACTTTATCCGCTCGGACATTTTCGAGGAGGTGCTGAACTACATGTACACGGCACGACTGGCTGTGAGGAAGAAGGACATCAACATGATGATGTCCTCAGGACAGATCCTGGGCATTAACTTCCTGGATAATCTGTGCACACAGAAGAGAGAGCTGACCAACATGAAGACCCGGGAGAACCAAGCGCCCGGAGACCACGGCATGAGGGCTCAGGATGCCATCCTGAAGGAGCTGGCCATGGAGGAGGTGAGGAAGAATAGCTTCTACGACCAGGGCATGGACAGTATGGCTGCTACCGCCTCCCACGTCACCCAGCCCCACACGTACAACACCAACATCCCCAAAGATCCCCACACCCATGGCTGGGGCGCAGCCACCACCACAGATATGAAGCTGGAGTATTTACTGTACGGCCACCGCGACCACGGGGCCCTGCAGCCACCCGGACCCAAACCCATAGACCATAATGCCAAAAAGGAGCGTCTGCTGACCGCCAACCGGCCCTATGCCTGTGAGCACTGCCCCAAAGCCTTCACCACTGCGGCACATCTCAAAGAGCATCTCAAGATCCACTCGGGCTTCAAACCGCACCGCTGCGTGGTCTGTGGGAAGGCCTTTATCCGAGGGCCCGACCTAAAGAGGCACGAGCGTGTTCATAGTAATGAGCGTCCATTTGCTTGTCAGCTCTGTGAAAAAGCATTCAAACACAAGTCTCACCTGAAAGACCACGAGAGGCAGCACCGAGGAGAGCGCCCCTTCAACTGTGGCTCCTGTGACAAAGCCTTTATAAAGGCCTCGGACCTAAAGCGCCACTGGAACACCATGCACAGTGCCAACCCACGAAGACAGATGGCGCTGTCCCCCTCTGCCACGCATGGACAGGACCCCACTGATCAGAGAGACTGGAAACTGGAGACGGGGCCGCATTCACACAACTCAGGGGACTGCTGAGGTCCGGGTCAGTACTCTACTCAGTACTACTGTAGTACTACTGCAGTACTAATTCAGTACTACTGCAGTAGCACTGCAGTACAGCCTGAGATACACAGGCTGTGAGCGGACACAGAGCATGTTTGGACTGTGGGCTGTACCTTTATTCTAAGTCATCTCTCACCTGTGAAACATGTACATGTTTAGTTCACCTTTCAGAGAATCACACAGGTCTGTGTCATTATTACTTTACTTTTATGGCCTATGTAACATGAATTGTTTGTTTAACTTCCTGGATTTTATGAGCTGAGAGATGAGATGTTCTGCATAACATTTGTTGCATTGAGTATATTCATGTGGATGTTTTAATGGATGTTTAGTTGTACTGATTGCTATTACACTGTAAGTGTCTCGTTCAGCTTTGGACACAAACCAAAGTCTTGGAGTGTGGATGGTGTTGGCCGTACAGTTACTGTTATACAGTAATGTGGCCCCTCTAACAGGTATGTACCATGTAAATACTGTAGCTTAGGTTGTTGCACAATAGAGAACACACTATGGATTTATGCACATATAACATGTCCTATTCCCACTTTGACAATAAACACCATTTGCTGTGTTTTATTGTTTTGAAAACGCTTGGTTCTTCCTGTGTATTTGTTCTGTAATTGTAGAAAGAATGTTGCACAATTCAATATATTTATATATTTATCACACTGATAAATCTGATTTTGGGTATAACCGTGTAGTGTAATTATGGGAATGTATTTTGGTTTAGAAAAAGCATAATGAAAAACTCTAATCATGTATTTTTGTTCCCACTACCTTTATAAAAACCTACATTTTGTCATTTGAATTATATCACACTAAATTAATACCTTATTTATAGAAAATTTGGGGAATGTATTAGAGAGCTCAGCCATAGTATGTGATTGGCTGGGATGTAAAAAAACACTCCAGACATCACAAAGTATTTATAACTTAATCTTTAATATGTATTAATAATCAATTACTTGATGTACGTTTTACTGCTTATACACGGTTCCATCTGGCAGCATGAAACCACAGATAAAATGTCCACAGACTGTATCCAGATCTCATCTTTGCAAGAATGTACTTGCAATACAAGCTCATATGACCCAGAAAACATGTCTTAACACGATCAAAAACACGAGCACTGGCAACAAATGGAGTTTGGGGAGGTCCATGGTTTTCAGAATGATGAGAAATTGACAGCTGCCATAGCGATTAAAATGTTGCAACTTTTAACTTTACTTTATCAATACATAAAAGCAGTAGCCAAAAATTTTACTCAAGTAAGAATAATGTTTCTTTAAAATAATATTACTCAAGTAGAAGTACAAAGAGTAAAGTATTTGGGAAAAGTACTACTCAAGTAAGAGTAACATCTGATTTATAATTTCAAGTTAATGTAATTTGAAGAACAAAACATTAAATAATGCACAAAAACTGTTATTTTCAAAGTAATGAGACACAAAATCATACCTGAAAAAGCGGTGCAAGAAACACAAATATTTGAATCATGTCAAATTGTCAAAGTAAAAGTTTTGTCACTTGTAGACTCACTCACAGTGGGAAGAGTAACAAACTTTTACTCAAGTAAGAGTACTGTTACTCTGAAAAGTACAGTTTTAAGTAAATGAGTAACTGAGAAGTCCCCACCTCTGGACATAAGCACGTACCTGTATTAAATGAGTAGATTATATTTAGAGAACATTAAATGACACTGGAGACCCTGTGATCTAATGGTTCAGGGTTTGTCCTGGTTTAAGCCCAGTTTGGTCTTGATGTAGACTTGGTTTTGGTCTTGTTCTAGTCCTGGTTTAGTTCTGGATAATCCAAATTGGAAAAATAAATACAGTACATCAACATCTTTTCCAGAGGTAGTATTCAGTTGCATTTACTTGAGGAACTTTTTAAAGAAACTGTACTTTTCAGAGTACTTTCTAGCAGCACACTTTTACTCTTTTACTCTTACTACTATTTTTGGCTACGTTACATATCTCTGATCTTTTTTAATTTATTGTAGGCCATTGCTGTCCTGGTCAAATCAAGTTATATTGTCAAGTTCTTTATAGTTTATAAGGCTGTAAGGTAAGACAGAATTCACAAGGACACACTTAATCTTGCAATACATGATATAAAAGTACACAATGTAGCTTTTCTGGTGGATGATCTGCTGCCTGCATTTAACTTATACTGTATTTCCATGGAGACGATGCCAGAGGTGATGCCAGCAGGCCAAGTTACAGGTCAAATCTGTGGAGAGGCAGCCCCACTCGCAGTAGGAATGCATGTTTTTAAAGATCTTTTGTGCATTATTAAAAAAATCACTCAAGATTTAACTGAATAAACCTAAGATCCGTTTTAACAGTCATATTATTGTCAATGCCCCACCAGAAAAGTTACATTCTGCACCTTTAAACAAGTGTCTTAGGTTGTATTTGTGCTAAAGTTTTTTGTCTCATTTACCTCAACTCAATTTTACCTGTTAACACTAGAGGGCGCCCTCCTCTCAGCCACTGACCTGTTGCGGAGCTTGGTCTTGTTCTTCGCTGTTCAAAGCTTGGGAATACTGCAAAATCCGACCCAAAAAGGTGCGTTTTTATCACAATAATGTCGCCTGCACTCTTATTGATATGAAATTAAAGCACAATCACAACTGAGCCTGCGCTGCCAGAGCCTTAACCTGCAGATAGAGAACACGTACAAGTTTGTTCACATTCTCAGTGTATGGACAGGCCATGCTCCACATAACCTGCAGAATTCACTCACTGAGATTAGTGATTGGCTGCAGGTGTTGGAGTTTAGGTAGTGATGATTCAGGTCAGAGAGGGTCCTTTTAGGTTTAAACCAGCTGGATTTCAGCATTGAATCTGGCAACCCAAATTATAACATAAACTATTATTAATTATGTCCAGTGGTTTTGTAATTAAGTATGAGGAGTACACAAGTTTCTATATTTTAAGTGAAACGTACGTACCCTTTGAATAATCCAGTGTCCAGTGCATGTTGGGATATGAATAAAGCTTTCTCACTGGGTTTATTTCTGACATGTTTTGCACTTGGGCTGAATGATTTGGGGGAAATATCCAATTATTTTTTTTTCTGACAAGTATTTTGATTGTGATTTGAGTTAATAGGACTGTGTTCAAAGTTCACAGATCTAAACTACAGGCTTAGCTCTTTTTATGCAGAATAAGACAGGATGTTTTGCTGTTTGTGTCCATTTAAATAGCCTTTTTGACTTGACAGCTGTTAATCCTGCAGCTCTATTTTGCTGTACGTTACCCTGATCTTTGAGTAAGTGACTAAGTCTAAGTCTGATCCTGTGTTTTTGTGGAAAGTTGACGTCAGAGCTGCACTAAAGTCACAGTGGTCTGTTTTGTGAATTTAGCTGCAGTGGATGGAGTGAGCAGACAGAGAAGAGGAAATGTGTATTATTGAGGAGAGCTGTTTATGATGTAATAGTGATCTGCAGTTTAATGTTAAGGGGAATTTGTGGCTCAGTGGTAGAGATGCAGCACATATACGGGGGAAATGTTTGAAATAACGTTCAAACACTGTTCTCTCTCTGTATCGATAGTTTGAAGCTAATGTCATCAACATTCCCTGGGGTGATGCTAACTGTGGGCACTGCTCTGTCTGAAGCTCTGTTACTCAAGTTGGGCTTTAATCTGAGCTTTGTTTTAAAGAAGATCTACAGTATTGTGCCTGTGTTTGTAATATAGTTATAATCTATGACATCCGCGGATCATTATGTTCTACTTTGGACATTTTAAATCCTAATATTGATCTAAAACAACTTAATAAAATAAACAAGTCCACGAGCAGCGGGCGTGTACCGGAGGCAGTGAAAACGGGGGTTGACCAGAGCAATGACGTCTTGAAAATAAGTGATTAAAGATTGCTCAAACATGCACGAATTACTCCAAAAACAACTTCAAGTGACTTAATGGTGAGAGGAAACAACTATAACATGGTTAAAAGCTCTAAAGACTATGCCCTCTAACACAGTCTGACCAAAGAACTGATAGAGCTGGAGCTGAACAGAACCAGGAGCACTCGTATTGATCACAGGCTCCTGAAAATGTGGTGTTTAAATCCACTTTGTTTTAAAGACAGAGCTTAGAACTTTTTTTTATAAACATACATGCAGAACACCCCCAGCATAATGTGACTGCAAAGTATTAATTTAACCAGTGTCTAGCAATCATATAGACTGAAATACACAGTAATACCTAATGATGTCTTTCCAAACCAGGAACATGAGAGTGTGGACCTATGAAAGACTTGGAAAAATGTATTAATTCTATTCTTTAGATTAACTTTGTCAACATTTTGTGTGCCTCTATGGGATTTAGCAGTTCCGTAGAGTTATTAGGCTACTTTGTGAACAGTTTTTGAGCCTTTTCACTGACAGCACCTGTGACTGAAAACTTTTCTGATCCGTTATAATGTTGTTTCCTCATCAAAAACAGACCTGGATTGTGTTTTGTTTCATTCACACATGTTTAACACACAAATCCTGCATATTCAGACTGAAAAGCCTCTGTTCCACCTTGTGACGTCATGTTGTAATACAGGAAGTGCTCCACTGTGTTTTTCCGTGCATCTACACTAGAATCATTTGGATAATTACTTAAAAAAAAAAACTACTACTACATGACATCATAAGGTGGAACAGAGCATTTTGAGCACAGAGATGATGATGAAAAGAATATGGTTTCCTGTCTGATATTTTTAAAGCTTTTTCTATAGTGATTCAATTGGTTTTAATGTTGCCAGGATTGTCACAGAGTTTATTGAGCGTGTGTGAGAAGGAGAGAGAGGGAGAAACAGAGAGAAAAAGAGAAAAGGAGAGGAGGGTGGTGATGCGTGATGTGTGCGTGCTCAGTACATCTCTGAGTGCTCCTCTACTGCATCTATAATGAACAGAGAGACAGCAGCAGGCCTCATGCATATGCTATAGACTCATCTACTGCATGTGCACTGGTACTGACAAGTGGAAGAGAAGAGGAGGAGAGAGGGATGAAGAGAGGGGAGAGGAGAGAGAGTCCGGGGGAGGAGAGAAAGAGAGGGAGGGCTGAGAGGAGAGAGGGGGAGAGATTTAGGGAGAGGAGGGAAGAGAGGGTGGAGTAGGGAGAGAGCTAGAGAGAGTTGAGGTGAGGGGAGAAAGAGAGGAGAGGGCTGAGAGGAGAGAAGGGGAGAGATGTAGGGAGAGGAGAGAAGAGAGGGTGGGGGGGAGAGAGCAAGAGAGAGTTGGCAGGTGAGACGGGGAAGAGAGAAAGAAAGGGTGAAGAGAGAGAAGGGGAGTTGCGGGAGAGAGGGGGAAGAGGGACAGAGTCCGGGTGAGGAGAGAAAGAGAGGGAGGGCTGAGTGGAAAGGGGAGAGATTTAGGGAGAGAAGAGAAGAGAGGGTGGAGGAGGGAGAGAGCTAGAGAGAGTTGAGATGAGGAGAGAAAGAGAGGGATGCCTGACAGGAGAGAAGGGGAGAGATGTAGGGAGAGGAGAGAAGAGAGGGTGGAGGGGGGAGAGAGCAAGAGAGAGTTGGCAGGTGAGAGGGAGAAGAAAGAAAGAATGAAAGAAAGGGAGGGAGTGAGAGGGTGAAGAGAGAGAAGGGGAGTTGAGGGAGAGAGGGGAAGAAAGACAGAGTTAGGGGGAGGAGGGAAAGAGAGGGAGGGCTGAGGGGGAGAGATTTGGGAAAGGAGACAAGAAAGGGGGGATGAGAGAGTGGGAGGTGAGAGGGGGAGAGAGATAGGAGAAAATGGGAGAGAGTTAGGGGAGGAGAGATAGAAAGGTGAGAGGGGGAAGAGAGAGAAGGGGAGTTGGGGTGGGAGGGGGAGTTGAGGGTGAGAGGGGGAAGAGAGAGAGAGAGTTAGGGGGAGGAGAGAAAGAGCGAGAGGGAGTAGTGAGGGGGATTTTAGGGCGTGGATAGAAAAAGGGAGGAGGGGTGAGAAGGGGGAGGAAGGGAGTTGGGGGATGAGAGAGGGGGAGAGAGTTAGGAGGAGGAGAGAAAGAGGGAGAGCTGAGGAGGAGAGATTTAGGGAAAGGAGAGGAGAGCGCAAGAGAGAGTTAGAGGGAGGAGAGAAAGAGATGGGGAAGAGAGTGAGAGAGTTAGGGGAGGAGAGAAAAGAGAAAAAGGGGGTAAAGGGAAATAAGGAGAGAAGGGGGGTGAGTGAAGAAAGAGAAAGATAGTGGACAGAGAGAAAAAGGGGGAGAGTGAAGAGTGAGGAGTGCAGAAAGAGTGGAAGAGGGAAAAGAGAGGGGGAGCCATGATGAGGATGATAAAAGGATTGAAAGTGATAACGGAGTAGCAAGAAGGAAAGATATAGGGCGAGACTGCAGGAAAGAGAGAGGGAGAGAGAGAGATAACAAAAGTAGAGGGTAGGAGGTAGAGAGAAAGGGAGGTGAGAGGGATAGGGAGAAAAAGAAAGGACAGAAGTGGGATAGGAGGGAGAGATAGAAAGGTTAGACTGGAGGAGGAGAGTGAAAGAAGTGGGTGAATGGTGGAGGGAGAGAGAGGAGGAGGAGAGTGGGAGAAAGAGAGAGAGTGGCATGTTTTATACGGCAGTGTGTTAGTCTGTGAGTGGAGTTACCTGTGTGTGGCGTGTGTCCTGCAGTGACCCCTGCAGGAGAACGATCGAACTGCAGCCAACATTTCCATATTCAAATACAGATAAAAAATATCAAATAATAACAACAAAAGCTTTGATTAGACAAACAAAAAAACATTGTACTTACTGTTAGCGGGCTTGCGTCTCCACAAACCTGCCTCTTACTTCACCCAGAGGAGGGTCTCTTCCTGCTTGTTTCCATGGTAATGTTTTGGCTATAATATAAACTTAATCCACCGTCTGTCAGGAGCAGTGGGACCCATCTCCAGATCTTGTCTTGTGCTAGTCTTGGTCAGGAGTACCTTAGCTGGAGGATTTGACCTATTTTTATGTTTTGGGATTGATGAGAGAAACCAGAGCACCCAAATCAAACCCACCCAGGCACAGAGAGAACATGCAAAAATCCCTAAATTCACATACATTTAGCATAATATGTACTCTTTCGGTGACTTGCTATTTCAGCTATTTTCATCATACGTTTGTCTATGTCCCATACATTCCCCATGTGTTTCTGTGTTCCCCGTGTCTGCAGTCCTGTCTCTGTGTACTCATGCAGTATCACATAGTACACTGCACAGCCGGTTTCCATTACTTTAGCCTGGGCCAGTCCAAACCACAAACCCCCAAAAGTCTCCTCCCCCCTGGCCCCTCCCATCTCCGCCACAAGCTTCCCAGAAAAGAACAGCGTCTCATTAAAAACACTTCAATTACCTTCATCTTACAGTACTCTGACCAGAGGGGGTAGAGTAAACAAAAACGGTACTTAAGTAAGAGTAACTTTACTTCAGAATTATGTTACTCAATTAGAAGAAGAAGAAGAAGTAGAAGAATTTTGAGTAAGCGTAAAAAGTATTTGGGAAAAGTACTACTCAAGTAAGGGTGACTTAAAAAGTAACTGCCGGGATATAATTTTATGCGATGTGAAGGACAAAACTTTAAATATTGCACAAAGTCTGGTATTTTCAAAAGACAGGCCCAAAAATGAGACAAACTAAATCATATCTGGAGGACGTCGACGTTAAGCTTTTGTCTCTTGTAGACTTACTCACAGTGGGAACAGGAACCAAAACTTTTACTCAAGTAAGAGTACTGTTACTTCAGTTTAAAAAGATATTACTCAAACAGAAGTAAAAGTATGCTGCTAGGAAAGTACAGTTTCTTCAAAAAGTTACTCCAGTAAATGTAACTGTGTACTACCCACCTGTGACTCTGACAAACACGAACAATATTAAAAGGACAAAAGTAACATGTTTTCAAAAAGCTTTAATAAGTTACATTTACAAGTTGAGAGTGAAGTCTTTTCCATTTTGCCATCTGTGTTTCCTCCGCTCGGTTGTCCAGTGTCGTCTGCAGTTGTTTAATGAGCAGTTTTATGTTTTTGAAGAAAGACGAGGCTGGAATTCTTTGGCGTCATTGTGTAAGAATTCCACATTCATTTTTCGGGCTGTTGTGGTTGAAGTAATTACAAAGGAAATATTGAGTTATATGATGTTTAAAAGTGTTCATTAACTTTTTTGGTAGAGGGTCGCCATCTGCTTTACCTGGAATGTTCCTTAGTATGGCATCATCAGCCGTATCTATCTCCATGGAGACGGAAGCAGAAGCTACTTGGTACAGGTCAAGACACAGGTCAGATCTGTGGAGAGGTAAGATGCATGTTTTCAACCTCTGTTTGATCCAGTCAAACAAATGGTGACTGAATAACTGAGGTGCCTGTTTTATTTCTGTTTGTCTCTCTCCTTTTCTCTCTCTTACTCTCTCTCTTCCTCCCTCTCTCGCAATCTCCCTGTCTCTCTCTCTCTTTCTCTCCCTTTGCCTTTCTCTCTTTTGCTCGTCTCTCTTTCTCTCCCTCTTTTTATCTTTCTCTCTCGCCTCTCTGTTTCTCTCTCTTTGCCTTTCTGTCTTTTGCTCTTCCTCTCTATTTCTCTCCCTTTCTTTGTCTCTCTCTGTTTCTCTGTCTCTCACTTTTCCTGTCTCTTGTTCTCTCTGTCTTGCTCTCTTTGTCTCTCTTTCTCTCTGTCTCTTTCTGTCTCTCTGTATCTCTCTGTCTCTCTCTTTCCCTCTGCCTTTCTCTCTCTCTCTCTCTCTCTATCTTTCTCTCTTCTTCTCTCTGTCCTTTCAGACCACATAAGAGCAGGTTTAGGACCTCAAACACACACTCGTCTTTGTATCTTTATTTGGGACGTCCTGTAGAATGAGACCAGTCTCCACAGATATGTGGGGTTATCACATCCATCTCAGTGAGGGTCCCACTCAGGGGCCCGAGACACACTGTAAAAAGGGAAAATCTCTACATTCACATGACTTGAACTGAACTAATTGTGTTAGGATGTGCATTTACCGCCTCTCTTGTTTGATTAAGAGGTGAAAACAAGTTTCTTTAGTAACTATTTAATTGCTTTGATTTTATTATAAATTTACTCCTAAAGTGAGAAATAGATTTTTTTTTTAAATCTATATTAATCTGGACAAGACCACTCAAAAAACAAGATGTATTCTGAATTGCAGTGTTGTCTCTTTTGTAGAGTGCGGTAGCTGGGCCGCTCCAGATGTGCAGATATACATCACATCAGTCGACAGTGAGGCTCACCTGTGTCACACCTCTGATCTGCCTCACTCACCACCACCATATTTCTCTTATGTATGTGGCCTCTAGTCATTATCTGCTCTTCACTTATTTTTCTAATAGCTCTGACTTCTTCTTTTCAATTTATATAATATCAATATTATCATTTTATTTTACTACATTTATAGTAATAATGATGTATTTATATTTTTAAAGGTGCAGTATGTAACACTTTTTGGAAGAGAGAGGAGAAATGAGAAGGGGAAACGACTATAACATGGTCAAAACCTTGCAAAAAGTTGATTTTGCGTAACAGGTCTGCTTAGATAATACTTTGATCTTTTGCTGCTCTATAGTCCAAATTAGTCATTACACATTAACCCTTCAGTAGTTGTGATTTCAGGACAGGGATTTAACCATCAGCTTTTGAGTAGTTTCTAACCTTGAAAGTATTTGTGGAAAGCATTAAAAATCTAAAGTTTCTATTTGATTTTGTCAGTAGTTGTGACTCTCGGTTGTAGGGACAGTCTGGCTGAACAGTTACATCAGCTCTGGTCTTATCGCTCCTCCTCTTCATGCTCTTGATATGTAACAGTGAAGCCCTTGTTCCATAAAAAAAAACGTGTATAATGTGCACATCTAAGCCTGAGAGATGGGACTAAACACAAGATGCAACATTGAAATAGTGGGATTAATCTAAAAAACACTCTCAATTTGAATTATAGAACAAATATTACTCATTATTTATATATTTTTGGCCTTTAAACATGTTTTTGAGTACCTCTTTTGGAATTTCGTGATTTAGAACTTAAAATAATAAGTAATAATCAGACATTTCACAGCCTCAGCCCTCAATACGCTCTGATCTGGTGCAGTTTGCCATCTACTGGCAGCAGAGGGAATTACCACAGTGAAAACAATTAAACTAAGTAACAAAAAACATGTCGGGATATGTTAGTGTAAGCACGCAGGCAAAATGAACATGATTTGACGGCAGAAATGCTTAAAACGAGTCTGGAGATGATTTATGAATTTAAAAACTGCGCAGAGCTTTTAAGTATGACATTACAATCCTAGGAAAATTCAAACGTTTGTTGTTGTGGGTGTTTGGTGAGGCAACTCCAGGGACGTTTTGAGGTAACAGCATTATAACATGATTTACTTAATGTAGGACCTTTAAATGACTGAGATTCCTGCCACCACAATGCAACACAAGTGCGGTTTAGTAGCATTTAAGCTAAAGTGGGCGGGGTGGAATAAGGTCAATGCGTTACTGACCCAGCCCACCACAGCTGATGGGTTAAATCCTGCTTTAACCCTTGGAACAATTTACATCAAAGTCTAGGCTTAGGTCCCACCGTTTGTTAGCAACACATGCAAACTCCAAAGTCCCAAAACTCCACAACAATTATACGGATAAAAAGTGGGAATTTCTCCAATTTATCCCTGACAGCTAATATTACAAACGCGGGCTTAGTGATCAGAGAAGCTAGAGTTGTGGTATTTTTATTTGAGAGCAGGGTAGCGAGGGTCAGATGGAGACACAGGGTCATTGGTTATGGTTCAGCGCTGGTTTAATCCCCGTAGGCCTAAACAGTTGTTGTACAGACATAAAGCAAATCAGAGTGTGAAAAACAGGTGCAGCAAAAGCCAGTAGAACAGTAGGAATGTTGAGCTTTGAAGGGGCGTACTTGCAGACGTGGGTAGTACTCAGTTACATTTACTTGAGTAACTTCTTAAAGAAATTGCACTTTTACTCCTACTGCGGTAATATTTTTATAGAAGTAACAGTAGTCCTACTTAAATAAAAGTTGTGGTTACTCTTCCCACTGTGAGTAAGTCGATAAGTGACAAAAGCTTTATGTCGACAATGTGAAATGATTTGAACATTTGTGTTTTTTGCTCCGTTTACATTCACTTTAAATTATAAATCAGATGTTAGTCAGATGTCTGTTACTCTTTAAGTTGCTCTTACTTAATTTCTTGGACCACTACTTTGTACTTCTACTTAAGTAATATTATTTTGAAGTAATATCACTCTACAGTTTTTGACCACCCATCTCTGCGTACTTGGAATATTTCAAATACATCCTATGGTTGTAAGTTTGTAAGTCCAAACTATTGAAACAATAGTACTAGACTTTGTTTAAAATGTGAAGAAAATGAAGTTATATTTTTGTCATTCTTTGGGATACTATAATCCTTGTTTAGAAATACTTTTATTGCTATTTAAAACCTAGTTGAGCCCTTGTTTAGGCATAGGGTTTGGTTTAGATTTAGTGGTAATTGGAGAGCCAAATACATTTTCTCTGGTGGAAATCTACTTTATAAAAAAATATATTCCAGCCCATTTATTTTGAACACAAAGTCAAAGTCAATGGAGGTGCATGTTATTGATAAATTGATTGGTCAGCTCTTACATGATCATATAGTGAAACATTCCAGGCAAAGTAATGGATACAAAGCAAGTAAGCAACACAAAAGTTACATAGTGTATCTTTAAAAAAAAAAGAAGAACAAAGTCATTAGCATAACTTTAACAAACAACTTTTATCCCCCTGCGTTTGAACATAAACAGGATCTGGCTCTTGACGTTAATTTTAGGATAACACTCACTTAGCACATGCCTGTGTCCACAGAGTACACACAGAGTACACACAGAGTACACACAGAGTACACACAGAGTACACACAGAGTACACACACACACAGAGTACACACTACCCTGACAGCAGACACTGGGCCTCCACTAATGGAGATTAAAGAGCTCCAGACGTGAATCATTAACCGCTTTGATAAAGATTTTCAAAGACACAAAGAAGGCAAAGAGAACATGTGGTTTAAGCAGGTTTAGAGTCAAATATATATTTATTTCTTTTGAACATGTGACCAATTCATTTCCATTGCATTGTGTCTGTTGTGCATGTCTGTTTTGTGTTTTGTATATTCACTGGTCATGTCTAAAATTAAAATAAAAGAATATGGATAATTTTTGTGCAAATTAATTAATTACCTACAATGCACAGTGGCCTAAGCACACTGCTGACATAGAGTTTACTTTTAATGGGAACAGTGGAGTGTTTTATGATACTTAAAACTTTTTTTTAATCTTCTGCTTTGCTTTTTTCCCCCAGTTACACTGCATTGACTGATTTTAACATTACTTTTGAAATGCTGGCTCGGGCAGGATTTGAACCATGAATTCTTTGGTTCATGGGCGAATGCTTGACCCACAACTGCAGTGGTTTGTTTCAAAAGTTTCTGAAGTTAATTGGAGATAACTGAGTAATTGTAACTGGTCGCTGGCCCTCTGTAGCTCGTCAGTGGCACCTCTTCCCTGTGATAAACTCAAACATGTGCTGAGGTGCTGCAGATTTGATCCTTCAGCCTCAGACACTACAGATAAATATTTGAAGAGTTTGAATCCATCACATTTTCACAGAAAAGGGAGGAAACCGCTCATATTTGCTCCAATGATGAGGTCAAGGGAAAATCCAGCAGCAAATCCATTCATCTTTGAGCTAATATAGTCAATGATTAGTGCATGTCTCAGGTTTGTTCTGCTCTTATCTTGAAAAGAAACCACACAGGCTCTCGCAGTAAGCAGGCAAGTACTTTTATTTGCAACACATACAGTATATATACATTTACCTTGGACTGTTGCTTCTACTTTCCAATTTCAAAGTGTATATCAAAGAAAATGTCCTTCTTTTATTGTATGGAGGCACAGCTTAAAGAATTAACTAATAGGGATGATGCATTCATTTATATAGTGCCTACTGCACTCGACTCAGTAATGTTTTAGAGTACATTATTCATTCACTCCACACTCAGCGCTGTCTATTGTAGCTGCAGTTGCCCTGGGGCAGACTGACGGAAGTGAGGCTGCCAATCTGCACCATCAGCCGGTTTGAGTACCACCAACGCTGACACATACAACATTTAAACTCAGCAATGTGGCTGAAAGATACAATGGAGTAGTAGTACAGGGTGGCCCAAAAGTCAGTGACACTTTTAAATATTCAATAGCTCCTCACATTTTATCAGTAGGTAAACTGAACCTTCCAAGTTTTTTGGCAATATATACGGTTATAATTGTTCACTTACACTTGAACTTATCACTACTTAAACTAGGGGAAGTAAAAATTACCTATTTTTTTTAAGTGTCCACCATTTTCAGTTTTGCACTGAATAGCCTGATCCAACACACTTTCATAACACTTGAAAGTATTTCCAGGCTTATGGCTCTTATTTGATCCTCGATGTTATGTTTTAAGTCGTTTTTTGTCTGAGGTTTATTCACAAACACCTTTTCTTTAAGATAGCCCCACAGGAAGAAATCAGGACTAGTCAGGTCTGTGGAGATCACATACTGCCCCCTGTCTTTGAAAACCACGTATTATTCCTTTAATGACATTTACACTCGGGGCATCTCTGGTATTAAAATGTCGACGGTAACACCGCTGGGTTTCTGAAGTTGACCCATGTGACTCAAAGTACCACTGTACAATGAGGGTTCGTTCCTCAGTGCTATATTTGCTCATATCAATGTCTGAAGGGTCGTTCTAAATACTCAAATACAAGGAAAAAATAAAAGAACAATATTTAGAAACAAAAGAGTTATGATTTTTTTTCAACTGTCAGTGACTTTTGTAGTAGTAGTAGTAGTGGTGGTAGTTGTTGCAGCGATAGCAGTAGTGGTAGTAGTAGTAGTAGTAGTTGTAGTTGTAGCTGTCATTGTAGTTGTAGTTGTAGTAGTAGTAGTAGTAGTAGTGGTGGTGGTGGTGGTAGTTGTTGCAGTAGTAGTAGTAGTAGTAGGGTCCTAGTCATGTTGGGTCAGATTTTAAACCAGATGCCCTCCATTAACAGCTCCTTCACATCTGTGCTCTTTTGAAGTTCAAGTTGTTTTTGTGACATTTTCTCCAGTGCTTTGTAACCTGATCCATGAGAGGGTCAGGGGCACCGAGAGAGGAGAGGACGGGAAGAGAGGGAGGAAGAGAGAGACAGAGAGAGGAACAGAGAGGGGAGAGGGGAGAGATGGCAGAAGAGAGGGGTACATGGGGAGAGGGGCATGTTTTTGGGTGGTCTGATACAAAATGATGAGAAATGTTTGCTTTTCCCAGTTGAGGGCTCTAATCTCACAGAAACCAGTACTTAAGCTTTAGCAATTGTTTTTACAAATGAAAATAAATGGGGAATTCCAGCACTTCAATTATCAGACTGCACCTGGCAATTTTAATGTAACAGCGAGCCACCTGGCCAAGAATAAAAACATCTCAAATATCCAGCGCAAGAATAACAAGTTTATAATTTACAATTTCTACATGGGGCCGATAACTGAGTATTCAACCAAACTGGACGCGGAGTTGTGCTCATCAGGGTGCTCCCCGTCGGCTGCAGCCCTTCTCCAGACCTCCCTCTCTGCCCCTCATGTCTGTTTCTTTTTTCCAACACGTCATTAGTGCAGAGATGTATCAGATCATTTGGGGGATAGATCTTCTGTCACAGCTACAGGTTTAAAACACAAGGACATGACACTGATAAATGTGATTTGTTAAAATGCTTTGTTCAAAATCTACCTGAACTGCGGCAGGTCTGTTCACCATTATGTGAACTGTTTCTTTTAGGGAATTTTAGAATTTTAATTATTTCAGATAATGGTCAGTTAGATAATGCTATGGTTAAAACTCAAACAGGTTTTATTGATTTATTTATTTATTTATTTATTCATTCATTCATTCATTTTATTTGGAGTAGTCTACTTATTTACAGTGGTGGATGGAGTACACAATTTTGCTACTTAGGTAAAAGTACAGATAGAGACGTAAAAAGTAAAAGTATCACATAAAATTTAATTCAGACTCGATTTAGATACTAAGGAATAGACTCAATACTCAATACCGAATCCGATACCACAATGATCATGAAAAACAGGATTTTTCTTCATTAAATCATAGTACTTTCAGTGATTACCATGTGGACTTATATCTGAGATTTGTAAAGTGTGTTAAGGTTAAGGAATAGACTCGATACTTAATACTGATTGAGTATTGAGTTTCGAGTCTTACGTTACCATGATGATAATAAAAAACACTCTTTTTTCAGACAATAGAATTAAATTTTCAACATTAAATCCTAGTACTTTCTTTTATATTATAATGTGGCCTCATATCTGTGTAATCCCTCAGTCGTCCAGTAGGTCTATGTGATCTTTACTTTTTCTGATACAGATCAAGATCATTCTAAAGTTGTTCAGTGTTTTTTTTTTAGTATCAATATCTGCTCAAATGTGTATCTAGTTTTGATACTAGTTTTGGTATTGATCAGTGTATGATTTTCAGTCCTTCATAGTTGAAAAGCTTGTACCCAGTGACTTCTGTACCACAGATGCTGCCGAGTGGGCACATTGTGGACAACAGAAATCCGTGAAGAAGAGCTCACTTCCTTTCTGTGATGTGTTGTCGTGGTGACGGTGACCGAAGACTTTGATCTTTAAGAGGAAACAGAGAGGATCATAGGATTGGCAGAGCTTCCCACATCAAACAAACCACAAGAGTCTCTGTCGGCGACATCTGTCCCCACCATGGAAAAACATCTAAAAGTTTTATAGATTTTATAGTTTTTTATAAGATTCATTTTAGACAGGAACAAGCATGGAAATAAATAAAACTGTACCTCACACCATACTTTTATTCCTGCTTGAGTATTATATTTTACAGTACAACAGTTCCCCATTTGAGTCAAAGTTTTGTTACTCTTCCCAATGTGAGCAGAGGTGAGCAGAGAAGACAAAAACTGGACTTGAGTAAGCGTAACGCTACGTTAAAATAATATTACTCTAGTAGATGTACAAAGTAGTGGTCCATGACATTACTCACGTACATAAAAAGTATTTGGGAAAAGTACAACTCAAGAGTAACTTAAAGAGTAACTGTTGGGATGTAACATCTGAATTATAATTACAAGTTGATATCATTTGAAGGACTAAACATTAAATAAATACACAAAATCTGGTATTTCTGGTAGGACGGACACAAACGTGAGAAAAACCTAAATCATATCTTAAGGAGCGGTGGTAAGCAGGAGTAAAAGTATGCTGCTAGAAAAGAGTACTACCCACCTCTGGTTAAGTCTTTTACTTGAGTAATATTTACAATGCAACAGTTCTATTAAATTTCCGTGACTCTTCCCACTGTAAGTCTATAAGTGACAAAAGCTTTATATTGACAATATGAAATGATTTGAACATTTTTTTTTCTTGCACCGCTCCTTCAGATATGATTTAATTTGTCTCAATTTTATATCTATATTTAAAAAAAAAACTTTTTCAGGATACCAGTTTTTTTAATGTGTTGTCCTTCAAATTACATTAACTTCAAATTATAAGTCAGATGTCATGACCAGCCAAGTTACTCTCATCGGAGTAGTACTTTCCCAGAACATCTGTACTTTTACTTATGTAAATTTTTAGACTACTACTTCTACTTCAGTAATTTGAAGTAACGGTGCTTTAACTTCAGTACAATTTTTGGCTAGTCTACTATTATTTTTTGATGAGGGATCAACATTATAACACAGTAGAAAACTTCAAAAAGTAAATTTTGATTAACCCCCTTTTTAAAAATCCCCCTAAAAAATCCCCACCTCCATCTTGTTATTATCACTCACAAACTTTTATAATGATCTTTTTCTGCATAAACGAAATCAACTCATGTTTATGCGCCACCGGATCTAACTGACCACCAGTCATAACTGTATACCGCTTCATTGTATCCACCACGGCGCCAACATTACCTATAACCCCCTTCTGTGGCCTTTCAACAGTTTACATGTAGCACAAACACTTCTTCATGTAATGTTATTGAGACACAAAAAAAAAACCCATTCAAAATAGTAGCCCGGACTGCCAAAACTGTACTTCCGAAACTTTAATGTCCTCACTGACCTACTACAAAGTACAAACCAGAGGGAAATTCTCATGTGTGTTTTTATGTTTTGGTGGTTACCTCCAAATATGGAATACTTGGGACTACGGTGTCACGTGAGGGCCATAAATCAAAGCTATGATGAGGTTGGTGAAATGGTACAGTGCAGTTTGCAGAGGCAGAGGAAATGCATTGACTTTGGTTGTTTTTTGTGGTCGAAATGGTCAGACGGACTTTAAATGGATGGGAGAGAGCTGTGTCAGCCATTTTACTGGCCACTCAATGTAGTTCAAGCATCAATTGCCCAGAAAATGTATTTAAAGGTACAGTATGTAACTTGGCGTGATCTGCGGCTATCATTGGGTACCACAGTTTTATAACGTGGAATTGGTTAAAGCCGCTGAACTGGGCAATACTTGGAGAACTAAAGAAAAGATTGAGGGGAGAGGAGGAGGGGCGTTGTCTGGATATATAAGGAACAGTGTGATTGGTCTAACAGGTATCTACACTTCAAACTCCGCCCTGCAGCCAGGTGTCTGTATTCAGAAACACATGGCTGTAATTAGCTTGCAGTGGTGTCACGTAGTACTTCAAACTGCAGTGTCCAAGTTTGTGGTTATGGTGGTTATTATGCAAGTTTGAAATAAAATGGAACAGAAGAAGTTCGTCTTTTATGAACTGCCGATATTTTTGGTCAATGATTAAAGTTGATTTTGGCTGGTGTTGTGTCTAATTTGAGGGATTCCCTGTTGGTGTTTTCAGAGAACTGATGGTGAGAACTGTTGGAGAGAGAGAAAAGAAGAGAGTGGGGTGGAGGCAGCTCATTTATTTCAACTGCAATAAACTTAATATATTATGGTGCAATAATTTAGTAGTCTAGGGTTACCCTTTCTCTGTGTCTCTCTCTCTCTCTCTCTCTCTCTCTCTCTCTTTTCCATGTTTTTCCATGCTCTGCCCCATCTTGCCTCTCTTTCTTTTTCTTTCCACCCCCTCTTTCCTCCTTCTTTCTCCTCTAGTCTCTTGTTCTTGCTTTCTCTCCCAGTCCTTTCCTCCTTCGTCTCTAGATCCCACCTCTTTCCCTGTTTCCCTTCTTTCTCTCTCCCCTTGTCCTGTCTCTCTTCTCCCGTTCACTCTCTCACTTTCTCTCTTGTTTCTTCTCTTTCCATCTGTTTTCCTTGTTTTCCCCCTCCCCTCTCTCTCTCTCTCCCTTCTTCGTGTTTTTCTTTTTCCCTGTCTCTCCCACTTCCGAGCTGGGGGTATACGGAACAGTGTGACTGGTCTAATACAGGAGTGTCCAAACTATGGCCCAGGGGCCAAATGCGGCCCTTAGACCAATTTTTATTGGCCTGCAGGCCTCCTGCTGAACTGGCCCAATTGATCAAAATCTGTACTTTTTATAGCAAATTTGAGTATTCCTACCAATATAACCTAAATAACATCACATTGTACTGTCATACAGACCTAATATTAATATTTTAGCCTTAACTTATTTAAGTATGAAGTCAAAACTATGTTAAATGCATCTTCTGAATTATCCACTGTATTGACCACTGTGGCCCTCTGTGCCGAATACTTTTCAAGATATGGCCCTCAGTGAAAAGAGTTTGGACCCCTGGTCTAAAAGGTATCCACACTTCAAACTCCATGTCAGGTGTTGGTACTCTAGAAACACCTGGCTGTAACTAGAAAAGTCTTGCATGATATCACATAGTACTTGCATTTTGCACAATTAAAATACTAAAATGAAACAGAAGATTGTCTTCTATGAACTGCCCGAATGTTAGCTATCTCACAGCCCCCTCGCTCTTTCTTTGTCTCCTTCACTCTCCTTCCCCCTTCTGACCTTCTCTCTGTCACTCTCCCACTCTCCCGCCTATTCCTCTCTCTCTCCTCCCTCTCCCACGTTCCTCCTGCTCTTTTCTTCTCTCTTACCAGCCCCTAATCTTCAATTATCTCCCCTTCTCTCTCTCTCTCTCTCTCTCTCTCTCTTCCCTTCTCCTCTCACTTGCTCCCCTCCCTTTCTCCCCCTCTCTCTCCTCTTTCCCTTCTATCTCTCTCACATCTGGTTCCTCTTGTGGTCTGAGGCTGTGACAGCTCTGACACAGGACCACATGAAAGTGCAGACTGAGCAGACAGAGCAGAGCAGAATAGGTTTTAGATCCACTCACACCACACACACCAGAGCAGAGCCGACTGTCCCACGCTCCATCTCTGCTGCTTTTAAAAACTTTGGTACAAAAAAAACTTTAAAAACACTGAATCTCGTTTTTTACTAGCTTCACTAACTGTACTGGCGTCATAGAATCCCGATTCTACTGTCCAGGAGTTAAACACCTCCACACAAAAAGTCACTGACGCCAGGATGGGTTGGACTGATATTTATATGGCAGGTGTGAAACTGTAACAAGAATACATTACATGTACATTAGCGAAATTACAAAAGAAACGGCAAATAGCAATATGCTAATGTTAACTTGAAATCATGCTAGCAACAAAACATACGTTAGCATGTAAATTGTTCGTGTTGTACTTTTAACTTATTTATTTCTGAATGTCTTTAACATTAGAAGTTTTATACTCACAGGGAATGCCATCATGAACCTATATTACAGCTTAACAAACGCATCAGCCGGAGACCATTCTCTTATACCATGTGCATTACCGCACGTAACCTGTTGGAACAACGTCCTGATTTTTCTTAAAGGGCCAGCGCACTTGGCCAAACTAAAACACATAATAGGTAAAATAGA
Organism: Periophthalmus modestus; assembly: GCA_019594935.1. Classification (NCBI taxonomy): domain Eukaryota; kingdom Metazoa; phylum Chordata; class Actinopteri; order Gobiiformes; family Gobiidae; genus Periophthalmus; species Periophthalmus modestus. The sequence continues at coordinate 18,121,645 of JAIEZT010000026.1, forward strand.
CTGGTCAGAACACTAACATAAACTTAAAGAAGACATATTGTGCGGTGGAGCATTATGTTATAGTTTGGACATTTTAAATCGCAACATTCATCTAAAAACAATTTGTAAAGAGATAAAAGAAACAAGTCATCTGAGTTTGGACTTCTGGTGAGGCATGAGGCAAGATGGCGGCACGATGCTGAGCTCTGACTAAAAACCCCGTATTCTCGTAACACAACTCACAAACATACTTCAGCATTTAATGTGTCTGCCTCCAAACAAAAAGACTGATGGCATCAAAAAAAGACCAAAGTATGAGCAAGAAGCAAGAAACAAGCAGCAGCAAGGAGACCGTCCTTGACATGATGAAGGATTCGGTTAAAAAAGCAATAACTGCCATTTAGAAGATCGTGTCGGATAACGGCCTCATTTTGCAGATACTGACGAACGATATGGCCTCACATGCCGAAAAGTTAAAAGTTGCGAGAGGAGCTGATTGTACAGGAAGACAGGAGCAGACAAAACTATGTGCTTCTCATTAATTGACTAACTAGGGCAGATGGTGATGATTCCTGGGGTACAGCACTCCACTGTGTTTTATTCTGGACTGCAGCACAGCGATGATTCACAAGAGGTGAGCTTACAATGAGGTTCTGGCTAAATTTTGCATGAAAGGAGTTCACGTGTTCATGATTTACCCTGCTATTCTGCACAGGTGAATCCTTTTTGCTTTGGACTCAAAACGGGATGAGAGATCACGGAAATGCACAAACATGCGCTCCTGTGGCATCAGAGCAGTGCAGAGACAGGGACGCACATCATGCCTCATCCAGGATCCCTGTACGATACACGATCACTGGACCCGACAGTCTCTGCTTTAGGACATGGGTCAGTCTTTAGGACGTGGAAGAGGCACGTGAAAGTCAAGTTTGATGAACAGCTACTGTGGAACGCTCAGTGGAAGACTTGTGGCTGTCAGGGCCAAAGTGTCACAGGTAAAGAGTTTTTATTTTATTACTGACACTGTGGAAAAGTTTGCACTTGTCTTTCCAATATTCTATAATATACACACTTAGCACTCGGTAAACAACTTCATTTGCATTACCCCCACCTCAACCTTTGCACATATCGGCAAAAAACGCCCCATTTTACTTGTTGCTCTTTAGCACATGAGCAAATACTAAATGAGGCCCTTTTAAAAAAGAGGTATTACAATCACAACTGAACCTGTGTTGCCAGTGCCTTAACCCGCAGGACACACACGTTTTCCCTCATCCTCAGTTCACTGGTAGCACATACTGCAGTAGCAGCGGCACAGATTAATGATTGTCTGCAGATACTGAGGTTTAAGTAGTGAGGATTCATCTGAGACACCCCCAATTATTCACTGAGATTCACACAACTTTCAGAGACCAGAGTGGAGTTTTACTGTGACTGGAAAACTAACAACAACTAGCATGCTAACCATGCACTTCCTCATTTTCAGACCATTAAATGCTTTACATTTAGATACAGACAGTATTCAGTGGACATATTTTGAGCTCAAAAGCTGCTTCTACAAAATATCTTTACTTGGGCAAGCTGTGTTTTGCTCCAATGCATGAGAAAGAATTAAGTAAGAAAACATATTTTAGAGGATTTAAGGAGGGGTATTATACATAATTGCCTCTGGAGTTGTCTGCCATGTTATAATATTGTTCCCTTATCAAAAACATGTCTGAGGAGGTTTTATATGTTATCCATGCATGATTTATGTAATTCAGTAATCTCCCCCAGGCCCTGTTCAAACCCTCTTCACAGTTAGCTGTAAGATTCACTGAAGTGGTGAAGGCCCCAACGGCAAATTCTGCTTAGGGCCCCTGAAGACCAGGGCCGGGCCTGTTAGTACTCCATGGAAATGTAATAACCCTTCTTTAGGTTAATATCTTTATGTCTTAATAAAAACAACACCATTATTTCTGAGTATAAACAGAGCTTTGGGAACATGTGATTGTAATGATGAAAATGACCAAAGCAGACGCCCTCAGCTCTTCATCCCTCGGCCATAATCGCTTTAATATTAAACGCACAGCTGCACAAATTAATGTCTGATTTCCTCAGGACGAGACACGCCAACTTGGACACATCACATCTGCACACAGTCTCATTATAAACAGTTATTTTATCACTGTTGTGGGTTAAAGGTGCACTATGTAACCTTTCTGATGGAATGTCTACCATCCATTCTGCTGCCATGGAGATGTTATTGCTTTGTATGGATTGTTCCTTAATATTACATTAAATGTATCTGTCACCATGGACACAGGCAGGTGGTCCCATTAGGGCAAGTGTGAACCTGTCCATGTGTTTCAGTTGCTCTCTGTGTTGGTTTTTGTAAAGCACATGGAGCTGAGTACAACAACGCAGAGAGTGACTTAATGCTGCAGGCAAAGCAATTACAACCGACAAGCATACGCCACAAAAAAGTTACATAGTGCACCTTAAAGGGCCCATATTGCACATTTTTAAAAAAAAAATCTATGTTATAATGTTGTTTCCTCATCAAAATATACCTGGAGTTTACAAACTCTACATATTTAGGCTGAGTTCTTCTTTCAGACAGAAAACACTCTGTTCCACCTTGTGATGTCATGTGGTAATACAGGAAGTGCTCCACTGTGTTTGTAAACTCCATACACCTTCACTAGAATCGTTTGGATAATTTCAGCCCTGGGATTGCCAAAATCTACTGAACTAAAGGTAAAAGGTAGCTGTTAACTTGACAATTACCACTCCATGACATCACAAGGAGGAACAGAGCATTTTGAGCTTTAGACATGTAGACAGACTAATAATAATGAGTTACTCAAACATGTGTAAATGAAAGAAAACCCAGGCTTAAAGCTCAATTTAAAGAGTCAATTTAGCATAATTTAGGACCTTTAAATATAAGAATGATATTTTGTCTACCTGATCCGAGCAGCGTATTATGTGAACTGACTTTTATAATTGTATAACTTTTTTTCATTTCACAATTGTTTCCTCATCAAAATATACCTAGAAAAGTATTTTGTTTCATGTGTGTATATTTCAGTAATCCTGCATATACAGTATGTAGACTGCCTTCAAACAGAGCAGTGCCTACAGTTAGCATCACACCCCCTGACAATGTTTATGACATCAGCTGCAATGTATCGATGTACATTTTCAATGGAGTAGGAGGATTTCCTCTGGCTGCTGGTGTGATTCTCTGTCAGTCACACTTGTGGTCTCAGCTCCATAGAGACAGACAGACAGTATATTTACTATGTGTTTTGGTAATGGCACATCTGTAACTTCTGCCAGATCTGTCCCGACCCACAATGCAATGCTCTCATCTGTTAGTCATTTACAACCACCAAGTCTTTATAGCATCACAGACAGAAGAGATGGATAGGCCTATAGACACAAGTGTAGGCCTACTCGTGCATATTGAAAAGTATGTACAAAGTATAATGATCAAACATTTATTAAAAATTCTGGTGTTTTTTTGAGTAACGTAAGGATATAACCTGCTTCTTGTCTCCATGGAGAAGTTATTTTTTGCCTGGAATGTTACACAGTATAGCATTAAAGAGAACTATTTTGCATTTCTTCAGTTGAAACCTTGAAAAACACTCCCCATGAATCTGAATTGACCTCATCTCCAAATTCATTTAATGCCATACTGTGGAACATTCTCTAGGAAAAGCAACAACACCTGTATGGAGACAAGCAAGTGACCAACCTTCCACCAGAAAAGTTCAAATAAAATACTTCTCAAATCAGTAGTCAAATGTATTATTGTAACATAGTAAAAGTAGGGACTGAACCGCTAATCTGTTCATGGGTTTCAGTCACATGGCGCATTTCACTGAAGAAATACTTTGAAAAGACAGAAGTAAAAAAAAACATTGTCATTGCCGTACACAAAATGCATGTTGCTGTCTCCAAAAGATGACTCTAAATCTAAATATATCTCACCCGTCCCTTGCGTCTCAACTTGTTAATAGAAAGAACGATTAATGAAGTGACATTTTAGCCCAGAGAGGAGCAGGAAGCAGCAGGTTGAAGGGTGTTGTGGTGCGTTCAAGTGACAAGGAAATTGCGGGAGGATCGAATTTCAAAGAGAAACATTTGATCTGTCCTGTTTCCGTCTCTTTCAGTGTGAGTGGATTTGTGAACCTGCCCTGGCCGGAGGACAGGAAGAAAGCTGAAGTGGATTTTTCAAACACACCACATTCATCAAGGGCACATTTAAAGGTTTGATCCGACTTTACCCTCAATTTCTGTCATTTCTGTGGTGATGTATATATTGATTTTGTAGGTTTTATGCCAGATGCCCTACCAGAAAGAACCAATCATTTATATAAGCTAGGGTAGAGGCCATAACTCTGACTGTCAAACACCACATTTATCAAGGGCGCATTTGAAGATTTTATCCAACTTTAACCTCAATTTCTGTTATTTATGCAGAGTTACACATTGATTTAGCAGGTTTTATGCTGGATGCCCTACCACAAAGAACCATCTCTTACAAACGCCATAGGGATAACACACCACATTTGTCAAGGGTGGAATTTGAAGATTTCTATAACAATAATTTCTATTTCAAGTTTATCCAGTTTTGTTTTGGTTTTTTTTTTGTTTCTGTAGCGATTTATTTATTGATTTAGGAGGTTTTATATCAAACGCCCTATCAGAAACAACCATCATTTAGAGAGGCCACAACTTGAGAATATAAAAATAGATGATCTCTTGGATTACTATCATGACAAAAAGCTGCAGGTTTAACTTTTTCCCATTTGTATAAAGTTCTCTGTATCAAGATCCACTTGCTATCAGATTAAAATTTTAATTACTTTTGATTAATTAAAAGTATTAAAGTATCCATTTAATGTAGTACAAATATTTTAAAAATGGTATGGTGTTAAATGCAATAAAAACTTAGATTTTGATTTTAAATTTCATAAACTTCCTTAAACTGTCCTCACATATGAGGTAAACATGTTCAAATCAAATATAGCTTTTACTGATCACAAGTGTCATGCTGATTTATGCTTAATTACATAAGCATTAGACATGATGGACACCCGTTTATGTTATAATTTTGTGTTTTTAATTCTCAGGACGATCATCCAATCAGAAGCAGAATGATCCCCACATGAGGCTCAAATGAGTCTCTCATTTGAATTGCCTCTTTCAGTGCTCCTGCTGGTTTCAACCTAGATGGATGCTCAGACAGCAAAAGGTAAGAGAGGGAATAACTTTGGACCAGTGCAAACCCTTTAAAATGAACTATTTGGCAGTTTTATGGCTGTGTTAATATCCTTGATTTTCTTTCTGAGAATTAAAGGTGCACTATGCAACTTTTGTGAGAGATATTATTACTTTGAAAAACATGAACATGTCCGACCAACGGATCCGGCCTGTATTTTGGCATCACCTGCTTGTCTCCAAATAGCAAAGTATTTAATTTACTGATTATTGGGCTACAAATCTATGTGGATAAAGTAAGTGATGACTTTTAAGTATCATGCATTCATTTTGATGATCATTTAAAACAGCTTAATATTATCTGTTAATTCATCTAAATGAAAAAATAAACAAATATCACAAGGGACCAAAAACATGACAATTTCTGCAGAATCAATAAAACAAAACACTAAACTGAGGTGAAAGAAATGCCATTATGTTTGTATTGATACTTTACACGTTGGGGGTGTACTGCATGCATGTCTATGAAATGTCCAGTAGTTTTCATGGTGACACAATGCACACTTTAGCAAACACATGTTTTTGGACACCCTAAGAAAAAATACAAAATGTATTTAAACAGCACATTTTAAGGAGCCTGTGACCAATATGACTGTTCAGATCCATGTGTTTGATGTTCAAAAGCAGTGAGAAAAACAGAAAAACTGTTGGCTAATGCTAGCTAGTTTGTGAGTGTAATTTAATGTCTCAGAGGCTTGCAAAGTATCAATACTTTAGTTTCACATGCATCACTGAAATATACAAATCTGATTGCACGATCATGTTTGCTTCTGGCTTGGAAAACGACATAGGGCGTGGAGACCAGACCGATATCCCTCTGTAGGCCTATAAGAAAATACAATTACACAGTATTATCATTCTGGATTTGCCTGGGTATTTGTTGAATGGAAGATTTTACTATTGACTGTAAACAATTAGGCAACAAGAATGAACAAGAATGACTTTATAAAGACAATGCAGCGCTCTGAATGTGCCACATGTGTGTTTACCAGAGACACAGGAAGAGAGACACTTCCCGCTCACTGTCTGCTTTGGTTTAACTCCATGTGCTCGAGACAGACTCATACAGGGAGCAGCACAAACATGTGTGGATTAGGACATATACAGTAGATGTTACTGGAATAATGCCATACAATGGAACATTTTTAGTGATATAAGGGGGTGTTAGATTCTGTCCAATGCTCAGCCCGCAAGTCTACATCACCCATGCTCCCACACGACAATTCTCCATAAATATAGAAATGCAGGATATAAAGTACTCCTTGACAAATCTGATGTGATGTGCAGTAATTTCGTAAGCAAAATGCATGTTGATTGTGTTGTGACAGCGCTGTGAGGGGGGAGTGACTGAGCATAGAGAGCAAAGGAAGGAGAGACTCTGAGTGTTAAAAACTAAAGTGAAACTATATGTGTCAGCAACTGATACACCATAGAAGTGTAATACCCAGTCTTTAAAGGTGTAACTTTTCCAGTAAAGGGCTTGCCACCTTTGCCTCCTCCATCGAGACAAGCACGAAACCAGGCCAAGTTACTGGTCAGATCTGTGGAAAGGCGAGCCCGCTCACAGTACAGTAAGAAATCTTGTTTTTCAAGGCTTTTTTGAGATAATTGCACTAATACAATACTCTGGAACTTTCCCATGCAAAACCTCCACCACCAAGCAGCTCGCATGAATACTTATAAAATGACAAAATGATTTATAAGAAACTATGTGTTAATTCATTTGAAAAAGATGACAATTCTGTTTTCTTATAATGTGCTATTATTATTACTATTATTAAAGCCTTACATTTTATAGACATCATGCATCGAGAGAGCGTTGCCAGATATATTCTTTTGATTTCAAACATGCTGCTTACAATAACCAAAACTGGATTTGTTTTGTGACCTCTCATTGTCATGTTTTAGACAGTGTGGCACCAAGGGATCAGATCCGCTCTGTCTGCTTTTAGTTATATTTATGTGTCCCCTGGGTTCAAACAAATAAACATTTACTTCATACAAGTCACTCACTGCAAACTCAGAGGGATGATAAAACAGAGGGGACAGCAGCATCGCAGAGGGATATAAAGCTCTGGCTGCCATTTTGTCACTCCAAGCTCAACTCAATCTTACTTTTGTATTTTACTTTTTTACTTTCTTTCACTTGACTTTTTGTCACTGTGCAAAATGTTTGAAAAATCATAACAATGGATCTCAACAGTGACCGCCCACCCCCTGGGTCCAGTAGTAAATTTCTCATTCATTTTTCCCAGAGACTTTCTGTAGTAAAAGACAAAGTTAAATCTGTCAACTGGACAAAAAGTTGTAGGAGTGAAGACGTTTTCCTGTTCATGGACGAGCAGCAAAACGTCTTCATTCCTACAACTTTTTGTCCAGCTGACAGATTTAACTTTGGCTTTTACTATGGGTCAAACCTGGACGCCTAAGGGATTACACAGACATAGACTTTCCGAAAAAAAAGTCCTTTAATTTAAAATCTGTTTCTGATACTTATTAAAGAATAACCCCCAAATCTTGCATTTTAAATGTGCTTTTTAGACTTCAAACTACTGTATTATGGATATTAGTTAGCACATAGCTGGTTCGTGCCTGCGATGCCTTTGAACTCTTAATTTTTTCAAGTCCATGGGAAAAATTAATGGCAAATTTGTTTCCAGAACTAGAAGCGGCGTCTGGAGGCATAATGAACAGTGTGATTGGTCTAACAGGTATCCACACTTTAAGCTCTGCCCCTGACTTAGATGTTTTTGAACAAAAAGCTGCAAATTAACCTAGTTTGTACTAAAGGTGCCCAAAAATGACTAGGAGTTGTACATAATGCAAAAACACTATATACAAAGGTTTAGTTTCACTTTAACAGTGTTAGTTAGTGTGCCCTTAATCTACTCTCTAAAGATGGCTCCATAAATATCACAGCAGCAGTACAGGACTCCTCTATCTTTCTGACTCAAGGCACCACACCCTCCCTCTGCTCGGAGAGAGGAATGAGGCGACCCGAGCTTTTAAACAAGCTCTTAATGACAAACAGAGCCCAAATGTCCCAGTATTTATGAACGCTGACATGTTTAGGGACCTGATTAAGTTTGATGCACGAAATACAGAGCTCTAATCTACAACAGAGGACACACAGAGACAGTTACGGGAAAGTCCAAACACAATGTGGATTAGATTCTAGGTCATATTGACACCAGCAGGCAGAGCTTGTTGAAATGTTATTTTTTCCCATTGTTGGTCCTTTTTGTGTATTTGTAGACTTTATTGTTTTCTGCATTAAACTCATCCTTCAACCAGTTTCTTTAGGCAGTTGGCAGTGGGTTTGTAGCTGTATAGCCATTTACACAAATAAGCCTGTAATTCAAACAATAACACTGTAATTGCTTTCTCTATAATATGTCTTGCAATCCTCTCACTCCTCCTTCCTATACCACTTCCATCATCATAATTAAATCCTCCGCAGCATCAGCTAGACCACTGGCCCCCTCAGTCTCTCCATCTTCTCTTCACCACAACCAGAACCAGGACACCCCTGGTCTATGTCAACATTTCTACTTTCCTTTCAATTTGAAGGCCAAGAGTGTGCGCAGATAAAACCCACCCAGACACAGGAAAAAACATGCAAACTCTGCATAGAAAAGAAGCAGTTAGAAATCACTAAATCTTGATTAAAATCTGATTAACTGCACAGTCCTATGCATCCTTGGTTGTGATTATTATTGCATTTCCTTATATTTTCTTGGGACAGATTCGTAAGTAATGCTGTTTGAAGTATCCCAATAATACAACCACTTACAAGTGACTATCAGCATGACCGAACGATCACCAACCATAATCTTCTTCAGTGCCTTCCGTGTCTCACTGCCTCCATTGAGCTCTTCTTCCTGGTCACATTCTTTCACATTCAAATACAGAGGACCAAAGCTTTGATTACCCACCACACCGCGGGGCTGCCAGTGGACCATACACGGCTCTGTCTTCATACAAACCCCTATTAACACTTCTCCAATGGGGTCCCAATCCGGAAACTGAGCAGACTCTGTGGACACTGGAGCAACGGAGTAAAAAAAGAGAGTGTAAAAGTTAGATTACCACAGCGATGGATTATAGGAGGGCAGGGGAGGGGGGGTAACAATAGAAATTAATTAACAGGATTCCTAAGAAGTAGTGGTCTGGTGAGTGGACTGCACACTGAAGGATTTGGTATTGGAAATAGTAAGATTTTATTAAGAAGTAATGTAAGCAGGGCTTTAAAGTGCACTAAGTAACTTTTCTGGTGGACCTGTTTGTCTCCATGAAAATGTTATGTTTTTCCTGGAATATTACGTAGTACACAGGCCTAGCAATATGTTTAAATCTCTAAGTAAAAAAAAAAAAAATCAGGTCAAGAGGTCAGGCCAGGCTACAGGTCAGATCTGTGAAGAGGTGACCCTGCTCTCAGCAAGGCGCCGTATTTTTCATCTTTTAAAACCTCAGATTGTAACTTTCTAGCCAAAATAACAGGCTCCAATTTGTGTTTTTTTTTTCTCTTTTTCATTCTGCATGTTGTTTTATTGCAGTAAAACTGAAAAACATGTTTCCGTGCTGTGAGGGGGCTTGCATCTCCACAGATTTGACTCTTATTTGTTTGGAGCAGCGCCTTCTTCTGCGTGGTTCCATGGTAATGATATTCCTTTGGCTATAATATTCCACCATATGGCATAAAACCCACCTGTCTCTCCATGGAGAATAATCCGAAGTATGACTTCCATGGAACTCATGCGGGTGATGTGCCACCTGCAGAAAATTACACAGTGTTGCTTTAAGGACTCACATACCTTTGTGAAAATTAGGACTCTTTCTTTCTTTCTTTCTTTCTTCTTTATTTGTGAGGGATCGTGAATTCATGACTCTTACAAAAGAAAAGATGATTTGTATCAGATTTAGCCACTGATACTTTCCATGTGCCGTCCCTGGGCAGGTTCATTACATTTACATTATAAGACAAACATTAGGTAACATTAGCTTCCTACACTCCATACAGATATTAAAAATCGTCATGTGCAATTTTGTACAGTGAATGCAAAATAACTAGACTAATTTAACACACTAGGTCGGGGGCCAAAATTAAACACCACATATCAGGGGCTGTCAGTTTTTCACTAAATATAGAGTTGTCCTTGAATTTTGTGAGTTTTAAAATTTTGACCCACTGTGAATTTGAGTTTGACACACTGCACTAGATTATCTAAAATACGCTTTTTCAAATTTCTAGTAAAATTATTAAAACGTAGGCTACAGAGCATTTCAGACCGTGTGGAGCTGATCGCAATGTCTGATGATGAAAAGAAAAGACCAAGCACCTTTTTTAATGCTCTTTACAACAGCTCCTCTCTTCAGCCTCTCTTCACCCTGTAGTTTGATATTTGGGGCAGTAGCGCAGACTCCTCCCCCGGCTCAGAGAGGCAGAGGCGGGCTCAGAGCATCCACGGCGCACCGTCTCCACACTCCTCCTCAGTCCTGCAGCGCACGGGACGGTCTGTGCAACAAACCCACCACAGCGCACTCAGAAAACACACATCTCCTTTGTTTTGGACGCAAACTTGGGATTACGCGCCATTGTTCACCACATTATGGATTTATCTGGCCAGTTTTACGCACGGGATGATGATGAATGTCCAGACTTGACTCTGTGAGCAGTGAACGGTGTTTTCAGCTCAAATGGGGGCCACATGTGCGCTGCTTTACCTCACTGTCCTGGGTAAGTACCGGTAGATGCATTTGAAGGTAAATTATAGCTTACTCCTAACTTCACCTGTTGTTATGAACTGGGTATAGCTTATAATTAAGAGTTTGGTTGGACCCCCTTTTAAAAATGCTCCTGTATGGGCTTATTGCAAATACATGTGCAGTGACACATTTCTATTGTTCAGCTTGTTTGGATCATGTGGATTTAATGATACACTATGCAACATTTCTAGGGACTACCACCTGGACATTGTATGACATTAAACTCGTCTTTCTCCCTGGAGACAAGCCGGTGACATCCCAGGCCAAATTACAGGTCACATCTATGGAAAGGCGAGGATCTGTATTTACCGCATAGGCCTATTTAAAAACTGAACATAGATAAGTTCAATGGCACCGTGTGGATCATTCCCGCAGAAAAGTGAAATAGTGCAACGTTGAAATTGTACTTTGAGCAACACTGAGATGTGTAAAGTTTGTTAAGGCTAGTGATTTTGATACTAAGGAATAGACTTGATACTCAATACTGATTCTGCTACCGTGATGATAGTAAAAAACACTCTTTCTTCAGACAGTAGAGTGACATTTTCAACATTAAATCGTAGTACTTTCTTTTATATTACCTTGTGGTCTTGTGCAGGGTGGCCCAAAAGTCACTGATGGTTGAAAAAAAATCATAACTCTTTTGTTTCTAAATATTGTTCTTTTATTTTTTCAGAGCATTTAGAACTACCCTTCTGACATTAATATGAGCAAATTTAGCACATTGTACAGTGGTACTTTGAGTCACATGGGTCAAATTCAGAAACCCAGCGGTGTTACCGTTGACATTTTAATACCAGAGATGCCCCAAGAGTAAATGTCATTAAAGGAATAATAAGTGGTTTTCAAAGACAGGGGGCAGTATGTGATCTCCACAGACCTGACTAGTCCCGATTTCTTCCTGTGGATCTATCTTAAAGAAAAGGTGTTTGTGAATAAACCTCAGACAATAAACGACTTAAAACGTAATATCGAGGATCAAATAAGAGCCATAAGCCCGGAAATACTTTCAAATGTTATGCAAGTGTGTTGGATCAGGCTATTCAGTGCAAAACTGAAAATGGTGGACACTTAAAAACATTATTTTTTTTAAAAAATTAGGTCATTTTTACTTCCTCTAGTTTAAGTAGTGATAAGTTCAAGTGTAAGTGAACAATTATAACCATATATATTTCCAAAAATCTCGGAAGGTTCAGTTACCTACTGCTAAAATTTGGTGAGTATAACTTAAGAATTATAGGAGCTACTGAAGATTTAAAAGTGTCAGTGACTTCGGGCCCCCTGTATCTGTGTAATACCTCAGTTGTCCAGGTAGTTTCCATAGTGGTCCAGGGCCGTATACTAGTCTACGTGTCTTAAAGTTGTTCAGATACAGTTCAAGATCATTTTAAAACCTCTCAGGAAAGATTCATTTCTGTCCAGTGAATATGATAATAGGACATGATTTTTTGTATCGATGCGTGCTCAAATGAGTATCTACTTCCTATTTACTAGTTATAGTATCAACTAGTCTCTGATTTTCTATATGTTTGAAAACTCTATTCCCCCCAGACTTTAGATTTATACATTGTTGAGGAGTAGTGAGGGTTATGAAGTGTGTTTAGGCTCACATGTAATGAGCCCTCTTCCCTTCAGGCTCTGGATGAAAGACCAGAGTTAAGAGGCACTTGTAACAGTAAAACAGGCTGAAACCTTAAAAAATGTGACAAGCTTTCTGCAACTCTAACATCCTGAGAGACTAAGCACCTGGCCCTGGCTCCAAACATAAACTCAGATAATATCAGTTTGTACAGACAGACAAATTCTCAAGGTAATGCGTCAGTACGTCACTAGAATAACATCCCTAGCGATTAGTATTTTGATTGGTTAGTGTTGCCATAATACTAACATTTTAAACTTGATTTTGCTAAGGAAAAAGACTGGATACTTGATACCGATTCGGATACCATAATGATGAAAAAAAACACACATAAATGGATTTTTTTTCGGTACTGATACTTGCGCACATGCGTATCTAGTTTTGATACTGGTTTTAGTATCGATTAGTGTCTGATTTTGATACTTTTGACAACCCTAGTGCCAGTGAAGTGTCTTATTGTGGGATTTCTGTGTGTTTTTGAGCTGCAGTCTAATCAGTGGTGACAAAATCAAAATATAATGTTTGGAATTCAATCACAAAAGCTGCAATCATCTCTTAAGCACATGTGTTTCTGTGAGCTGAATTTTAAAAAACATAAATAGGATTACAAGTCTTTAAATTGTTCCAAATATCGATCAGGGTCCATCTGGAATTATAATAAATAACAGTCATAAGTTATTAATTCTCTCCAATCATTACTCATTCTTTTCATTCAAATTTTATTTTTGCTATTAGTCATAGTTTTAGTCATAGTGATTACTTTGAACTTTACTTTTTATTTAGTTCTAGATAACAAAAATATGATGATGACACATTGATGAAAACTTTGACAAAAATATGTTAGTCAAGAAATGAAGTGTCTCGCTGAATGAAGTTAGTGTTTTTGACCAAATCACCTCTTTGTGCTTTTTCCTGGCAATTTTTTTTTCTATAAAACAAACATAAGATAAGGCCTTGTATTAGTCTTGAAGGATAAAACCAATTCAAATAGCAATTCTCATTATGTACTGACAAAGCTATACTAAATTTCAAGCTTGATTTTGATACTAAGGAATAGACTCAATACTCAATACTGATTCATGATGGTAATAAAAACTTTCTATATTTAGATTTTCAACATTAACTAGTACTTTCTTTTATATTCCCATGTGGCCTTATATCTGTGTAATCCCTCAGTCACCCAGGTACTTTCCGTAGCGGTCCATGTGTGTATACTAGTCTATGTGTTTTATACTTGTTCTGATACAGCTCAAAATCATTCTAAAGCTACTCGGGAAAGTTTCATGTCTGTCCTGTGAATGTGACTATTTTAGTATCGATACCTGCTCAAATCAGTATTAGTTTCAGTTCTAGTTTTAGTATCAATTAGTGCATGATTTTTGATACTTCTGACAAACCTACCTGCTCAGGGCCTCAATTTGCCAATATCAGGAACTGAACCAACATTTTTTAACCATAGTAATTAGTTAGAAGAACCATTGAGTGAGTCACACAACTTTGTAATATGAAAATAATAACTTACTCATAACAGTAACTAACTTATATTCCGTGTTTCCAGTTTATCCCGGTCTATTAGCGTCACCAGTGGGTAAGGCCAAGTGGGAATGTTCAGCGTCTGTGGTGGTTTTTGATTTGGGAACTCCGGAGTCCTCTGTTACTATTACTATTATTACTGTGGGGTTTAATCATGGAAAAGCTATTGGAAAAAGTCCCTGGTACTTCAGCATGTCAGCACAGATCTGAAGTAGGGCTGTCAAAAATATCGATAAAATCAGATACTAAACGATATTAAAACTAGTGTCTAGTAGAATAGCCGGAATAGCTTTAGAATGAGCTTGAGCTGTATGACAATTTATGTAAAACCGCATAAACTAATATAAACCCGTGTAACATATGTGGACGACTGAGAGATTACATATATATAACACCACATGGTAATATAAAAGAAATTACTACTATTTAATTCTATTCTACAGTCTAACAAACTTTATCTTAATTATTAATGGTTATTTTGAGAGCCGAAAAAGTATAAAACATGACATAGTTTTGGATCGTATTACAATTTTGTGTAGAGATTGTGAAAGAGTATATATAATTTATGAATTTGTTTTCTAAAGGTGCACTATATGTAACTTTTTTTTACAGTCCTGAAAATGTTTAAATGCCCTATATATTTCCATTATTCACACTTGCACAGTAACCCAAGTTTCACCTGTCATTAAAGTCACATTGAGGGTTTCTCAGTAGAGACTTCTGTGGTTTGGCTTGAGTACATTCTCCTCCCTCCTCTCAGCAGGGCATTCCCTAATTCACTACTTTTTTATTCTGCTTCTCCAACTCAGAAAACAGACTGTTGAACTGCTTCTACTGGCACAATAGGGCTGCAAGATTACTCACAAGTGAATCACAATTTGAATGAACTCAATTAGTAGATTGTAAAGACTGCAGTTTTTGAAACAAATATAATAATTTCCTCCAAAAAAACGCACTATCCTCTTTAAACCTCATAAGAACCTCTAACCCCATAGTTTAGACCTGTACAAACATGTCATGAAATGTAATTCTTGTATGAGTTTGTCAGTTCATATTTCAGTCTTTGTCAATTATTCTGGACAAGTTTAGCGTGTGAACTTTGAACAGAATCCTTTGTCAACATAAAATAAGATGTAAAGGCAATAATATCTCGTTGTTTTAGCCCAATAATTGTATACTAGTAACTACTAACTAATAACAAATGACATAGACTGGTGCTTTCTCAAACTGTGGTTCCGCCAGTGGCACGTGGGCTGGATTGGGGGTACGCGATGTATTTGTTTTATTTAGTGACAAATCAATGTTTATTTATTGCAAAATTTATAAGACCTACCTAAGTGGTTGTAAGTCACGGTTTAAATCAAGCTGACACTATCCCTTTCAAGGCTGTAATGCAATGCAACCAAAGTTAGTAGTTAGTCAAATCATCATCTGTTAATCTATGGACCTTTAAACTTTAAAACAGCTGTTCCCGCCCGGTTTCGAACCGAGGACCTTTCGCGTGTTAGGCGAATGTGATAACCACTACACTACGGGAACTGGCTACCCCCCAATCCTCACTGCCCCTCCTACTTTCCACTGGTAAAGACGGAGGTGATAAAAGTAGAAACATGGCTCTAAGAATGCTGACTCAGTGAAATAAGCTATTGGCCAAGCAGCAAGTAAACCTGAGCAAGCCTGTAATATCAGTGCTGCGCTCTACATCTTTGTCTTGTTTGTCCCTCTGATTAAGACTGCAGGATTAATCAAATAATCAAATCAAAATCACAATTTGAATAGACGCCATTAGCAAGTCGCAAAGACTGCAATTTTTATTTACCATAAGAAATATCCTGTCTTTTTATTATGCGTAAAAACTGCTAACCCTGTAGTTTAGATCTGCACAAACCTGCTCTAATTCTTTTATTAGTTTGTCAGCTCATATTTAAGTATTTTTGGTAAATTCCTTTGAAGTGTAAAATGTTCATTTGGCAAATCAAATCGCAAAGCTTGTCAAAGAAATTGCAATTCGATTTTTCCCAGATCGTTCGGCCCTAGTTCCAGTTTTCAGTTATTGAACGATGAGTAAGAATAGTGATTATGGTGACAGGCCTTGTGTGTATTCTAACTGTGATGACTCCCTGACCCTGGTCCTGTCTGTCCTCAGCTCTGTGGGGCGTCCCCTCACTACAGGTCTCAGACAGAGGGGCCTCTCTGAAGCAGGCTGCGTCTCTGCAGCTCTCTCAGTGTCAGCACATGTTAAAACACCTGCA
Organism: Periophthalmus modestus; assembly: GCA_019594935.1. Taxonomy (NCBI): domain Eukaryota; kingdom Metazoa; phylum Chordata; class Actinopteri; order Gobiiformes; family Gobiidae; genus Periophthalmus; species Periophthalmus modestus. Next base: position 18,138,088 of record JAIEZT010000026.1, read on the forward strand.
CCACGGAGCCAGGGTCACCGTCCAGATGCCCCCAATGTGGAGGGTCACTGGGTGTCCACCAGGTCAGTCTCATTTATTACTTCATATAGACATATCAGATGATTACAAATACACACAGTTAAAATGTGAGTATTTGGTTTACATCATTTTGTGTATATAATCAAGTACTGGCAGAGGAGTGTAGTACTCAGTTATACTGAATTACCTTTTCCAAGAAATTTTACTTACAGCATGGAGAGTTGTGTTTTGTTTCATTTACATGTGTTTGAGTAATCTCCAAAGTAATCTCAAGTGCTCTGTTCCAAATTATGATGTCATGAGGTGGTAGTTTTCAAGATAACAGCTACCTTTTACCTTTTGGTCAGTAAAAATTGCCACTTCCAGAGCTAAAATAATCCAAATGATTCTAGTGAAGGTGTATGAAGTTAAAAAACACAGTGGAGCATTTCCTTTATTACCACATGACATCACAAAGTGGAATCGACTCGAGTGTTATTTCAGCCTAAATACGTAGGATTTGTGTGTTAAACATGTGTGAATGAAAACAAAACACAACTTCAGAGGAAACAGCATTATGAACAGATCAGAAATATGTTATATTTTACATTATGTTTTAATTGCCCTTTAATAAAGTATTTGTTCATTATTAATTAAGTCTTTGTACATGCTTTATTACCACTAACGTTTTAACAAATGTTTTTCCAGTTGTGAAGTTCGCCCCGGCCCAGAATTCTGACGCGCTCTTATCGCTTCTTCTCTAACCACACATTTCAGGCTCATCAGTTTTACTACGAGGACAACCACTGCACCAAACCTACATACGCTTTAGTCATCAGGGGAAGGGTCCGACTACGGACAAGCCTCTTGGATCATTCGGGGAGGCACCGAGGCAGAATACCACCTCCATAGGATTAATATTATCTTCCACTCTGAATCTACAGCCAAAATATGAGCCATAAACTGTCCCGTGGGTGCAAGGGGGCTTGGAAGGGTACATTGGAAGTTGGGGTTTGTATGATATAAGGAACGAAGATGGAACGCTAGACTGCACCAAAGAGCTCAACTTTGCCTTGCATGAATTACAGCTTCTCAGAGTGGAAAAGAAATACATGCAAAACCCAAACCAAGATCTGAGCCAGGACCTGAACCAGGACCTGGATCTAAAACCAGGATCTAAATGTGGTGGAGGAGCTGTTTTTGGGAGACATCCACACGGAGATGGCACAGAGGATGTACTACAAGCCGTCGAGCTACCAGACAGCACTGCAGAACGCTAAGGTTAGTAACAAGCGTATTTCCTTTTACTATGCTGTAGTTAAAATGCAATAATTATATTGATTATGGATTCTGCTATTTACTGACATACTTGATGAGTACTTCAAAGGTTCATGTAGGTTAGAAAGAAGTTAAATGTAGGATTGTCAAATTGAAAATCAGATACTAATCAATACTAAAAGTAGTACTGAAGCCACATTTTCACTGAGTTATTATTGATACTAAAAAAGTCATTTTCACTAAACAGAATTGAACCTCTCTGAGTAGCTTTACAATTATTTTAAGCTGTATCAGAAAAAGCATAAGACCACCATAGACTAGTATACGCCCATGGACCACTATAATATACCTGACGACGACTGAGGGATTACATAGATACAAGAATGCGTGGTAATCTTACAGAAAGTACTATGATTTAATGTTGAAAATCCCATTCTATTGTCTAAGTAAAGAGGGTTTTTAATTTTCATTGAGGTTTCAAAATCGGTATTGAGTATATTCTTTAGTATCAAAATCAAGTTTAAAATGTTATTATCGTGACAACACTAATCTAATGCAGGTCATTTGTCTGTGGCTCTGTGCGCCTCAGTGAGACATCTTGATAATTGGATATGATTGATTTACTACAGAAATGCGACACATGTGAGACCATTATCATCTGGCTGCTTTCTTTTGAAAAAAAAAAAAACAGCTGTTCCCGCCCGGTTTCGAACGAGGACCTTTCGCGTGTTAGGCGAATGTGATAACCACTACACTACGGGAACTGGCTGCCCTATTGCTCATTTTTTACCAGTAGACAGCAGATCTGACCCCAGTTGACACTCTTGATTTGAGTTCAACACATCAGTTTGAGGGCATGCTTGGTCAAATACTAAACATGAACAGCTGAACAAGCAGAGAAATCAAACTTTGTTAATAACAATGATGAAATTTTAAATCTGTCAACTGGACAAATCGTTGTAGGAGAAGACGTTTCACTGCTCATCTAAGCCGCTTCTTCAGTTCTGGTCAGATTGCTGATGGACACTGCCTTATATCTATCTGAAAGGAGGGGCTAACTACACTGAAAGGAGGGGCTAACTATACCGAAATCTATGTCTTCACTCCTACAGCGATTTGTCCAGTTGACAGATTTAAATTTCGCCTTTGCTATGGATCAGACCTGGACAACTCAGGGATTACACAGACAAACTTTGAGAGAAAACCATCTTTCCCATTCACTTAAGCATAAATCACTTCTCTTTACACATTTTAAAAATGCATGAATCAAATTAGCCTATTTAAGCCCATGATGTTTGTTTTTGATCCATTTGGAGCTTTGACTTCTACCCAAACCAGTGTAACCCTGTGATTGGACTTGTGGTCAGACCGGACTTAGACCAGACTGTCTACTCCTGCTTTAACCACTCACATAACAGCGCTCCTTGGTGGTCTAGTGGTTAGGATTCGGGCGCTCTCACCGCCGCGCGCCCGGGTTCGATTCCCGGTCAGGGAATTCAGCTTTTGAATAACTCAGGACAAAGCCATGTGCAAAATAAATGATCTTTTGTACAGAACCATAGGAGTAGATACACACAATACAACTTTAATACATTTAAATTACAGACTGAAGAAGCAGATAGATATAACTGTAGGAATTGTGTTAAAATAGAAATTGTTTCCAGGCTGTCCCACCGGGAGGAGGCCCCAGGGAGACCCAGGACACGACGCTGGAGGGACTATGTCTCTTGGCTGGCCTGGGAACGCCTTGGGGTCCACCGGAGAGCTGGAGGAAGTGTCTGGGGTGAGGGAAGTCTAGGAGTCCCTGCTTAGAATGCTGCCCCCACAACCCGGCACCGGATAAGCAGAAGAAAATGGATGGATGGAGTTGAAAGTCCATGCTGCCCAGCAACATCCCCAAACATCACTGCTCTAGAGGAGATCTGCAAGAGGAATGGACCAAACTACCAGCAACAGTGTGAAAACCTTGTGAGACTTACAGAAAACTTTTGACCTCTCAATGCTAACAAAGGGTATGTAACAAAGTATTGAGACAAACTCCATTTGTAAAAATTACAAAATTACAGGCCTCTCTCATTTTTTTAAGTGGGAGAACTTGCACAATTGGGTGGCTGACTAAATACTTTTTGCCCCACTGTACATGAGAAAAAACTATATTTGCAAACTGTCCAGAAATACCTTGAAACAAGTTTAAGAATCTAGACTTACAAACTAGATAAACCTAAGCTATCAAAATACAGTGATAGATATCTGTTTGTTGTTTTTTTATAGTTCATTGGTGAGATTTGAAGGGCTTTTTTTAACAAATTAACTGCATTCCATTCTTAAAAACTGTAGTTCCCTGACCGGGAATCGAACCCCGGCCGCGGCGGTGAGAGCGCCGAATCTAACCACTAGACCACCAGGGAAAGCTGCGATGGAGGTGGTTAAAAACTGGAGTAGTCGGTCTGGTCTCCTGTCAGTCTACAGTGCATCCATGAAAGGATTTATCTATCTAGCTCAATTTATTCACATTAATGAGGAAAACCTATGTATGGAGACCATCCAGAATTTCAAAACTAAAGACGAACAAGTCCCCGGGGGCAGATGGGTATACCCTCAGAATGGAACAAAACATTTAGAGAGCTAGTAATTCCGCTGAGAAGGCATGTGTTCGGTCAGTTGGAACTTTCTATATAGGGTGTTGCAGATATTCAACTTCCATGAAACAACAGACAGGACATACAAGCATTGTATGCTTATCTGACATATTGTAATAAAAAAGAGGATGCAGACAAGGGATGTTCAAACAAAGAAGCCAATGCTTAAAAAGGGCTCTTTTATTTGTATTGTTTCTTGAACCCCTTAGTCTGCCAATAAAAACAAATAATAATATACAGGGTATAGCTATGAAGGGAGGGATGCAAAAATCACATTATTTGGAGATTATGTTTTGATATATTTGTCCAATCCTAATACTTCCTTACCAGCACTCATGTCAGAATTTAGCTATTTTATACAAACTATCTTTTTTTTTTTTTTTTTTTCAAATTTAAAAAAATATATATTCTTGTCAAATTTTCACTTAAAGTCAAATTACTCCAAATATATGGTATATAAGTACTTGACCCAACCAGAAACACCATAAAAAAATGGAGTAAAGTTGGCCTGGTCTCTTGTCAGGCTACATTAGATCCATGAAAGGATGTAAATCTATTTGTAGCTCTCACAAGCCCTTTGGAACATCACTAGTATTCACATACAGTGGGGCAAAAATGTATTTAGTCAGCCACCAATTGTGCAAACTTCTCCCATTTAAAAAGATGAGAGAGGCCTGTAATTTTCATCATAGATACACTTCAACCATGAGAGACAGAATTGGGGGGGGAAAGAATCCAGGAAATCACATTGTAGGATTTTTTAATGAATTAATTGGTAAAGTCCTCCGTAAAATAAGTATTTGGTCACCTACAAACAAGCAAGATTTCTGGCTCTCACAGACCTGTAACTTCTTCTTTAAGAGGGTCGTCTGTCCTCTACTCGTTACCTGTATTAATGGCATCTGTTTGAACTCATTATCTGTATAAAAGACACCTGTCCACAGCCTCAAGCAGTCAGAACTCCAAACTCCACTATGGCCAAGACCAAAGAGCTGTCAAAGGACACCACAAACAACATTGTAGACATGCACCAGGCTGGGAAGACTAGCTAGGAATAGGTAAGCAGCTTGGTGTGAAGAAATCCACTGTGGAAGCAATTATTAGAAAATGGAAGACATACAAGACCACTGATAATCTCCCTCGATCTGGGCTCCACGCAAGATCTCACCCCATGAGGTCAAAATGATCACAAGAACAGTGAGAACCACACGAGGGGACCTAGTTATGACCTGCAGACAGCTGGGACCAAAGTAACAAAGGCTACCATCCGTAACTACACACTACGCCGCCAGGGACTCAAATCCTGCAGTGCCAGACGTGTCCCCTCTTCTTAAACCAGTACATGTCCAGGCCCGTCTAAAGTTTGCTAGAGAGCACTTTGCCTCAAGTGGAGGAGTTCAAGTATGTTGGGGTCTTGTTCACGAGTGAGGGGACGGATGGAGCGTGAGATTGACAGATGGATCGGTGCAGTATCCGCAGTGATGCGGTTGCTGTATGGGGACCGTCGTGGTGAAGAAGGAGCTGAGTCAAAAGGCAAAGCTCTCGATTTACCGGTCAATCTACGTTTCTACCCTCAACTATGGTCATGAGCTCTGGGTAATGACCGAAAGGACAAGAGCGCACATACAAGCGGCTGAAATGGGCTTCCTTCGCAGGGGTGGCTGGGCGCATTCTTAGAGATAGGGTGAGGAGCTCGGTCACACGGGTGGAGCTCGGAGTCGAGCTGCTGCTCCTTCACGTCAAGAGGAGCCAGCTGAGGTGGGTCGGCATCTGCTCAGGATGCTCTCCTAGGGAGGTGTTCCAGGGCATGTCCCACCGGAGGAGGCCCCAGGAAGACCCGGGACACGCTGGGGGACTATGTCTCTCGGCTGGCCTGGGAACGCCTTGGGGTACCCACTGGAGGAGACTGGAGGAAGCGTGTCTGGGGTGAGGGAAGTCTAGGAGTCCCTGCTTAGAATGCTGCCCCCACAAACCCAGGGCACCGGATAAGCGGAGCGGAAGAAAATGGATGGATGGAGTTGGAAAGTCCATGCTGCCCAGCAAACATCCCCAAAACATCACTGCTCTAGAGGAGATCTGCAAGAGGAAATGGACCAAACTACCAGCAACAGTGTGAAAACCTTGTGGAGACTTACAGAAAATGTTTGACCTCTCATGCTAACAAAGGGTATGTAACAAAAGTAATTTTGTAAAAATTACAAATTACAGGCCTCTCTCACTTTTTTTAAGTGGGAGAACTTGCTCAATTGGTGGCTGACTAAATACTTTTTGCCCCACTGTACATGAGAAAAAACTATATTTGCAACTGTCAGAAATACTTGAAACAAGTTTTAAGAATCTAGACTTACAAACTAGATAAACCTAAGCCTACCAAAAAAATACTGTGATAGATATCTGTTTGTTTGTTTTTTTATAGTTCATTGGTGAGATTTGAAGGGCTTTTTTAACAAATTAACTGCATTCCATTCTTAAAAAGGTAGTTCCCTGACCGGGAATCGAACCCGGGCCGCGGCGGTGAGAGCGTCCCCGAATCCTAACCACTAGACCACCAGGGAGAGCTGCAATAGAGGTGGTTTAAAACTGGAGTAGTCGGTCTGGTCTCCTGGTCCGTCTACAGTGCATCCATGAAAGGATTTATCTATCTAAGCTCAATTTATTCACACATTAATGAGGAAAACCTATGTATGCGGAGACCATCCAGAAATTTCAAACTAAAGACGAAACAAGTCCCCGGGGGCAGATGGGTATACCTCAGAATGGAACAAAACATTTAGAGAGTAGTAATTCCGCCTGAGAAGGCATTTGTTCGCGTCAGTTGGAACTTTCTATATAGGGTGTTTGCAGATATTCAACTTCCCATGAAACAATACAGTAGACAATACAAGCATTGTATGCTATCTGCACTATTGTCCAATAAAGAGGAGGCAAGACAGGGATGTTCAACAAGCACTCTTTATTGTATTGTTTCTTGAACCCTTAGTCTGCAATTAAACAAATAAAATATACAGGGTATAGCTAGCAGGGATGGATGCAAAATCGCATTATTGGAGATTACGTTTGCTATATTTGTCCAATCCTAATACTCCTACCAGCACTATGTCCAGAATTAGCTATTTTAGACAAACTATCTGGCTACAAAAATAAAGTACAAAAAAAACACAATCCATACTTTAGTATTACCACCCCAGCCGGGACAAATAAACATGGTTATGGAATTGGTTGGGATTCAGAACTCAATAAAAAACGATGAGCACTTTAAATATGGGAAGGGGTGTGCAAACAAACCCTTTGTGTTGCAAACCAATGAACAATTTGGTTGGCAAAACCACGATTTCTGTAGATTCCTACATTAAGGCACTATTTAGAGCATGACAATAACAAGGAAAACTAGGCAGTAGACTCAGAAGTGTGATTTCACGATTAGTTTGGCATGCCTATCAAAATAACATGCTATCCAAACGAAACAAAAAACTATAATTTCAAAGATATGACATAGAGTTAAAAAACTTAAAAAGTGAAGAATACACGATATAGAAAACGGATATGGAAAGTTGAATTAAATCTGCATCGGACAGAGAAGAAAAAGAAGGAAATGAGGGACACTGATAATCAATTATATGGGGAAAACCAACATTAATCATTAATTTGGACCCGAGAGCATGCCTGGAAGAATATAGTGAGACTTTTTATAGCTCCAGCTCAGACAAAGTATTGAGAGACCCAGCTGTTGGAAAGGGGACAGATTATAACCGAAAGGGATCTCCGCCGCCTGAGATGTTGTAAAACCACTAAGATTTCTGATTTCATCTAAATTCTTATTCCAAATTTGTTCTGCTACTCAGTGTGTTATTGTTAATCTTATTTTCTTTAAGGGACAAAAAAAGAATGAGGGTCAAAATATTCTGTGGTACACTGTGCACTTTTTGTAATCAAAATCATAAAAATAAAATGTAGTTCCTGACCGGGAATCGAACCCGGGGCCGGCGCGGTTGAGAGG
>JAIEZT010000026.1:18146098-18378598 GCA_019594935.1 Periophthalmus modestus
TTAGCATAATTTAGGACCTTTAAATATAAGAATGATATTTTGTCTACCTGATCCGAGCGTATTATGTGAACTGACTTTTTATAATTGTATAACTTTTTTCATTTCACAATTGTTTCCTCATTTTTCCTCAAACAATATACCTAGAAAAGTATTTTGTTTCATGTGTGTATATTTCAGTAAATCCTGCATATACAGTATGTAGACTGCCTTCAAACAGAGCAGTGCCTACAGTTAGCATCACACCCCCTGACAATGTTTATGACATCAGCTGCAAATGTATCGATGTACATTTTCAATGGAGTAGGAGGATTTCCTCTGGCTGCTGGTGTGATTCTCTGTCAGTCACACTTGTGGTCTCAGCTCCATAGAGACAGACAGGACAGTATATTTACTATGTGTTTTGGTAATGGCACATCTGTAAACTTCTGCCAGATCTGTCCCGACCCACAATGCAATGCTCTCATCTGTTGTGTAGTCATTTACAACCACCAAGTCTTTATAGCATCACAGACAGAAGAGATGGATAGGCCTATAGACACAAGTGTAGGCCTACTCGTGCATATTGAAAAGTATGTACAAAGTATAATGATCAAACATTTATTAAAAATTCTGGTGTTTTTTTGAGTAAAGTAAGGATATAACCTGCTTCTTGTCTCCATGGAGAAGTTATTTTTTGCCTGGAATGTTACACAGTATGGCATTAAAGAGAACTATTTTGCATTTCTTCAGTTGAAACCTTGAAAAACACTCTCCATGAATCTGAATTGACCTCATCTCCAAATTCATTTAATGCCATACTGTGGAACATTCTCTAGGAAAAGCAACAACACCTGTATGGAGACAAGCAAGTGACCAACCCTCCACCAGAAAAGTTCAAATAAAATACTTCTCAAAGTCAGTAGTCAAATTGTAAACATAGTAAAAGTAGGGATTGAACCGCTAATCTGTTCATGGGTTTTCAGTCACATAACGCATTTCACTGAAGAAGAAATAGCGATACTTTGAAAAGACAGAAGTAAAAAAAACATTGTCATTGTCATACACAAAATGCATGTTGCTGTCTCCAAAAGATTACTCTAAATCTAAATATATCTCACCCGTCTCTTGCGTCTCAACTTGTTAATAGAAAGAACGATTAATGAAGTGACATTTTAGCCTAGAGAGGAGCAGGAAGCAGCAGGTGAAGGGTGTTGTGGTGCGTTCAAGTGACAAGGAAATTGCGGGAGGATCGAATTTCAAAGAGAAACATTTGATCTGTCCTGTTTCCGTCTCTTTCAGTGTGAGTGGATTTGTGAACCTGCCCTGGCCTGGAGGACAGGAAGAAGCTGAAGTGGATTTTTCAAACACAACCACATTCATCAAGGGCACATTTAAAGGTTTGATCCAACTTTACCCTCAATTTCTGTCATTTCTGTGGTGATGTATATATTGATTTTTGTAGGTTTTATGCCAGATGCCCTACCAGAAAGAACCAATCATTTATATAAGCTAGGGTAGAGGCCATAACCTGACTGTCAAACACCACTTTATCAAGGGCGCATTTGAAGATTTTATCCAACTTTAACCTCAATTTCTGTTATTTATGCAGAGTTACACATTGATTTAGCAGGTTTTTATGCTGGATGCCCTACCACAAAGAACCATCTCTTACAAACGCCATAGGGATAACACACCACATTTGTCAAGGGTGGAATTTGAAGATTTCTATAACAATAATTTCTATTTCAAGTTTATCCAGTTTTGTTTTGGTTTTTTTTTTGTTTCTGTAGCGATTTATTTATTGATTTAGGAGGTTTTATATCAAACGCCCTATCAGAAACAACCATCATTTAGAGAGGCCACAACTTGAGAATATAAAAATAGATGATCTCTTGGATTACTATCATGACAAAAAGCTGCAGGTTTAACTTTTTCCCATTTGTATAAAGTTCTCTGTATCAAGATCCACTTGCTATCAGATTAAAATTTTAATTACTTTTGATTAATTAAAAGTATTAAAGTATCCATTTAATGTAGTACAAATATTTTAAAAATGGTATGGTGTTAAATGCAATAAAAACTTAGATTTTGATTTTAAATTTCATAACTTCCTTAAACTGTCCTCACATATGAGGTAAACATGTTCAAATCAAATATAGCTTTACTGATCACAAGTGTCATGCTGATTTATGCTTAATTACATAAGCATTAGACATGATGGACACCCGTTTATGTTATATTTTGTGTGTTTTTAATTCTCAGGACGATCATCCAATCAGAAGCAGAATGATCCCCACATGAGGCTCAAATGAGTCTCTCATTTGAATTGCCTCTTTCAGTGCTCCTGCTGGTTTCAACCTAGAAGGATGCTCAGAAAGCAAAAGGTAAGAGAGGAATAACTTTGGACCAGTGCAAACCCTTTAAAATGAACTATTTGGCAGTTTTAAGGCTGTGTTAATATCCTTGATTTTCTTTCTGAGAATTAAAGGTGCACTATGCAACTTTTGTGAGAGATATTATTACTTTGAAAAACATGAACATGTTCCGACCAACGGATCCGGCCTGTATTTTGGCATCACCTGCTTGTCTCCAAATAGCAAAGTATTTAATTTACTGATTATTGGGCTACAAATCTATGTGGATAAAGTAAGTGATGACTTTTAAAGTATCATGCATTCATTTTGATGATCATTTAAAACAGCTTAATATTATCTGTTAATTCATCTAAATGGAAAAAATAAACAAATATCACAAGGGACCAAAAACATAGACAATTTCTGCAGAATCAATAAACAAAACACTAAACTGAGGTGAAAGAAATGCCATTATGTTTGTATTGATACTTTACACGTTGGGGTGTACTGCATGCATGTCTATGAAATGTCCAGTAGTTTTCATGGTGACACAATGCACACTTTAGCAAACACATGTTTTTGGACACCCTAAGAAAAAATACAAAATGTATTTAAACAGCACATTTTAAGGAGCCTGTGACCAATATGAATGTTCAGATCCATGTGTTTGATGTTCAAAAGCAGTGAGAAAAACAGAAAAAACTGTTGGCTAATGCTAGCTAGTTTGTGAGTGTAATTTAATGTCTCAGAGGCTTGCAAAGTATCAATACTTTAGTTTCACATGCATCACTGAAATATACAAATCTGATTGCACGATGATGTTTGCTTCTGGCTTGGAAAACGACATAGGGCGTGGAGACCAGACCGATATCCCTCTGTAGGCCTATAAGAAAATACAATTACACAGTATTATCATTCTGGATTTGCCTAGGTATTTGTTGAATGGAAGATTTTACTATTGACTGTAAACAATTAGGCAACAAGAATGAACAAGAATGACTTTATAAAGACAATGCGGCGCTCTGAATGTGCCACATGTGTGTTTACCAAAGACACAGGAAGAGAGACACTTCCCGCTCACTGTCTGCTTTGGTTTAACTCCATGTGCTCGAGACAGACTCATACAGGGAGCAGCACAAACATGTGTGGATTAGGACATATACAGTAGATGTTACTGGAATAATGCCATACAATGGAACATTTTTAGTGATATAAGGGGGTGTTAGATTCTGTCCAATGCTCAGCTCGCAAGTCTACATCACCCATGCTCCCACACGACAATTCTCCATAAATATAGAAATGCAGGATATAAAGTACTCCTTGACAAATCTGATGTGATGTGCAGTAATTTCGTAAGCAAAATGCATGTTTGATTGTGTTGTGACAGCGCTGTGAGGGGGGAGAGTGACTGAGCATAGAGAGCAAAGGAAGGGGAGACTCTGAGTGTTAAAAACTAAAGTGAAACTATATGTGTCAGCAACTGATACACCATAGAAGTGTAATACCCAGTCTTTAAAGGTGTCACTTTTCCAGTAAAGGGCTTGCCACCTTCGCCTCCTCCATCGAGACAAGCACGAAACCAGGCCAAGTTACTGGTCAGATCTGTGGAAAGGCAAGCCCGCTCACAGTACAGTAAGAATCTTGTTTTTTTCAAAGGCTTTTTTGAGATAATTGCACTAATACAATACTCTGGAACTTTCCCATGCAAAACCTCCACCACCAAGCAGCTCGCAAGAATACTTATAAAATAACAAAATGATTTATAAGAAAATATGTGTTAAGTCATTTGAAAAAGATGACAATTATTTTTTCTTATAATGTGCTATTATTATTTCTATCATTAAAGCCTTACATTTTATAGACATCATGCATCGAGAGAGCATTGCCAGATATATTCTTTTGATTTCAAACATGCTGCTTACAATAAACAAAACTGGATTTGTTTTGTGACCTCTCATTGTCATGTTTTAGACAGTGTGGCACCAAGGGATCAGATCCGCTCTGTCTGCTTTTAGTTATATTTATGTGTCCCCCTGGGGTTCAAACAAATAAACATTTACTTCATACAAGTCACTCACTGCAAACTCAGAGGGATGATAAAACAGAGGGGACAGCAGCATCGCAGAGGGATATAAAGCTCTGGCAGCCATTTTGTCACTCCAAGCTCAACTCAATCTTACTTTTGTATTTTACTTTTTTACTTTCTTTCACTTGACTTTTTGTCACTGTGCAAAATGTTTGAAAAATCATAACAATGGATCTCAACAGTGACCGCCCACCCCTGGTTCCAGTAGTAAATTTCTCATTCATTTTTCCCAGAGACTTTCTGTAGTAAAAGACAAAGTTAAATCTGTCAACTGGACAAAAAGTTGTAGGAGTGAAGACGTTTTCCTGTTCATGGACGAGCAGCAAAACGTCTTCATTCCTACAACTTTTTGTCCAGTTGACAGATTAACTTTGGCTTTTACTATGGGTCAGACCTGGACGCCTGAGGGATTACACAGACATAGACTTTCCGAAAAAAAATTCCTTTAATTTAAAATCTGTTTCTGATACTTATTAAAGAATAACCCCCAAATCATGCATTTTAAATGTGCTTTTTTAGACTTCAAACTACTGTATTATGGATATTAGTTAGCACATAGCTGGTTAGTGCCTGCGATGCCTTTGAACTCTTAATTTTTTCAAGTCCATGGGAAAAAATTAATGGGCAAATTTGTTTCCAGAACTAGAAGCGGCGTCTGGAGGCATAATGAACAGTGTGATTGGTCTAACAGGTATCCACACTTTAAGCTCTGCCCCTGACTTAGATGTTTTTTGACAAAAAGCTGCAAAATTAACCTAGTTTGTACTAAAGGTGCCCAAAAATGACTAGGAGTTGTACATAATGCAAAAAAACACTATATACAAAGGTTTAGTTTCACTTTAACAGTGTTAGTTAGTGTGCCCTTAATCTACTCTCTAAAGATGGCTCCATAAATATCACAGCAGCAGTACAGGGACTCCTCTATCTTTCTGACTCAAGGCACCACACCCTCCCTCTGCTCGGAGAGAGGAATGAGGCGACCCGAGCTTTTAAACAAGCTCTTAATGACAAACAGAGCCCAAATGTCCCAGTATTTATGAACGCTGACATGTTTAGGGGACCTGATTAAGTTTGATGCACGAAATACAGAGCTCTAATCTACAACAGAGGACACACAGAGACAGTTACGGGAAAGTCCAAACACAATGTGGATTAGATTCTAGGTCATATTGACACCAGCAGGCAGAGCTTGTTGAAATGTTATTTTTTTCCCATTGTTGGTCCTTTTTGTGTATTTGTAGACTTTATTGTTTTTCTGCATTAAACTCATCCTTCAACCAGTTTCTTTAGGCAGTTGGCAGTGGGTTTGTAGCTGTATAGCCATTTACACAAATAGGCCTGTAATTCAAAACAATAACACTGTAATTGCTTTTCTCTATAATATGTCTTGCAATCCTCTCTCACTCCTCCTTCTATACCACTTCCATCATCATAATTAAATCCTCCGCAGCATCAGCTAGACCACTGCCCCCTCAGTCTCTCCATCTTCTTCACCACAACCAGAACCAGGACACCCTGGTCTATGTCAACATTTCTACTTTCCTTTCAATTTGAAGGCCAAGAGTGTGCGCAGATAAAACCCACCCAGACACAGGAAAAAACATGCAAACTCTGCATAGAAAAGAAGCAGTTAGAAATCACTAAATCTTGATTAAAATCTGATTAACTGCACAGTCCTATGCATCCTTGGTTGTGATTATTATTGCATTTCCTTATATTTTCTTGGGACAGATTCGTAAGTAATGCTGTTTGAAGTATCCCAATAATACAACCACTTACAAGTGACTATCAGCATGACCGAACGATCACCAACCATAATCTTCTTCAGTGCCTTCCGTGTCTCACTGCCTCCATTGAGCTCTTCTTCCTGGTCACATTCTTTCACATTCAAATACAGAGGACCAAAGCTTTGATTACCCACCACACCGCGGGGCTGCCAGTGGACCATACACGGCTCTGTCTTCATACAAAACCCCTATTAACACTTCTCCAATGGGGTCCCAATCCGGAAACTGAGCAGACTCTGTGGACACTGGAGCAACGGAGTAAAAAAAGAGTGTTAAAGTTAGATTACCACAGCGATGGATTATAGGAGGGCAGGGGAGGGGGGTAACAATAGAAATTAATTAACAGGATTCCTAAGAAGTAGTGGTCTGGTGAGTGGACTGCACACTGAAGGATTTGGTATTGGAAATAGTAAGATTTTATTAAGAAGTAATGTAAGCAGGGCTTTAAAAGTGCACTAAGTAACTTTTCTGGTGGACCTGTTTGTCTCCATGAAAATGTTATGTTTTCCTGGAAATATTACGTAGTATACAGGCCTAGCAATATGTTTAAATCTCTAAGTAAAAAAAAAAAAAAAAATCAGGTCAAGAGGTCAGGCCAGGCTACAGGTCAGATCTGTGAAGAGGTGACCCTGCTCTCAGCAAGGCGCCGTATTTTTCATCTTTTAAAACCTCAGATTGTAACTTTCTAGCCAAAATAACAGGCTCCAATTTGTGTTTTTTTTTTCTCTTTTTCATTCTGCATGTTGTTTTATTGCAGTAAAACTGAAAAAAACATGTTTCCGTGCTGTGAGGGGGCTTGCATCTCCACAGATTTGACTCTTATTTGTTTGGAGCAGCGCCTTCTTCTGCTTGGTTCCATGGTAATGATATTCCTTTGGCTATAATATTCCACCATATGGCATAAAACCCACCTGTCTCTCCATGGAGAATAATCCGAAGTATGACTTCCATGGAACTCATGCGGGTGATGTGCCACCTGCAGAAAATTACACAGTGTTGCTTTAAGGACTCACATACCTTTGTGAAATTAGGGACTCTTTCTTTCTTTCTTTCTTCTTTATTTGTGAGGGATCGTGAATTCATGACTCTTACAAAAGAAAAGATGATTTGTATCAGATTTAGCCACTGATACTTTCCATGTGCCGTCCCTGGGCAGGTTCATTACATTTACATTATAAGACAAACATTAGGTAACATTAGCTTCCTACACTCCATACAGATATTAAAAATCGTATGTGCAATTTTGTACAGTGAATGCAAAATAACTAGACTAATTTAACACACTAGGTCCGGGGGGCCAAAAATTAAACATCACATATCAGGGGCTGTCAGTTTTTCACTAAATATAGAGTTGTCCTTGAATTTTTGAGTTTTAAAATTTTGACCCACTGTGAATTTTAGTTTGACACCCTGCACTAGATTATCTAAAATACCCTTTTTCAAATTTCTAGTAAAATTATTTAAAACGTAGGCTACAGAGCATTTCAGACCGTGTGGAGCTGATCGCAATGTCTGATGATGAAAAGAAAAGACCAAGCACCTTTTTTAATGCTCTTTACAACAGCTCCTCTCTTCAGCCTCTCTTCACCCTGTAGTTTGATATTTGGGGCAGTAGCGCAGACTCCTCCCCCGGCTCAGAGAGGCAGAGGCGGCTCAGAGCATCCACGGCGCACCGTCTCCACACTCCTCCTCAGTCCTGCAGCGCACGCACGGGGACGGTCTGTGCAACAAACCCACCACAGCGCACTCAGAAAAACACACATCTCCTTTGTTTTGGACGCAAACTTGGGATTACGCGCCATTGTTCACCACATTATGGATTTATCTGGCCAGTTTACGCACGGGATGATGATGAATGTCCAGACTTGACTCTGTGAGCAGTGAACGGTGTTTTCAGCTCAAATGGGGGCCACATGTGCGCTGCTTTACCTCACTGTCCTGGGTAAGTACCGGTAGATGCATTTGAAGGTAAAATTATAGCTTACTCCTAACTTCACCTGTTGTTATGAACTGGGTATAGCTTATAATTAAGAGTTTGGTTGGACCCCCTTTTAAAAATGCTCCTGTATGGGCTTATTGCAAATACATGTGCAGTGACACATTTCTATTGTTCAGCTTGTTTGGATCATGTGGATTTAATGATACACTATGCAACATTTCTAGGGACTACCTCCTGGACATTGTATGACATTAAACTCGTCTTTCTCTCTGGAGACAAGCCGGTGACATCCCAGGCCAAATTACAGGTCACATCTATGGAAAGGCGAGGATCTGTATTTACTGCATAGGCCTATTTAAAAACTGAACATAGATAAGTTCAATGGCACCGTGTGGATCATTCCCGCAGAAAAGTGAAATAGTGCAACGTTGAAATTGTACTTTGAGCAACACTGAGATGTGTAAAGTTTGTTAAGGCTAGTGATTTTGATACTAAGGAATAGACTTGATACTCAATACTGATTCTGCTACCGTGATGATAGTAAAAAACACTCTTTCTTCAGACAGTAGAGTGACATTTTTTGAAAACATTAAATCGTAGTACTTTCTTTTATATTACCTTGTGGTCTTGTGCAGGGTGGCCCAAAAGTCACTGATGGTTGAAAAAAAAATCATAACTCTTTTGTTTCTAATATATTGTTGATTTTTTTTTTTCAGAGCATTTAGAACTACCCTTCTGACATTAATATGAGCAAATTTAGCACATTGTACAGTGGTACAGTGGTTTGAGTCACATGGGTCAAATTCAGAAACCCAGCGGTGTTACCGTTGACATTTTAATACCAGAGATGCCCCAAGAGTAAATGTCATTAAAGGAATAATAAGTGGTTTTTCAAAGACAGGGGGCAGTATGTGATCTCCACAGACCTGACTAGTCCGATTTCTTCCTGTGGATCTATCTTAAAGAAAAGGTGTTTGTGAATAAACCTCAGACAATAAACGACTTAAAACGTAATATCGAGGATCAAATAAGAGCCATAAGCCCGGAAATACTTTCAAATGTTATGCAAAGTGTGTTGGATCAGGCTGTTCAGTGCAAAACTGAAAATGGTGGACACTTAAAAAAAAACATTATTTTTTTTTTTTAATTAGGTCATTTTTACTTCCTCTAGTTTAAGTAGTGATAAGTTCAAGTGTAAGTGAACAATTATAACCATATATATTTCAAAAAAATCTGGGAAGGTTCAGTTACCTACTGCTAAAATTTGGTGAGTATAACTTCAGAATTATAGGAGCTACTGAAGATTTAAAAGTGTCAGTGACTTCGGGGCCCCCTGTATCTGTGTAATACCTCAGTTGTCCAGGTAGTTTCCATAGTGGTCCAGGGCCGTATACTAGTCTACGTGTCTTAAAGTTGTTTTCAGATACAGTTCAAGATCATTTTAAACCTCTCAGGAAAGATTCATTTCTGTCCAGTGAATATGATAATAGGACATGATTTTTTGTATCGATGCGTGCTCAAATGAGTATCTACTTCCTATTTACTAGTTATAGTATCAACTAGTCTCTGATTTTCTATATGTTTGAAAACTCTATTCCCCCCCAGACTTTAGATTTATACATTGTTGAGGAGTAGTGAGGTTTATGAAGTGTGTGTTTAGGCTCACATGTAATGAGCCCTCTTCCCTTCAGGCTCTGGATGAAAGACCAGAGTTAAGAGGCACTTGTAACAGTAAAACAGGCTGAAACCTTAAAAAAAATGTGACAAGCTTTCTGCAACTCTAACATCCTGAGAGACTAAGCACCTGGCCCTGGCTCCAAACATAAACTCAGATAATATCAGTTTGTACAGACAGACAAATTCTCAAGGTAATGCGTCAGTACGTCACTAGAATAACATCCCTAGCGATTAGTATTTTGATTGGTTAGTGTTGCCATAATACTAACATTTTAAACTTGATTTTGCTAAGGAAAAGACTGGATACTTGATACCGATTCGGATACCATAATGATGAAAAAAACACACATAAATGGATTTTTTTCGGTACTGATACTTGCGCACATGCGTATCTAGTTTTGATACTGGTTTTAGTATCGATTAGTGTCTGATTTTTGATACTTTTGACAACCCTAGTGCCAGTGAAGTGTCTTATTGTGGGATTTCTGTGTGTTTTTGAGCTGCAGTAATCAGTGGTGACAAAATCAAAATATAATGTTTGGAATTCAATCACAAAGGCTGCAATCATCTCTTAAGCACATGTGTTTCTGTGAGCTGAATTTTAAAAACATAAATAGGATTACAAGTCTTTAAATTGTTCCAAATATCGATCAGGGTCCATCTGGAATTATAATAAATAACAGTCATAAGTTATTCATTCTCTCCAATCATTACTCATTCTTTTCATTCAAATTTTTATTTTTTGCTATTAGTCATAGTTTTAGTCATAGTGATTACTTTGAACTTTACTTTTTATTTAGTTCTAGATAACAAAAATATGATGATGACACATTGATGAAAACTTTGACAAAATATGTTAGTCAAGAAATGAAGTGTCTCGCTGAATGAAGTTAGTGTTTTTGACCAAATCACCTCTTTGTGCTTTTTCCTGGCAATTTTTCTTTTCTATAAAACAAACATAAGATAAGGCCTTGTATTAGTCTTGAAGGATAAAACCAATTCAAATAGCAATTCTCATTACTGACAAAGCTATACTAAATTTCAAGCTTGATTTTGATACTAAGGAATAGACTCAATACTCAATACTGATTCATGATGGTAATAAAACACATTCTATATTTAGATTTTCAACATTAACTAGTACTTTCTTTTATATTCCCATGTGGCCTTACATCTGTGTAATCCCTCAGTCACCCAGGTAGTTTCCGTAGCGGTCCATGTGTGTATACTAGTCTATGTGTTTTATACTTGTTCTGATACAGCTCAAAATCATTCTAAAGCTACTCGGGAAAGTGTCATGTCTGTCCTGTGAATGTGACTATTTTAGTATCGATACCTGCTCAAATCAGTATTTAGTTTCAGTTCTAGTTTTAGTATCAATTAGTGCATGATTTTTGATACTTCTGACAAACCTACCTGCTCAGGGCCTCAATTTGCCAATATCAGGAAC
This sequence comes from Periophthalmus modestus, assembly GCA_019594935.1. Lineage (NCBI taxonomy): Eukaryota > Metazoa > Chordata > Actinopteri > Gobiiformes > Gobiidae > Periophthalmus > Periophthalmus modestus. The sequence goes on from JAIEZT010000026.1 coordinate 18,157,371, forward strand.
TGAACCAACAATTTAAACCATAGTAATTAGTTAGAAGAACCATTGAGTGAGTCACACAACTTTGTAATATGAAAATAATAACTTACTCATAACAGTAACTAACTTATATTCCGTGTTTCCAGTTTATCCCGGTCTATTAGCGTCACCAGTGGGTAAGGCCAAGTGGGAATGTTCAGCGTCTGTGGTGGTTTTGATTTGGGAACTCCGGAGTCTCTGTTACTATTACTATTATTACTGTGGGTTTAATCATGGAAAAGCTATTGGAAAAAGTCCTGGTACTTCAGCATGTCAGCACAGATCTGAAGTAGGGCTGTCAAAAATATCAGATAAAATCAGATACTAAACGATATTAAAACTAGTGTCTAGTAGAATAGCCGGAATAGCTTTAGAATGAGCTTGAGCTGTATGACAATTTATGTAAAACCGCATAAACTAATATAAACCCGTGTAACATATGTGGACGACTGAGAGATTACATATATATAACACCACATGGTAATATAAAAGAAATTACTACTATTTAATTCTATTCTACAGTCTAACAAACTTTATCTTAATTATTAATGGTTATTTTGAGAGCCGAAAAAGTATAAAACATGACATAGTTTTGGATCGTATTACAATTTTGTGTAGAGATTGTGAAAGAGTATATTAATTTATGAATTTGTTTTCTAAAGGTGCACTATATGTAACTTTTTTTTACAGTCCTGAAAATGTTTAAATGCCCTACTATATTTCCATTATTCACACTTGCACAGTAACCCAAGTTTCACCTGTCATTAAAGTCACATTGAGGGTTCTCAGTAGAGACTTCTGTGGTTTGGCTTGAGTACATTCTCCTCCCTCCTCTCAGCAGGGCATTCCCTAATTCACTACTTTTATTCTGCTTCTCCAACTCAGAAAACAGACTGTTGAACTGCTTCTACTGGCACAATAGGGCTGCAAGATTACTCACAAGTGAATCACAATTTGAATGAACTCAATTAGTAGATTGTAAAGACTGCAGTTTTTGAAACAAATATAATAATTTCCTCCACAAACAACGCACTATCCTCTTTAAACCTCATAAGAACCTCTAACCCCATAGTTTAGACCTGTACAAACATGTCATGAAATGTAATTCTTGTATGAGTTTGTCAGTTCATATTTCAGTCTTTGTCAATTATTCTGGACAAGTTTAGCGTGTGAACTTTGAACAGAATCCTTTGTCAACATAAAATAAGAATGTAAAGGCAATACTATCTCGTTGTTTTAGCCCAATAATTGTATACTAGTAACTACTAACTAATAACAAATGACATAGACTGGTGCTTTCTCAAACTGTGGTTCCGCCAGTGGCACGTGGGCTGGATTGGGGGTACGCGATGTATTTGTTTTATTTAGTGACAAATCAATGTTTATTTATTGCAAAATTTATAAGACCTACCTAAGTGGTTGTAAGTCAGGTTTAAATCAAGCTGACACTATCCCTTTCAAGGCTGTAATGCAATGCAACCAAAGATTATAGTTAGTCAAATCATCATCTGTTAATCTATGGACCTTTAAACTTTAAAACAGCTGTTCCCGCCCGGTTTCGAAACGAGGACCTTTCGCGTGTTAGGCGAATGTGATAACCACTACACTACGGGAACTGGCTACTCCCCTATCCTCACTGCCCCTCCTACTTTCCACTGGTAAAGACGGAGGTGATAAAAGTAGAAACATGGCTCTAAGAATGCTGACTCAGTGAAATAAGCTATTGGCCAAGCAGCAAGTAAACCTGAGCAAGCCTGTAATATCAGTGCTGCGCTCTACATCTTTGTCTTGTTTGTCCCTCTGATTAGGGCTGCAGGATTAATCAAATAATCAAATCAAAATCACAATTTGAATAGACGCCATTAGCAAGTCGCAAAGACTGCATTTTTATTTACCATAAGAAATATCCTGTCTTTTTATTATGCGTAAAAAACTGCTAACCCTGTAGTTTAGATCTGCACAAACCTGCTCTAATTCTTTTATTAGTTTGTCAGTTCATATTTAAGTATTTTTGGTAAATTCCTTTGAAGTGTAAAATGTTCATTTGGCAAATCAAATCGCAAAGCTTGTCAAAGAAATTGCAATTCGATTTTTCCCAGATCGTTTGGCCCTAGTTCCAGTTTTCAGTTATTGAACGATGAGTAAGAATAGTGATTATGGTGACAGGCCTTGTGTGCATTCTAACTGTGATGACTCCCTGACCCTGGTCCTGTCTGTCCTCAGCTCTGTGGGGCGTCCCCTCACTACAGGTCTCAGACAGAGGGGCCTCTCTGAAGCAGACTGCGTCTCTGCAGCTCTCTCAGTGTCAGCACATGTTAAAACACCTGCACCACGGAGCCAGGGTCACCGTCCAGATGCCCCCCAATGTGGAGGGTCACTGGGTGTCCACCAGGTCAGTCTCATTTATTACTTCATATAGACATATCAGATGATTACAAATACACACAGTTAAAATGTGAGTATTTGGTTTACATCATTTTGTGTATATATCAAGTACTGGCAGAGGTGTGTAGTACTCAGTTACACTGAATTACCTTTTCCAAGAAATTTTACTTACAGCATGGAGAGTTGTGTTTTGTTTCATTTACATGTGTTTTGAGTAATCTCCAAAGTAATCTCAAAGTGCTCTGTTCCAAATTATGATGTCATGAAGTGGTAGTTTTCAAGATAACAGCTACCTTTTACCTTTTGATCAGTAAAAATTGCCACTTCCAGAGCTAAAATAATCCAAATGATTCTAGTGAAGGTGTATGAAGTTAAAAAACACAGTGGAGCACTTCCTTTATTACCACATGACATCACAAAGTGGAATCGAGTGTTATTTCAGCCTAAATACGTAGGATTTGTGTGTTAAACATGTGTGAATGAAACAAAACACAACTTCAGGTATGAGGAAACAGCATTATAACACAGATCAGAAAATATGTTATATTTTACATTATGTTTTAATTGCCCTTTAATAAAGTATTTGTTCATTATTAATTAAGTCTTTGTACATGCTTTATTACCACTAACGTTTTAACAAAATGTTTTTCCAGTTGTGAAGTTCGCCCCGGCCCAGAATTCCTGACGCGCTCTTATCGCTTCTTCTCTAACCACACATTTCAGGCTCATCAGTTTTACTACGAGGACAACCACTGCACCAAACCTACATACGCTTTAGTCATCAGGGGAAGGGTCCGACTACGGCAAGCCTCTTGGATCATTCGGGGAGGCACCGAGGCAGAATACCACCTCCATAGGATTAATATTATCTTCCACTCTGAATCTACAGCCAAAAATATGAGCCATAAACTGTCCCGTGGGTGCAAGGGGGCTTGGAAGGGTACATTGGAAGTTGGGGTTTTGTATGATATAAGGAACGAAGATGGAACGCTAGACTGCACCAAAGAGCTCAACTTTGCCTTGCATGAATTACAGCTTCTCAGAGTGGAAAAGAAATACATGCAAAACCCAAACCAAGATCTGAGCCAGGACCTGAACCAGGACCTGGATCTAAACCAGGATCTAAATGTGGTGGAGGAGCTGTTTTTGGGAGACATCCACACGGAGATGGCACAGAGGATGTACTACAAGCCGTCGAGCTACCAGACAGCACTGCAGAACGCTAAGGTTAGTTAACAAGCGTATTCCTTTTACTATGCTGTAAAATGCAATAATTATATTGATTATATGGATTCTGCTATTTACTGACATACTTGTTGAGTACTTCAAAGGTTCATGTAGGTTAGAAAGAAGTTAAATGTAGGATTGTCAAATTGAAAATCAGATACTAATCAATACTAAAAGTAGTACTGAAGCCACATTTTCACTTGAGTTATTATTGATACTAAAAAAGTCATTTTCACTAAACAGAATTGAACCTCTCTGAGTAGCTTTACAATTATTTTAAGCTGTATCAGAAAAAGCATAAGACCACATAGACTAGTATACGCCCATGGACCACTATAATATACCTGGACGACTGAGGGATTACATAGATACAAGAATGCGTGGTAATCTTACAGAAAGTACTATGATTTAATGTTGAAAATCCCATTCTATTGTCTAAGTAAAGAGGGTTTTTAATTTTCATTGAGGTTTCAAAATCGGTATTGAGTATATTCTTTAGTATCAAAATCAAGTTTAAAATGTTATTATCGTGACAACACTAATCTAATGCAGGTCATTTGTCTGTGGCTCTGTGCGCCTCAGTGAGACATCTTGATAATTGGATATGATTGATTTACTACAGAAATGCGACACATGTGAGACCATTATCATCTGGCTGCTTTCTTTGAAAAAAAAAAAAACAGCTGTTCCCGCCCGGTTTCGAACCGAGGACCTTTCGCGTGTTAGGCGAATGTGATAACCACTACACTACGGGAACTGGCTGCCCTATTGCTCATTTTTTACCAGTAGACAGCAGATCTGACCCCAGTTGACACTCTTGATTTGAGTTCAACACATCAGTTTGAGGGCATGCTTGGTCAAATACTTAAACATGAACAGCTGAACAAGCAGAGAAATCAAACTTTGTTAATAACAATGATGAAATTTAAATCTGTCAACTGGACAAATCGTTGTAGGAGAAGACGTTTCACTGCTCATCTAAGCCGCTTCTTCAGTTCTGGTCAGATTGCTGATGGACACTGCCTTATATCTATCTGAAAGGAGGGGCTAACTACACTGAAAGGAGGGGCTAACTATACCGAAATCTATGTCTTCACTCCTACAGCGATTTGTCCAGTTGACAGATTTAAATTTCGCCTTTGCTATGGATCAGACCTGGACAACTCAGGGATTACACAGACAAACTTTGAGAGAAAACCATCTTTCCCATTCACTTAAGCATAAATCACTTCTCTTTACACATTTTAAAAATGCATGAATCAAATTAGCCTATTTAAGCCCATGATGTTTGTTTTGATCCATTTGGGAGCTTTGACTTCTACCCAAACCAGTGTAACCCTGTGATTGGACTTGTGGTCAGACCGGACTTAGACCAGACTGTCTACTCCTGCTTTAACCACTCACATAACAGCGCTCCCTGGTGGTCTAGTGGTTAGGATTCGGCGCTCTCACCGCCGCGGCCCGGGTTCGATTCCCGATCAGGGAATTCAGCTTTTGAATAACCTCAGGACAAAGCCATGTGCAAAAATAAATGATCTTTTGTACAGAACCATAGGAGTAGATACACACAATACAACTTTAATACATTTAAATTACAGACTGAAGAAGCAGATAGATATAACTGTAGGAATTGTGTTAAAATAGAAATTGTTCCAGGCATGTCCCACCGGGAGGAGGCCCCAGGGAAGACCCAGGACACGCTGGAGGGACTATGTCTCTTGGCTGGCCTGGGAACGCCTTGGGGTCCCACCGGAGGAGCTGGAGGACGTGTCTGGGGTGAGGGAAGTCTAGGAGTCCCTGCTTAGAATGCTGCCCCCACAACCCGGCACCGGATAAGCAGAAGAAATGGATGGATGGAGTTGAAAGTCCATGCTGCCCAGCAACATCCCAAAACATCACTGCTCTAGAGGAGATCTGCAAGAGGAATGGACCAACTACCAGCAACAGTGTGAAAACCTTGTGGAGACTTACAGAAAACTTTTGACCTCTCAATGCTAACAAAGGGTATGTAACAAAGTATTGAGACAAACTCCATTTGTAAAAATTACAAAATTACAGGCCTCTCTCATTTTTTTAAGTGGGAGAACTTGCACAATTGGTGGCTGACTAAATACTTTTTGCCCCACTGTACATGAGAAAAAACTATATTTGCAAACTGTCCAGAAATACCTTGAAACAAGTTTAAGAATCTAGACTTACAAACTAGATAAACCTAAGCCTATCAAAAATACTGTGATAGATATCTGTTTGTTTTGGTTTTTTATAGTTCATTGGTGAGATTTGAAGGGCTTTTTAACAAATTAACTGCATTCCATTCTTAAAAATGTAGTTCCCTGACCGGGAATCGAACCCGGGCCGCGGCGGTGAGAGCGCCGAATCCTAACCACTAGACCACCAGGGAAAGCTGCGATGGAGGTGGTTAAAACTGGAGTAGTCGGTCTGGTCTCCTGTCAGTCTACAGTGCATCCATGAAAGGATTTATCTATCTAGCTCAATTTATTCACATTAATGAGGAAAACCTATGTATGGAGACCATCCAGAATTTCAAAACTAAAGACGAACAAGTCCCCGGGGGCAGATGGGTATACCTCAGAATGGAACAAAACATTTAGAGAGCTAGTAATTCCGCTGAGAAGGCATTTGTTTCGGTCAGTTGGAACTTTCTATATATAGGGTGTTGCAGATATTCAACTTCCAATACAAGGACAATACAAGCATTGTATGCTTATCTGACAATATTGTAATAAAAAGAGGATGCAGACAGGGATGTTCAACAAACAAACAAGAAACAATGCATATAAAAGAGGGCTCTTTTATATGCATTGTTTCTTGAACCCCTTAGTCTGCCAATAAAACAAATAATAATATACAGGGTATAGCTATGAAGGGAGGGATGCAAAAATCACATTATTTGGAGATTACGTTTTGATATATTTGTCCAATCCTAATACTTCCTTACCAGCACTCATGTCAGAATTTAACTATTTTATACAACTATCTTTTTTTTTTTTTTTTTTCAAATTTAAAAAATATATATTCTTGTCAAATTTTCACTTAAAAGTCAAATTACTCCAAATATATGGTATATAAGTACTTGACCCAACCAGAAACACCATTAAAAAACTGGAGTAGTTGGCCTGGTCTCTTGTCAGGCTACATTAGATCCATGAAAGGATGTAAATCTATTTGTAGCTCTCACAAGCCCTTTGGAACATCACTAGTATTCACATACAGTGGGGCAAAATGTATTTAGTCAGCCACCAATTGTGCAACTTCTCCCATTTAAAAAGATGAGAGAGGCCTGTAATTTTCATCACAGATACACTTCAACCATGCGAGACAGAATGGGGGGAAAGAATCCAGGAAATCACATTGTAGGATTTTTAATGAATTAATTGGTAAAGTCCTCCGTAAAATAAGTATTTGGTCACCTACAAACAAGCAAGATTTCTGGCTCTCACAGACCTGTAACTTCTTCTTAAGAGGGTCGTCTGTCCTCTACTCGTTACCTGTATTAATGGCATCTGTTTTGAACTCATTATCTGTATAAAAGACACCTGTCCACAGCCTCAAGCAGTCAGACTCCAAACTCCACTCTGGCCAAGACCAAACAGCTGTCAAAGGACACCACAAACAACATTGTAGACATGCACCAGGCTGGGAAGACTAGACTAGGAATAGGTAAGCAGCTTGGTGTGAAGAAATCCACTGTGGAAGCAATTATTAGAAAATGGAAGACATACAAGACCACTGATAATCTCCCTCGATCTGGGGCTCCACGCAAGATCTCACCCCATGAGGTCAAAATGATCACAAGAACAGTGAGAACCACACGAGGGGACCTAGTTAATGACCTGCAGACAGCTGGGACCAAAGTAACAAAGGCTACCATCCGTAACACACTACGCCGCCAGGGACTCAAATCCTGCAGTGCCAGACGTGTCCCTCTTCTTAAACCAGTACATGTCCAGGCCCGTCTGAAGTTTGCTAGAGAGCACTTTGCCTCAAGTGGAGGAGTTCAAGTATGTTGGGGTCTTGTTCACGAGTGAGGGACGGATGGAGCGTGAGATTGACAGATGGATCGGTGCAGTATCCGCAGTGATGCGGTTGCTGTATGGGACCGTCGTGGTGAAGAAGGAGCTGAGTCAAAAGGCAAAGCTCTCGATTTACCGGTCAATCTACGTTTCTACCCTCACCTATGGTCATGAGCTCTGGGTAATGACCGAAAGGACAAGAGCGCACATACAAGCGGCTGAAATGGGCTTCCTTCGCAGGGTGGCTGGGCGCATTCTTAGAGATAGGGTGAGGAGCTCGGTCACACGGGTGGAGCTCGGAGTCGAGCTGCTGCTCCTTCACGTCAAGAGGAGCCAGCTGAGGTGGGTCGGGCATCTGCTGAGGATGCCTCCCTAGGGAGGTGTTCCAGGCATGTCCCACCGGGAGGAGGCCCCAGGGAAGACCCGGGACACGCTGGAGGGACTATGTCTCTCGGCTGGCCTGGGAACGCCTTGGGGTCCCACCGGAGGAGCTGGAGGACGTGTCTGGGGTGAGGGAAGTCTAGGAGTCTCTGCTTAGAATGCTGCCCCCACAACCCGGCACCGGATAAGCGGAAGAAAATGGATGGATGGAGTTGAAAGTCCATGCTGCCCAGCAACATCCCCAAAACATCACTGCTCTAGAGGAGATCTGCAAGAGGAATGGACCAAACTACCAGCAACAGTGTGAAAACCTTGTGGAGACTTACAGAAAATGTTTGACCTCTCAATGCTAACAAAGGGTATGTAACAAAGTAATTTTGTAAAAATTACAAAATTACAGGCCTCTCTCATTTTTTTAGTTGGGAGAACTTGCACAATTGGTGGCTGACTAAATACTTTTTGCCCCACTGTACATGAGAAAAAACTATATTTGCAAACTGTCCAGAAATACCTTGAAACAAGTTTAAGAATCTAGACTTACAAACTAGATAAACCTAAGCCTATCAAAAATACAGTGATAGATATCTGTTTGTTTGTTTTTTTATAGTTCATTGGTGAGATTTGAAGGGCTTTTTAACAAATTAACTGCATTCCATCCTTAAAAAGGTAGTTCCCTGACCGGGAATCGAACCCGGGCCGCGGCGGTGAGAGCGCCGAATCCTAACCACTAGACCACCAGGGAAAGCTGCGATGGAGGTGGTTAAAACTGGAGTAGTCGGTCTGGTCTCCTGTCAGTCTACAGTGCATCCATGAAAGGATTTATCTATCTAGCTCAATTTATTCACATTAATGAGGAAAACCTATGTATGGAGACCATCCAGAATTTCAAAACTAAAGACGAACAAGTCCCCGGGGGCAGATGGGTATACCTCAGAATGGAACAAAACATTTAGAGAGCTAGTAATTCGCTGAGAAGGCATTTGTGTTTCGGTCAGTTGGAACTTTCTCTATATAGGGTGTTGCAGATATTCAACTTCCATGAAACAATAATTAGGACAATACAAGCATTGTATGCTTATCTGACAATATTGTAATAAAAAGAGGATGCAGACAGGGATGTTCAACAAGCCCTCTTTTATTTGTATTGTTTCTTGAACCCCTTAGTCTGCCAATAAAACAAATAATAATATACAGGGTATAGCTATGAAGGGAGGGATGCAAAAATCGCATTATTTGGAGATTACGTTTTGATATATTTGTCCAATCCTAATACTTCCTTACCAGCACTCATGTCAGAATTTAACTATTTTAGACAACTATCTGGCTACAAAATAAATGTACAAAAAACACAAATCCTTACTTTTAATTACAACCCAGCGGACAATATTAAACATGTATATGGAATTGGTTGGGATCAGAACTCAATAAAAAACGATGAGCACTTTAAAATATGGGAAGGTTCGAGCAACAAACAATTTGGTTTGGCAAACCAATGAACAATTTGGTTTGGCAAACCAAGATTTCTGTAGATTCCTACATTTAAGGCACTATTTAGAGCATGACATTAACAAGGAAAACTATGCAGTAGACTCAGAAGTGATTCACGATTTATTTTGGCATGCTAATCCAAAATAAACATGCTAATCCAAACGAAACAAAAAACTAATTTCAAAGATATGCATAGAGTTAAAAAACTTTAAAAAGTGAAGATACACGATATATAAAACGGATATGGAAAGTTGAATTAAATATGCATCTGATAGAGGAAGAATGGAATGAGACAATATAATCAATATATATGGAAAACAACATTATCATTAATTTGGAGAGAGCATGCCTGGAAGAATATAGTGAGACTTTTTATAGCTCCAGCTCAGACAAAGTATTGAGAGACCAGCTGTTGGAGACAGAATATACCGAAAGACTGGCTGGATTTTGTAAAACCACTAAGATCTGATTTCATCTAAATGTCATTATTCCCCAATATTTTGTTCTGCTACTCAGTTGTGTTATTGTTAATCTTATTTTCTTTAAGGGACAAAAAAGAATGAGGGTCAAAATATTTCTGTTTGTACACTGTGCACATATTTTGTCCTACAAAATCAATAAAAATAAAATGTAGTTCCCTGACCGGGAATCGAACCCGGGCCGCGGCGGTGAGAGCGCCGAATCCTAACCACTAGACCACCAGGGAGTAAATGAGGATATGTCAACTGTAGTAGTCACAGCCGGTCAACTGCAGTAGTCTGTATTTTTAGCTTGTTGGGTGTTGGTCTCTGGTTACAGTGCCAGGTGGTATTTAATAGACAGTGCTGGCAACGTCTTAGAGACCCTTTGGACCTTCTTCAGTCTGTCTATACTTTAAGTTTAGAAACAGAAATTTGAGAATATACCGAAGAAAGGCTGGATCCTTTGGACCTTCTTCAGTCTGGCTATCCCACAGGCGGCCTGATTGCTAAGAATGCATCTGGTGGATAGGAGAATCTGACTCTGTGCTCTAGGAACCACTTGAGCCCTGTGTTGTAACGTTCAAATAACTCTGAGTTTGTGCTGCAGTGGATGAGTGAATTGAAAAGCAGGTATTGGTCGTGGTGTGTGGGCTTCCTGAAGACTTCTACCTGGAGCGTTCCCCCTATGTCTGCGGGCTTTCCTCTGAGCACTCTTGTTTCCCCCATCGGCCCAAAACATGCACCATAGGCATGAGACGTCATTTTCACACATGGATTGTCCACCACAGAGTCCAGACCTTAACCCTAGTGATGGGCAAATGAGAAGGAGCTGCGGAGCACGTCTCGTTCTTTCTGAAACAAATTGCTCCGAAGCACTGCCTCGGAGCTTGTCTCGCAGTAGCCGCTCACGTGACCAAAGTGTCGAAGTGTCGGTCCCGACTGCTTCGCTCTGTGTGTCAATCGCTTCAGTGAATCAAAGTGTTTTATAGACTCAGCGAATCTTCCGCTCTGCTACAGAGCGCTTCAGAGTGTTCAGTGCACTTCTGTGGTTTGACAAGCACTAAACTGCTACAGTATAAAAGATGCACCAATATTACTGAAAAATGTTGGGTAGTGCGGAGTATTGTATGACGTTAGTGGTGATTAGTTGGTTAATGGTGGTGTGATCATTTTCGATGGCGTCTACAAATGGAAAAAAGTGATCCATGGTTTGGGATCACACAAAACTTATATTTCAACATGTGATATATAATTTGTTATATATCTATATATTTTTTTTTGTATGTTCAAAATAGAATATATACTATTTATGACTGCTAATAAAATAGAAAAAAAAGAGTTTTGGGTTCCCAAATCATGAGTTATGTGCTGGATTGCAATGGTTAAATTTGTCCACTAGAGGTCAGTGTTTCTCCGAGGCCTCAGATACGTCGAACCATTTGAGACAATATTGCGACTGAGGTGTCACTGCTTCACGAGGCTCCATTCGCCCATCACTGCTTAACCAACACTAGATGGAAATAAATCTTGTGACATTGCAGGAGCAAAACAACCAAATATTAGAGTGTGTGACCTTTTTTATTGGTGGCAACTTTATTTATTTATTTATTTTCTTTGCCAGGGACTGTATGTTAATCCTACAAATAAAAGAGAATTAAATAAATAGCTAAATTAAACTCGAGCATACCCACTATTACCTCACTACATTTGAGAGCAGGTATCTGCACTTTCTACTACATTTTTTAAGTGAACTGAAAAGTAAAAAGTACTTTTCATGATTTTAGAAGTTATTTTATTTTTATTTTATTATGTTGTTCACAGCTTGACTAAAGTTTTCAAGTTCAAAAATCAATATTCATAAGAAATATTAATGAGAAAAACTATTGCTACTTTCTTACCAGTACTTGAACAATACCTAATTTTTGTTCACACCGCGTGCGTGACGCGTGCGTGACGCATTCACACCGCGTGCGTCACGCGTTCACATCGCGTGCGTCACGCGTTTCACACCGCGTGCGTCACGTGTGCGTCACGCGTTCACACCGCGTGCGTCACGTGTGCGTCACGCGTTCACACCGCGTGCGTCACGTGTGCGTCACGCGTGCGTGACAATGGACTAGTTTAACTAGTTTAACAGTCAAGAAGACTCTATCTCAGCACTCGTTTAAAGAGTTTTAATAAAAGAAATGGTAGCAATTGTTTCTTAAATTTAATATAATAACATTTGTGAACTTCCTGTTTTTCATACTTGCTGGTGGATAAACTGTTGATCAAACTATTAAATACAGTGATTTCAAAGGGCTCCAAGTACTGCTGATTTGCATATAAATGAGCTAAACAAGTGTTACAGGTAGATAATAATAGTACAGTGTCACAGGGGATCAACAGAGTTGTCTCATCTGTGCCGGAGGGTGAGCGGTTCAATACCCGCTCGGGCCAGGTGCTGCCGGTGTGTCCTTGGGCAAGACTCTTCACCTGTCCTGTCTATGTTTGAATGTCAATGGTTGGTGGTGGTGGATTCACAATAAAATACATTATGTTTACCTGAATACATTTTTAAAGAATCACGTTAATAAAAACATGTGATATATAATTTGTTATATATATTTTTTTTAATGTTCAAAATAGAATATATACTATTTATGACTTCTAATAAAATAGAAAATAGAGTTTTGGGTTCCCAAATCATGGGTTATGTGCTGGTTTGCAATGGTTAAATTTGTCCACTAGAGGTCAGTGTTTCTCCGAGGCCTCAAACACGTCGAACCATTTGAGACAATATTGCGACTGAGGTGTCACTGCTTCACGAGGCTCCATTCGCCCATCACTGCTTAACCCCATTGAGAATCTTTGGGATGTGCTGGAGAAGCTTTGTGCACTCGACCATCATCAACGAAGATCTTGGTGAAACATTAATGCAACACTAGATGGAAATAAATCTTGTGACACTGCAGGAGCAAAACAACCAAATATTAGAGTGTGTGTGACCTTTTTTATTGGTGGCAAATAGCAAAATGTATAAATTCGTGCACACCCACTATTACCTCACTACATTTGAGAGCAGGTATCTGCACTTTCTACAACATTTTTGAAGTAAACTGAAAAGTAAAAAGTACTTTTCATGATTTTAGGAGTTATTTTTGACCATGTTGTTCACAGCTTGACTAAAGTTTTCAAGTTCAAAAATAAATATTCATAAGAAATATTCATGAGAAAAACTATTGGACCAACCCTCCTGGCGTGCGTGACGTGTTCACACCGCGTGCGTCACGCGTTCACACCGCGTGCGTCACGCGTTCACACCGCATGCGTCACGCGTGCGTCACGCGTTCACACCGCATGCGTCACGCGTGCGTCACGCGTGCGTCACGCGTTCACACCGCGTGCGTGACAATGGACTAGTTTAACAAGTCAAGAAGACTCTATCTCAGCATTCGTTTAAAGAGTTTTAATAAAAGAAATGGTAGCAATTGTTTCTTAAATTTAATATAATAACATTTGTGAACTTCCTGTTTTTCATACTTGCTGGGAGATAAACTGTTGATCAAACTATTAAATACAGTGATTTCAAAGGGCTCCAAGTACTGCTGATTTGCATATAAATGAGCTAAACAAGTGTTTTACAGGTATAATAATAATAGTACAGTGTCACAGGGGATTACAGAGTTGTCTCATCTGTGCCGGAGGGTGAGCGGTTCAATACCCGCTCGGGCCAGGTGCTGCCGGTGTGTCCTTGGGCAAGACTCTTCACCTGTCCTGTCTATGTTTGAATGTCAATGGTTGGTGGTGGTGGATTCACAATAAAATACATTATGTTTACCTGAATACATTTTAAAGAATCACGTTAATAAAAACATGTGATATATAATTTGTTATATATTTTTTTAATCTTCAAAATAGAATATATACTATTTATGACTTCTAATAAAATAGAAAATAGAGTTTTGGGTTCCCAAATCATGGGTTATGTGCTGGATTGCAATGGTTAAATTTGTCCACTAGAGGTCAGTGTTTCTCCGAGGCCTCACACACGTCGAACCATTTGAGACAATATTGCGACTGAGGTGTCACTGCTTCACGAGGCTCCATTCGCCCATCACTGCTTAACCCCGTTGAGAATCTTTGGGATGTGCTGGAGAAGCTTTGTGCACTCGACCATCATCAATGAAGATCTTGGTGAAACATTAATGCAACACTAGATGGAAATAAATCTTGTGACACTGCAGGAGCAAAACAACCAAATATTAGAGTGTGTGACCTTTTTTATTGGTGGCAAATAGCAAAATGTATAAATTCGTGCACACCCACTATTACCTCACTACATTTGAGAGCAGGTATCTGCACTTTCTACTACATTTTTGAAGTAAACTGAAAAGTAAAAAGTACTTTTCATGACCGCATGCGTCACGCGTGCGTCACGCGTTCACACCGCATGCGTCACGCGTTCACACCGCATGCGTCACGCGTGCGTCACGCGTTCACACCGCGTGCGTCACGCATACACACCGCGTGCGTCACGCGTTCACACCGCGTGCGTCACGTGTGCGTCACGCGTGCGTGACAATGGACTAGTTTAACAAGTCAAGAAGACTCTATCTCAGCACTCGTTTAAAGAGTTTTAATAAAAGAAATGGTAGCAATTGTTTCTTAAATTTAATATAATAACATTTGTGAACTTCCTGTTTTTCATACTTGCTGGTGGATAAACTGTTGATCAAACTATTAAATACAGTGATTTCAAATGGCTCCAAGTACAGCTGATTTGCATATAAATGAGCTAAACAAGTGTTACAGGTAGATAATAATAGTACAGTGTCACAGGGGATTAACAGAGTTGTCTCATCTGTGCCGGAGGGTGAGCGGTTCAATACCCGCTCGGGCCAGGTGCTGCCGGTGTGTCCTTGGGCAAGACTCTTCACTTGTCCTGTCTATGTTTGAATGTCAATGGTTGGTGGTGGGGGATTCACAATAAAATACATTATGTTTACCTGAATACATTTTAAAGAATCACGTTAATAAAAACATGTGGTATATAATTTGTTATATATTTTTTTTAATGTTCAAAATAGAATTTAAACTATTTATGACTTCTAATAAAATAGAAAATAGAGTTTTGGGTTCCCAAATCATGGGTTTATGTGCTGGTTTGCAATGGTTAAATTTGTCCACTAGAGGTCAGTGTTTCTCCGAGGCCTCAAACACGTCGAACCATTTGAGACAATATTGCGACTGAGGGTGTCACTGCTTCACGAGGCTCATTCGCCCATCACTGCTTAACCCCATTGAGAATCTTTGGGATGTGCTGGAGAAGCTTTGTGCAGAGTCACACTCGACCATCATCAATGAAGATCTTGGTGAAACATTAATGCAACACTAGATGGAAATAAATCTTGTGACACTGCAGGAGCAAAACAACCAAATATTAGAGTGTGTGACCTTTTTTTATTGGTGGCAAATAGCAAAATGTATAAATTCGTGCACACCCACTATTACCTCACTACATTTGAGAGCAGGTATCTGCACTTTCTACAACATTTTTGAAGTAAACTGAAAAGTAAAAAGTACTTTTCATGATTTTAGGAGTTATTTTGACCATGTTGTTCACAGCTTGACTAAGTTTTCAAGTTCAAAAATAAATATTCATAAGAATATTCATGAGAAAAACTATTGGACCAACCCTCCTAACGTGTTCACACCGCGTGCGTCACGCGTTCACACCGCATGCGTCACGCGTGCGTCACGCGTTCACACCGCATGCGTCACGCGTTCACACCGCGTGCGTCACGCGTTCACACCGCGTGCGTCACGCGTTCACACCGCATGCGTCACGCGTTCACACCGCGTGCGTGATGGGTGCGTCACGCACGCGTCACGCACGCGTGACGCGTTCACACGTGTTAAATTTAATATAACATTTGTGAACTTCTCTTTTTCATACTTGCTGGTAGATAGACTGTTGCTCAAACTATAAAATACAGTGATTTCAAAGGGCTCCAAGTACTGCTGATTTGCAAATAACATCAGCTACACAAATCCCACATTGCATCTTGATACTGCACAGATCTCTACAGATTACAGGCTGTATAAATAACAGACCATAGAAATCAGAATCTTAAGTCAGACACAGTAATGTATCAAAGTAGGTGGTGCATTATAATGTCGCCTTATTGGCTAAAGTGAGAATATACGTACAGGCTGTAAAAGCTATATGATATTTTTTATTTAAAAAAAACAGCTGTTTTACTCTATCAGTTTTAACATACGACCCACTAAATAAACTTTTTCCTTTATATATCTGTTTGATATGAACACGGCCAAGAGTAAGTGAGTGAAGATTGATAGATTATTGTACATAATTTAAGACAAAATTTGCTATAACAGAGTCAAACTGTGCTGATATAACAAAAAAACATTAGGCTGTGTTAAATACCATATTGTATTTATGTACATTAATATCAAGTATTGTGTTTCTGTCAGTGAAATCATCTATTGGTCTATGGATTGTAATTGATCATCACTTAATACAATGCACATTAGATGGTGCCAAACCACTTTTCAAACTGTTATAAAAGAATAAACATAGAAAACATATTCTATTTATTATTTTATGCAACAAGATGCATCATCATAACCAAATACACAAGTAAAAGTCCAACAGGCAGAATAAGAAAGTACTTCAGGCCAAAGTGACCAGACATGACAGTGCTATAAAGTTAAGTACTCACAATAAACTTAAAACACTTCTGACAATAAAAACACAAATAAATAAAATACTAATGTAATAGCTTATGCATTGTCATAGTGTAAAATAAATAACAATCAGTCGTCCAGGTTTGTATGAATCAGACAAAAGTTTCCTGTGATTATGCATGTCGACATACTCAATATAAAAACATCACACATTCAAGTAATATAAGTAACACTGCAAAACTAATTCAATTCTGGTTGTTTGAAGTGGTCCTCTCTGCACAAAATCGCTTCTTATTTGGTCTGATAGTTTATTTGGCCGCAGTGCTGGATCAGTTGGACATGTTGAACCTGAAGGCTGCTCCTCTTCTGTCCCACTTGGAGCTTTTGGAGCAAAAGATACATAATTTTAACAATAGCAAGTTACACCATTTGAAACACAGTCACCACGGTTACAAGTTTCAAATTCCATTTGATTATTAATTTTAACCATCAGCAGCACTGTTGTCCTCTAGAGAAGGAGTAATGGGGATTTCTTCTGCAGCTATAAAAAAAAAGAAACAAAAAAACATGTCACCAATTACACAATGATTGATCATTCAGAAATAAAAATAACAAAATGCTCCTAACTGTGTAAAGTTTTGTGTATCAAGATGGCTGATGCTGGCGCACACTGGCTGCCGCTCTGTCCATGATTTCTGTTAGATTTGCTCTACCCTGATTTTGATCTTGCCCTATACGTCTAAATGCTTCAGAGCAGTAAAGATCTGATCATCAGGGCTATCCTGACGAACATTTTTACTTACCTGAGCTGGGACGCTCTGGCTTCGCGCGAGCTCGTAGCACCTTTCCCGCCAATTCGGGGCTCACCTACCATCTAGCCCCTGTCGGGCACCGGCTCCTGTCCCGCCAGCTCGGTCCACCTTTCCCGAGCCTGCTCGGAGCTCCTGTCTGGAGGACGTCGCGCTCTGCGGTGTGGTTTCAGCGTGCCGGCGTTCGGCAGCATGATGCTAGCTCCCTGCTAGCATTCACCGGTCTGAGGATGCCGCCGCTGCTGCAGTACTCCGCCTCTACCCTCCGCCAGCTCAACAACCACTGCCTCCCGGACTGTGCTGCTTCTCTCCAACGGCCTGGACTCCTCCGCAGCTCCCGTCCTCCACATCGGGGATCCGGACGCACTTTTTACTACTACAGCTCATCTGAAAACGCCATCCCGTCCATCTGGTCCCACCGCTCTGTTACTTCCGCATTACGTCGTCACAACAACCTACACGTGAGTCGGTCCAACCTCCGCCCTGTTCCACGCGCATCACAGCACACCGCCAACTCACGTCTCCTGAACTTCTCCCTCCTCAACACCCGCTCCCTCAGCAACAAGGGACTCATTTTAAATGAGCACATCATAGACAGTAAACTGGATTTTCTCTGTTTGACCGAAACCTGGCATAAACCTATGGACTATTTCTCCCTCAATCAGACCACACCCCCCGGATTCTCTTTTGTTGAAAACCCCCGTTCTGAAGGGCGCGGCGGCGGCACAGCAGTTATCTTCAAAAAAGAGATTAAATTAAACCCTCTCTCTCTCTCTCTCTCAAACTTTCACTCATTTGAATATACTGCTTTCAAACTGTCCAGTCCATCTCCACTTGTAACTGCTGTTATTTACCGCCCCCCGAAGCCCAACCCCTCATTCCTTCCAGACCTCACAGACTTCCTGACTCAGTTAAGTGCCATATCATCCTCCATCCTTCTGCTTGGTGACTTCAATTTCCACATTGACAATGTCAACTCCAAACCCGCTGCTGAATTCATGGACCTTCTTCAATGCTTCAACATCACTCAATATGTCAATTTCCCCACTCACACTCGTGGTCACATTCTTGATCTGGTTTGCTCCACTGGTCCCACAATAAACAATCTCTCCAGCCATAACCTCTGCATATCTGACCATCTTGCCATAACCTTCAACTTACAAATCCCCCTCACAGCCCATAAAGCAAAATGTACAATAACTTTCAGAAATCTAAAATCCATTGACACTCCTGCTCTCAAGCGCCAGCTTGAGAGACTGTACAAGAAAAGTGGTTTAACCATCCATCTCCAAATCTACACAGACTACATACAGCAATACAAAGACAAACTAAACTCCGCTCGGTCTAAATATTACTCCAACCTCATCCACTCCGGCTCCAATAACCCTAAAGCTCTCTTTTCCACAATAAACACACTCCTAAAGCCCAACAATAACACCACATCTTCCTTCGCCACTGACAAATGCAACCAGTTTCAATCCTTCTTTCAGTCTAAAATAGATTCAATTTACAGTTCAATAGACCTCTCCTCCTCCCACACTGCTCCACCTGATCCTCCTCCGCCCCATCAACAGCTCTCTCACTTCTCACCCATTTCCCCTGTTCACCTGACAAAACTTTTCTCTGGCATTAAAACTTCTACATGCTCCCTGGATCCCATTCCCTCTCCTCTCATCAAAGCTTGTCTTCCTGCACTCTATCCACTGATAACCCAAATTATAAACTCCTCGCTCTCCTCCGGTTCTGTCCCACAGTCTCCCCTTTCTGTCTAAAATCCTGGAACGTGTCCTCGCCGCCCAACTCCAAACCCACCTCACCTCCAACAGTCTGTATGAACCCTTCCAGTCCGGCTTCCGTCCCAAACACAGCACCAAAACAGCTCTCCTCAAAGTCACAAACAAACTCCTCCTCTCCTCTGACTCCGGCCACCTCTCCATCCTCTTGGACCTCACTGCAGCCTTCAACACAATCAGCCACTCCATTCTCCTATCTCGTCTCAAAAACTCACTCAACATAACCGGCTCCGCTCTCTTCTGGCTCCAGTCCTACCTCACAAACCGGCAACAGTTCATCCACATCAACCATTGCTCCTCCTCCATAGCCCTCCTACAGCAGGGAGTCCCCCAGGGTTCGGTGCTTGGTCCTCTCCTTTTTATTCTCTACATCCTCCCCCTCGGCAACATCATTCGTCGTCACGGTCTCCACTTTCACTGCTACGCTGATGACATCCAACTTTACATCTCCACAACATCCATCAACCCCAGCATCCACTCCACTCTCACCCACTGCCTAACAGACATCAAAAACTGGATGAATCACAACTTAACAGCGACAAAACAGACTTCATCATCATCAGTCCACACAACATCACCAAATCCTCACAACACTCCACCCTGCACTTTGACAACACCACACTCTCTCCCCATCCTCACTTATCCGCAACCTCGGTGTGCTCCTCGACCCCACTCTTTCATTTGAACCCCACGTCAAGCACATAACCCGGACTGCATTCTTCCACCTCAAAAACATAGCCCGTCTCCGCCCATCACTGACCTTCTCTCTGCCGCTGAAACTCTCATCCACGCATTCATCACATCCAGAATCGACTACTGCAATAGCATCCTCTACGGTACACCATCCAAAACCCTCAATAGATTTACAGTACATTCAGAACTCTGCTGCCCCGGCTCCTCACCCACACCCGCTCACGTGAACACATCACCCCTGTCCTCCACAAGCTCCACTGCTCCCCGTCCCTCAGTGCATCCACTTCAAAATCCTTCTGATCACATTCAAAGCACTCCACAACCTGGCCCCTCCTTACCTCACGGACTTGCTCCACCACCACACTCCATCTCGCTCCCTCCGCTCCTCCAGCTCCAACCTCCTGTCCCTGCCCTGTAGGACCAAGCTCCGAACCTGGGGGGACAGAGCCTTCTCCATCGCTGCCCCCCCCCTCTGGAACTCACTGGCCAAACCCCCCCTCCGTGACTGCTCTGACCTCCCCCACCTTCAAAAAAGAACTCAAAACTCACCTGTTCAAAATTGTTTTTAATGTTTTGATTTTAGTTGTAAATTTTGTGATATTTTATTCTTGTATTGTGTGTATGTATTTGTAAAGCGTCTTTGAGTATATTGAAAAGCGCTATATAAATAAAATGTATTATTATTATTATTAAGTGTGTGTCATTGTAAGCATAAAAATAGCATAAAATACATGTTACTTTACTCACCAACAACAGTAGTAGGTTCACCTGAAGGATTGGGAGATGCTTCAGCTGCTCCCAGAATTAATATTTAAAAGTTACTAATGTGTACACTCTGAAAAATGACTTAAGTAATAAATTATTATCACAGGCATTACCAGCTTCAGCATCTTCAGCAGCATCTTGAGATGTGGATGTCACTTCATCTCCAATGACAAAGGACTTGTCTAAAGAAAACACATAAAACACAGTCAGACTAAATGTAAATCCAACGCCCTAAATAATGGCAATAATGATGAAATGAAATAATTATAGGCTTTACAGGCACTTTTGCCATTATTTGTGACTATTACGGTATTTATGTATTTTTGGCACTCATATAACATATAACAATAAAAAGGACAGTTTATACAAAAAAAAAAAAAAAAAAAAAAAAAAAAAGGTGCAGGAAGAGGCAAATATTAAAGCCTCCACCTAAATAAAGTTTGTGCGTCACGAGCCACATGGCTCCACTTTACAGCCTCTGGATCACAGGCAATGAGTCTTGTATCTATGGATGCATTCATCTTAAGTGTGAAATGTTTAGGGGTAGGGATTATAATTATATATAGTTTATAAATGGCATTGAATAAGACTGTTACTAACCGTGGCTCTATTATGGCTCTTTTGTGGCTCTTCTACAAATGTGAAAAACCGGCTTCTCTCGTCAGCTCCAGGCTAAGGCTCTCTCGACAATTTAGCCGAGCACCGAGCACCAAACCCCGCAGCGACAGTGAGACACTGACAGCACCGCGGGCCTGAGCCTGGGTTTAATGTGAAGAGATGCTCAACAGCAGATTTCCCGCTAACTGACTTACAACATATACTACACACACATCATTTACAGGCAGGAAACACCATCATTAAAAAATGTTTCATAATGACACATGATTTTCACTGATGGGACAGAAGGCTGCGCGGTCACAAAAAACACAGCACCACCTGCGCTGGGCCCCGCCTCTTGTTACTCCACCTGTCGCTGCGATGCTAAATGCTATTATTAGCATGTTGATATACTCGAGATAGCGGTGGGTGGCGGCATTGTGAATTAAAATGATGATAACGTAACTTGTCACATTAACAACTGCATTAACCTCTTTGTAAGATTCACACATTACCTCTAGATTTATGTTTCTTCTCTTCTCAAATCGGCACAGTGCCGTGATGTTGTGCATTTGTTTATTCCACACTGCTCGTGCTCTTACAATAGGTTCAGCGTAATTCAGTTGGTTGCCAGATTGTCAATACAAATACATCATGTGTGCACTACAGAGAGCGCTTACTGCGCTATAGCGGAAATGCGTCAGTAGCGCGTACTGCGCGCGCACTAAATGCAATGTATATTGTGAGGGGTTCCCAGATTGGGGGCCCTCTTGAGGCCTCGGGGCCCTAAGCGGGCCGCTTAGTTCGCTTATAGGCTGGGCCGGCCATGATAGGTAGAGTCCTTCAGCTAAGGTAGTCCTGACCAAGCCTAGAAACAAGATCATGGAAATGGGTCCCTGAGCACAGGACTGCGCCTTCACTGTTCTTGAGAAGGCGCTCCAGCGTTTCTTAACCTTAACTCTGCCAATATCTTTGGACTAATTTTGATTATATTCCCCAAATTTTGTAAGTTAAATTACCACAGACTCACCCACGGTCTTTTAATGACAAACCTTTTAGAGAGCTGTGTAGTCACATTTGGTGCTGTTATCTTTTTTTCCTTTAAAGTGTTAAAATAAAGTTTTTTTTTGTGTACTCTTTAGATAGCTGCTGCCGAAACAAAATATCTGCCTGTGCTCAAGATTTATGATCAATAGTCAATACTCTAAAAAGGGCAAATATGAGCACTTATTTGCATGTTTTTTGCATGTTGATTGCTTGTTGTTGTTGTCCTCCCCCACACACCACTCAAGAAGGTGATATAAAATTACATCCTGCATTCATTGTATTTTTTAAATATAAGATTTTTTGTATAAAATCTTGTACCATGGATCATAGTTTTGATTAAGTCTTTAAAAATGTTGCGACAGGATTCTTGTGCTGAGGTTTGGATGGTGCCTTCTTTAATAGTGAGTAGATGCCAGGTTATAGAAAAAAGTGATTTATATAATTCAATAACAAAATTTCCTCAGAGCTTAAGATCCAGAGGCTGTAAAATGAACCTAATCCAACAATTTACCAGCACTGAGTCTTTAAGACGCTGCCAGCGCTGTCTACTCCAACTTTATTCCCTGTTGGCCATTAAATACCCAATGGTCATTGTCCATTTTGTGCCCTAACTGAACCAGCACTGTAACCAGAGACCAACACCCAACAAGCTTCAATTACACCGAAGTTTCTCTGCTGTGATTACTACAGTTGATGAGCTAGAGCGTTCCCTGGTGGTCTAGTGGTTAGGATTCGGCGCTCTCACCGCCGCGGCCCGGGTTCGATTCCCGGTCAGGGAAACATACCTTTTGATGAAGCACATTCAAGGCATTTCCAGACCAGCCTTCCCTGCATAACTGCTGGAATTGTCGTTTCTCACAAACATGTTGAACCATCTTGTTGATTTGTTATGTGACAAACAAGCTTCTGAAAGAAGACAGGAAACATAATACCCACCAACTCATTTTCTGGGATTACTGTGAGGGTGAGAAGAACTTTGTTAGATAATTACATTTGGGGTAAACTTTTCATTCTTTATATGACTAATGACACTGTAAAGATGTTACTACGATACCTACAGCTCCCAGTGAGCAAAAAAAAAGTCCTGTGTAGCATAAAGCCATCATCACATCTTTATTAACGGACAGTTTATTATAAAGGCGCTGTCTCGTATGTGAAGCTTGATATGTGCATATAACATTCAAGTACATGTGGAGGAGCAGTGGATTCTGGGTACAGTCAGAGTGAATAGGTCCTGGTGCAGGTGTGAAGAAAGCGCGTTCCAGATACAGGAAGAAGTGCAGGTTCATAAAACTGTCTCTGGACAGGACGTCCCATCTGTTCAAGCACACACAGGCTGAGCTCATGTCTACTGTACAGTGTGTGTGGGACAAAGCTGTATCCTGGAGTTTGTTAGTGATTTATAAACTGATTACTGATATCTGAATCTTTGTAAAGTCTACAAAGAATATGAGGCACATGTGTGCAGGTGTTTTTGAGCCCCATTGCACCACACCAGAATGGAAGAATGGATAGTAATAGTCATGAGAACACTTCAGTGTCTTCACAAACTTTCTAACTTCACATTAATAACTTTAATAATTTATGCTCAAAAATTGATAAAACTTTAATTCTTTAATTCAATTCAAATACATAAATTATTTGAATTAATGCAAGTTAGCATGTGGGATGTGGGTGAATAAGGGAGGTAGGCGAAAACGTTTTCTGAGCACTCGAGCCTCAGTTGCATAACTCCAACATGTATGAATCAATAGAAATACAAATTAGGGTAAATTAATGATGAATAGGGTCATCAAAAACTATAGAAAAAAATATAGTAATTGATATTAAAACTAGTATCGAAACTAGATACTCAAATTAATCTTTCCTTAATAGCTGTAAAATGATCTTGAGGTGTAGCAGAACAAATATAAGACCACATGAACCTACCTGGAGGAATGAGGGGTTACACAGATTAAAGTACTATGATTTAGTATTGAAAATACATGTCATTCATTGTCATTCCAGCACCATGACCCTGGCTGTATTGTTTGCCGTATCATCTCACGTTCGGACGAGTTACACCCTCCCGTCCTTCCACCCCGCGCTGACCTCACCGTGGGGCTGTGGGGGCAGTGGGTGAGTCAGCGCTGCGAGGTACGTCCTGAGGTGCTGTTTTTAACCAGGCACTTCAGCTTTCACCAGCACAACCGCACCTGGGAGGGACGCTATTACCACTACTCGGACCCGGTCTGCAGGCACCCCACCTTCATCATTTACGCTAGGGGGCGCTACAGCAGAGGTCTGCACTCCACCAGGGTGATGGGAGGGACTGAGTTTGTGTTTAAAGGTAAGTTTCAAGTCTACTTTTTTGAATGAATAATCACTGGTAACTACAGAACTGTGGAGATCGTGGGTAGGTGAAAACTGAAGCTCAGTGGTAAATCAGTACCAGATAAAAATAGAGGACGTTTGAGGAAGGGCATCTCTTGTAAAACCTGCCACAACCCACCCCTCAGCTTCTGTGGAGACCCTTGAAAGAAACAACTAAGTGATGTAGTTGTATCAAATCAGAATCATAAAAAGTTTTAGTGCCATTGTCAGTGAACAAAATACACAAAAGCAACATAAATAATATCATAATAAGATGTAGAGTATGATAAAATAAAGATGTTAGTGCACTTCGAATATAAAATACAAACTATTACTCCAGTGAATCTGTGTCACAAGCTGCTTTTTACTGAGAACAATCCGATGACCATTTAAAACCTTAATACAGTGAGAAATTAATCAAAGGCTCCATATGGTTAGTTTCCTGAAAAGGAATCAAACCCGAGTGGTGAGGGCGCCGAATCCTAACCACTAGACCACCAGGGAATGCTGCAGAGAACAATCTGTTTTTGAGTGTTGGGGTCAGTCTTCAAAATTGCTGCCATTTTATCTACGAACACTTAATAATAGATTTTTTTTAATAACACGAAGATACACAGAAAAAAGTCTATAGGTATAGTTCTTTATGTAACTGGAGCTGCCTGGAATATTTCACATTATGGCATTAAACTTATTTTTCAGAACTCCTTGAAAAACATGAATTCCTATCTGGGGGTCACCTCTCCACACCTTATTGTCTTTTGGTGTAATTTTATGTAATTGTTGAGTGTAAATACTTTGTTTTGTGGTCAACACGTCCCGCTTGAAATGAGACAAAAGGGCCCATATTATGCTATTTTCTGATCTATGTTTTAATGTTGTTTCCTCATTAAAACATACCTGGAGTCGTGTATTGTTTCATTCACAAACGTTTAACACACAAACTCTGTATATTTAGGCTGAGTTCTTCTCTCAAACAGAAGACACTCTGTTCCACCT
The DNA here is from genome assembly GCA_019594935.1 of Periophthalmus modestus. Taxonomy (NCBI): domain Eukaryota; kingdom Metazoa; phylum Chordata; class Actinopteri; order Gobiiformes; family Gobiidae; genus Periophthalmus; species Periophthalmus modestus. Next base: position 18,183,104 of record JAIEZT010000026.1, read on the forward strand.
TGTGATGTCATGTGGTAATACAGGAAGTGCTCCTCTGTGTTTTAAAACTTCATACAACTTCACTAGAATCATTTGGATAATTTCAGCCCTGGCAATCTCTACTGAACTAACGGTAAAAGAAGCTGTTAACTTGAAAACTACACAAGGTGGAAGAGAGTATTTAGAGTTTTGGAGATACAGACTAATAATAAAGTGTTACTCAAACATGTGTGAATGAAAGAAAACATAACAGCAGATATGTTTTTTGATGAGCAGACAACATTCAAAGATGGCTTAAAGCTCCCAAGAGTCATTTTTGCATAGTATAGCAAACTAATAACACTAATTTTCCCAACCTCCTTTTTCCACAGTGAACCACATGCGCGTGACCCCCCATGGACGTGTCCACTACCTCCCTGTTGAACGTCTTCAGTGGGGATGAGTGCGGTGCGGAGAGGTCCTGGCACGTGGGCATTGAGCAAGATGTCACGGGCACCAACGGCTGCCTGGCTCTGGGAATCCGCCTACACACACACACCGAATACGAGCTTTTCCGAATGGACCAGGACACTAATGGAAACTACCTCCTCTTCAATGGACAAAGACCCAGCGATGGATCGAGTCCGGACCGACCTGAAAAGAGAGAGCGACATCGTACCAGTCTCCTCTGGTGCAGTGCTCGGGCAGCACTGGGTTTCATGGGTTTTATAACAGGGAAGCAGGAGAGGGTATAGAGAGAACACATAGACTTTTTAATAACTGTTCAGGGCAGCATTGGGAAAAAAGGAAATGTATAGTGTTGTTTTTTGTTTTGTTTGTGGTGGCATTGTTGTACAATAGTTAATATAATACAATAGTTACAATGGAGAAGAGATAAGGGACCAAATTAGGCATGGGACAATAACCAGGATATGGAGTTAAGTGTGATGTCACTTCTGTTGATTTGGGTCCCCTTGTCGAGATTTGCATCCACGCACGCACTACTGCGGATGCTCAGAGCACTGAAGCGAAGAAAACTCTCTTGGTTAAGTATCGTTTCTCATATACAAATTACCATATTACGTTGTACCACAAAATTATTCATTTTTCTGTCTCAGCATTATCATGTTGTAATTTCACCACAAATTATTCATAACCGATTTCTGAATCTTGACATGTACATTTTCTAGTTCAAATATGCACATTTTTTGTTATCCTGTGTTCTGCTCTAGATGGTTTTAAGAGTTATAATGTAAACTAAAGTAGGTTTAATAATAATGAGTCATAAGCTAAAATGTTCCTTAGTTGCCCATTTGTGAAACTTTAACATGAAATAGCTCTTAGCATAATCTAGAAATAGGGGTAAGCATAAACTCAAGCAAAACTCGATGGGGAGCATAGCTCCACAGCGGGTCCACAAAAACATCAAATACTGCATTAAAATGGGATTGCAATAATCAATGTGTGTATTTGAATACAGGGTATAAAAGGCATTTGGGTTCATTTGGTTGACTAGAGCAATATATTTTTGTTAACAAAACCTAAACAAAGTCTATTAAAAGTCCACTATGTGAAACAGAATACCTTGGAAAACATGTATTCTTACTGTGAGCAGAATCGCCTTTTCACAGATCTGACCAGTAACTTGGCCAATTGGGGTTCAGTTGTTTTTCTTCATGATGACAGACAAACTTAATGCCATCGAGCAGCATCGAGGTTAAAGCAATAACATTTCCATGGAGTCAAGCAAATCGGATGCCCTGAAATCTGAAAAATCACATTGTAGAGTAAGTACAGCCTTAACTAAATGACTAAATGTTGGGATAACTAACTAACAAAATATCTGTGAAAACCCTCAGTCGTCCAGGTCTGATCCATAGCAAAAGACGAAGTTAAAATCTGTCAACTGGACAAATCGTTGCAGGAGTGAAAACGTTTGTTGCTCATCCAAGCCGCTTCTTCAGTTCTGGTCAGATCGCTGGTGGACACTGCCTTATCTGTCTGCAGGGAGGAGCTAACTACACTGAAACTGTAAACACCTATTGTCTCTAATTTCAGCTGAAACTACTCTATTCAGCCCTGAACGACCCTGCAATTGTTCTCATTGTTCTGGGTCTGAGGATGGAGTTGTAGATGGGGGAGAGATTATGTCTCAGGCCTCCATTCCTGTTTAAGGAAAGATTCTCTTACCTAACAAAAATAGCTTCTTTAACTCCCTCTCAAACCATTTCTTTTCTCTGGCTAAGATCTGAACTTCACTATCTTCAAGGGAGTGGTTAGTGGCTTTGAGATGGAGATGCACGGCGGACTGGGGTCCAGAGGAGCTCTCACGACGGTGTTGGTACATCCTCGTGTGGAGTAGCTGTTTAGTTTCTCCAATCTTCACTACACTGAATAGAGTAGACTACATTACTTTGTGGCTCAGAATTTTGTCCTTTGGGTGAACCAGCTGAAACTAGAAACTAGAGACAATAGTTGTTTACAGTTTCAGTGTAATTAGCCCCTCCCTGCAGACAGATATAAGGCAGTGGTCACCAGCAATCTGACCAGAACTGAAGAAGCGGCTTGGATGAGCAGTGAAACGTCTTCACTCCTACGATTTGTCCAGTTGACAGATTTGAACTTCGTCTTTTGCTATAACTAACAAAATCTTTAATTTAAAAATGAACATGAATTTTGCCTTGCTTTTAGGCCTTGTCATGGCCTATTGATACTTTGCAGCTGATGTCAACATTCCCTGGGGATGTGATGCTTACTGAAGGCAGTGGGCCTGCTCTGTCTGAAACTCTGTTGGACTTTAATCTGACCTTTAACCCTAATCCACCATAGAAATACATGTAGAACACCCCCAGCGTAATGTCACTGCAAAGTATTAATAGACTACTTGATCAAACTTGTCAAAAACTAAGACTGGACTGTCTATGAGTGTTTTTTTTGTCAAGATCATCATAATGTCCTGTGTCTGAACTGGATAAAATAACAAACTAAACATGGAACAATGACAAGACTGAAAAATGAGGCCAGAGACTCTGCTGCACCGCAAGAACTGCACTTTACTGTACATTTAAACTGTATTTTCTACACAGTATAAACCGATCAGAGGTGGGTACTTGGATAAGAGTACTGTTACTTTTAAATATGATGTGCATATGACAGATTTTCATGTTTTTCTAATTAAGACTTGGTTTGGTGGGGTATTACCTGTGGTAAATATATCAACATTGATAATAGTTTTACACCAGTTAAGTGGCAGTTTGTGGAAAAATGTTGAGATGAAAAGTACAAGCATATAGGAAGTAGCACTGAAAATTCAATAAAGAATGGGAAAAAAATGGAAAAGACAATTTACGCGCAAGAATGGTATTTTGGCAGTTTAAAGAGAGGGTATTATGCAAAATCGACTTTTTGGAGCTTTTTACCATGTTACATGGTTGTTTCCTCATCAAAAACATGCCTGAAGTTTTTATACATCATCCATGCATGTTTCAGTAATCTAGTGATCTTTCCCTGGCCCTGTTTGAAGCCTTCTTACTCTTAGCTGTATGATCCTATCCAAAGCTCAGCCACAAGCCTGTCACCCCTGCTCCTACACGTCCATTTTTGATAAAGATACAAAAGCAGACTACAACTTCACAAACCTGATGTAACATGTAGTAGTTTCATTAATGGAGAGCACATGGATTGTGTTGTGATAATGCTCTGAAGGGGGAGTGACTTAGCACCGGGTGCAAAGGGAGGGGAGACTTAGAGTGGGAACATGTTAATGTTTTCGGTGAATATAGCATTTTTAAAGCAATAATACCCACAGAAGTGAAATACCCTCTCTTTAGACATTATTTAACAAAATAGAGGTGTTGTCATCTACTTTTGTCTAATAACGATTGTAACCTGTCATATGCACTTTAAAGGCACTGTATGTGATTTTTGCTTAAAGACGTGGAAAACAAAATTGGTTCATTTGGTCCAAAGTTATTCCTCACTTACCTTATGCATCCTGACACCCTAATTACTCACCACAATGAGTTTCCAAGCACTTTTCACAACTTTCAGAGACAAGTGTGGAGTTTTGTCATGATAGTAAAAGCAGCTAGCAACAACTTGCATGCTAACACGCACTTCCTGATTATCGGTCAATAAAACATTTTATAATTAGATGCAGACAGCACGCAGTGGACTTATTTTGGCCTTCAGCAGTGCATCTAACATATATCTGTGCAGGGGCAAGATATATATTTTTTCAAGTACACTGAAAAAAAATTGGGTACAGAGCCTTTAAATATATTGTGATAAAACTACAAGATACTTAAGTATATGTAAATAGTATCTACCCACCTCTGTACCGTACTTTGTTTTCAGATGTTTTTCTGAACTCGGAGCTCCTTTATCACAGAGATGGATGAATTTATGTCAGTGTGTTTACAAAAAAGGGACGTGACATCATACATTACTGTAGCCAAAGTTTAAACATGTTTCTACTGATTTACTCTCATTATCAAATAAAACTGGCCTTATGTAATACTCTATGGAGTATATGTTTATGTCATTAAACTGCATCATTAAACTGTGCAGCCAGGGATGGACACAAGACACCAAATGCATTGACTATTTATTTAAAATTGTATACGCTTATACTTTTGGCTAGTAATAGTAGTAGTACTCACTGCAGTTATAGTAACCTTTCCAGTTTGGCTGCACAACATGAACAAAGCTTATACAATTCTCAGCCAAAAGGAATTTAAAAACAAAGACAATGTAAATCACATGGCTAATCCGGCTTTCTTAAATTAACGGGCCTATATCAGGGGCGTCCAAACTATGGCCCGGGGGCCAAATGCGGCCCTCAGGCCTTCAGTTGAACTGGCCCAATTGATCAAATTGGGCCAGTATGTATGTACTTTTACATACGTCATACCCTGCTTACCTGCCTGTTCTCCGCTCCCCGCCTGGTCCCGACCTGTCCACTCCAGACTTTTGTATCTCCGCTGGACATCGTCTTCCGTCCGGGGATCTCCTCATGTCTGCTACCCCTCATACGGACTGTTGTTGCTCCGCTGGACATTGTCTTCCGTCCGGGGATCGCCTCATCTCTGCCTCCCCCTCATTCAGACCGTTGTAGTTCCGCTGGGCACAGCCTTCCGTCCAGGGACCTCTACATGTCTGCTACCCCTAATCTGGACTGTTGTGGCTCCGCTGGACATTGTCTTCCGTCCAGGGACCTGTACATGTCCTTCGTTTTTATCCGAGCCGATGTAGCTTCGCTGGACACCGGACTCCGTCCAGGGACCTCATCGTGCCTTCTTGCTCCTCGTCCTACTCCTCGTCCTGCTCCTCGTCCTGCTCCTCGTCCTGCTCCTCGTCCTGCTCCTCGTCCTGCTCCTCGTCCTGCTCCTCACCGTGAATGAACCTCAGGACATTTTGTTTTTAAAATTTTTGTCATTTTTACTTTCCCCTAGTTTAAGTAGTGATAAGTTCAAGTGTAAGTGAATAATTATAACCGTATATATTGCCAAAAATCTCGTAAACCTAATGCTAAAATCTGGTGAGTATAACTTAAGAATTATAGGAGCTACTGAAGATTTAAAAGTGTCAGTGACTTTTGGGCCACCCTGTAGTTGTGAAATTGAAATTACATTGCTTCATAGATAAACAGATTTCACTGGCCATGAAGTTCTTATGGCCCGTTTTGAGGGTCTGGGATTGAAAGTGGTCTATTTATTCATTTTTCTTTTTCCATTTTGCTTTTCTTAGTCATGAAAATATATTTTGAAATTTGTCTAACTTTAGTCTTTATTTTAGTCAGTCACCAAAAATATGACATGAAATTGTTGACAAAATACTTTGGTTGACAGAATTTACACCCCGGAAGTTTTTTTTTTTTTTTTTTTTGGTTTTCATAGAATTAAAGACTTTTTACTCTTTCTTTATCCCAAGATGAAACTTTACTTTTGGTTTTAGTGTTTGGGCCACACATCATTTTCTTTTCAACACAGTGAAATAACAGAGCACACTGAGTTCCCGTACACTTATATGAGGATTAGAAAGACTGTGGCGCCAAATGTCCCAAATACAGACTCCACCATAGGGACAATAAGATGTGTTTTCTGCATCAAACTGAAAAGCGACGCCGGGGAAATTCTGGGCTGGTCTCCATGTCAGTAACAATGTCATGCCACAAGGGATAATTTGTTTAAATACTATGAAGAAAACCAACACGGAAAATACCACACTAAAGTCGCCTTGTTATAACTGTGGCAGAGTCATTTGGAGGCAGCGATAAGTTTTAGGTTCAATTCCCATCTGGACCATATAGGACTACGGATTCATGGGTTTCTCGGTCCTGTTTCGAGGCGCCATTTTGAGTACTTTCCACCATTCAAAAGATATATTTTGTTAATGGTTATACAGAGACTGTGCTTCATACTTTTACACCTAATTAAGTAATATTTTTTATTGAAGTAACAGTACTCTAATTTGAGTAAAAGTTTTGGTCCCTCTTCCCACTGTGAGTAAGTCTACAAATGACAAACCTTTATGTCGACAATATGAAATGATTTGAACATTTGTGTTTCTTGCACCTGCTCCTTCAGATATGATTTAGTTCGTCAGTCCTTTTGTTACGTCTCAACAGTTATTCTTTAAGTTACTCTTACTTGAGTAGTTTTCCCAAATACTATATACAATTCTCAGACCACTACTATTTTTCTTTATTCTGGCGTTCCAGTTTTCCTCGTGAACTTTTACGCAAATCTTCCAGTTAGGTACTCCAGATCATGAACCCAGCTCAAGCGGAAATCTGTGACAGCCTGACAGGTTAAACTCGGAGGTAGTGAAGGATGAGTCAAATTTAGACATAAATTTAGTCACCATTACCATTTTTGGAAAAGCAGACTATGAAAAATCTGTGAATGGGTTACAAAGTTCAAACACATTTTTACTCAATGTTGAGGGAAATTGGTGGATTTGGTCATTTAAATGATGACTTAATTGTAGAAAATATTAAATACAGTATAATGTAACATGTTTAGAAAGGTGCTATACAAATCCAAGGCATTATTATTTATTTTTATAAGTATTACATAATAATTTTTTTTTTTATCAGTGAGTTAAATAAACATCTTGCTTTGGGTTGCCAGATCCTACGGCTAAAAGCAGTGTTTGTGTCCTCCAATTAGGTATCCAACTGAAATTTCTGTGGTAGCAATTTCTTTTGTATTGCGGAGTTATTTTTTTCACATGAGTAATGATAATAGCAAAAGATGTTGCCATAATAGTGTCCTTAAGTATAGTATTATTCAATCATATCTTTTGAAATAAGACACAGAAAAAGAGGCTGGTATCAAAACCACATTTTTCATTTTTATTTCTTCAATGCTTAATACCATGGGACAGGATTGTAACAATGGAGACCATAGTTCAGTCAATAATCGCCTCATAAGGAATATAGGATTTGTATAATAATATTAATAATAATAATAATATAATAATATATATATAAAGTCTGCATTGGTGTGGTCAGGAAGGAGTAGACAGAAATGTACAAGAGAGGCACCTATAATCCCCAGCTGGACCTGAACATTCAAGACGTGTAGAAAGCACAAATCAAACAAAATGGAGGATAATGGCCGTGTACAACAAGCCCGGCTGCTTTTGGTTAAATAAACAGCTCCTTTAGATTCAAATCTCGCTCAAGTTAAAGAAATACTTAAGATTTACGTTTTGGACTGGACAATGGATACTTATGGAAAGCAGAAAACATCACTCCTCTGATCATAAAAGTAGGTTTTTTCCTGACTTAAAGGTGTACTGTGTAACTTTCCAGGTGGAGCATCTGCTAGCTTGTCTCCATGGAGATGTTGCCACTTTTGCTTGGAATGTTCCACAGTATAGTATCAAAACTTTGCAGCTGACCTTCCCTGGGGAGGGACGCTAACTGGAGGCACTGCTCTGTCTGAAGTACTCAAGTTAGACTTTAATCCGACTTTGTTTTTAACACCGTGGGAATAAAGAGCTGACTTGGCTGGAACTGTAACAGGTGAGCAAATTTGTGCTGTTAAACCAGTCCCTCTCAAATAACACTACAGTCCCAAGCTAGCTAGCATTAGCCAACAGTTTCAGTTAGTTTCACCTTTTTTGTTGAAAATCAAACATCTAAACAAGACCATGAACCCTCATTTTGATCACAGGCTCCTGAAAATTGTTTGAATCCATTTTGTATTTTTCCCAGCTAAAATCTTACCAGGCTGTTTGCACTAATGTGTCACCATGGTAACAGCTGAACATTCTGCCATAGACATACATTTAGAATCCCCCCAGCGTGATGTTACTACAAAGTATAAATTAAACTTATCCATATTATCTTTATTTAATTACAAGTTTGATTGCTAAAAATACATTGAAAGCATGCATTTTTACAGTGAGCAGGGCTGCCTCTCCACAGAACTGACCAGCTTGTCTCCATGGAGATAAATGTTTAATGTCATGTGGAATATATCAGGCAAAGCAATAATGTCCCCATTGAAACAAGAACATGGCGGACCCACCAGAAAAGTTCCACAGTGCACCTTTAACACCTTACATTGAAAATAAATAACTTATTAATTATTAGCCACAAGCTGATGTCTGTTCAGATTGGCACATGGGTTATCTAAACAGGTCCTGGGTTCAACTACCGGAAAAAATCTGTGTGGAGTTAGCTAGGTACTCCTGCTCATGAAACTCGCTCGAGATCTGGAGATGGGGGCCAAAGAATTAGGGCGGTCAACAGTCATTTTACTTTGATAATAAGGTTCTATATGAGACAGGGGGAAGTTGGTGAGTGAGTTAACTGAAGATTTGGTATTTATGTGTAAAAAGACAGACTAAACTCATGATTTCACAAGTTTAATCTCTTTATATAAATACCTTGTTTCCTAGTACTTTTTCTGCACAAACAGCTGATTTTGTACAAACCCGTGTCTAGGCTTGTGAGTGCAGTTTGGGTCAGATACACAGAGATGCATAATAGTTTTCACTATTTAGTCGACTAATCAATCAGCAGGTTGTGTCTTTAGTCGACCGAGAATTATTTAGAGGAAGACAGCAGCATTGGGTCAAATGCAGAGAGTGAATTTCTCAACTGGGGCAATAAACTGTGCCTTTACCTTTGATTACGGTCTTCAATACGAGAACATATTACCGTAGTATCTTTCAATGCATGACCTACTACAGAAACCTACATAAAGTTTTACAGTACGTTTTTAAGTGGAGAGTCCGCCACCTTCTTTTCTTCATGGAGGTTATTGCTTTACCTGGAATGCGCCACAGTAAGGCTCTGAACTTAACCGTCTCCATGGAGATGAGCAAGCGATGCCACCAAACCACGTTACAGCTCAGATCTAAGGAGAAGAGACCCTGCTCATAGTAAGAATGCATGTTTCAATAAATCACCTGTAAGTGAACACATTGGAGAGTAAGTTCAATGCCGTACTGTGGTCGATTCCAGTCAATGCAATGACAGCTCCATGGAGACAAGCAGAAAAATTACATTAGTGTATCTTTAATCTGTTGTCAGAATAATCCATCAGTATCACTCGGTCTGTTGCATAATCATTAAATATTGATTTATTTGAGCGAGAAGAGTTTACTTCCAAATAGGTACACAATCTCAGTTTAGTGAACCAGAACTAGCCTAAGTTGTTGTGCACTGAGCCAATTTCCCCCTTCAAAACCGCTTATTTCCGACTGAAATTTTCCTTGCGTGTCTAAAAGGATTTTAAAATAACATATACAAGACACCTGACATTCCATATCCTATTAAAAACCGAGGAAAATTATTAGTTATTAGAATTATCTTTTCTGAATGCCGCGCGCCCATGGGTGTCACTTCAGTACTGACACAGCTTTTAACATTGTCCATTTCCATATGTCACCAGCAAAATCATCCATCCAAAAAAACAAAATATATTTCGTTGACTTTCTCAGACTCTTTGCGTTTTGTGATTTTAACTGTGAGAGCAGAGTAAAAAAGACAACTTCAAATGATGTCGCTGAATTGGTCACGCCAGACCAAATGATATGGTAAAAGTCAACCCAGGACTTGTTAGTTGTCGCGTAGAGCCCGTTTTTTTCAGATTTCTCGAAGTTTGGGGAGACATGTTGTTTGTTGTTGTTGTTGATGTTATTTTACAAGACGAACTTCCCCAGGAAAAAGCCGATGAAGATGGCTGCGATGACGACGCAGAGCGAGGGCAGGGAGGTAACGCTGGCTTCTCTGGCCAGGAGCCCGGTGGAGTTGGAGCTCATGTGGTCTGTGCGCGGCAGCTTCCTCATCCTCAAGTTATCATCCTGCAGACAACGTGTAATGTTTAGTTCATTATTACACAAAAATGCATAAGTCCTCTTCTCAGGTCTCTGCACTGGCTCCTGTGGCTCAGAGAATAGACTGTAAAGCAGCTCTGCTTGTGAACAAGTCTCTCCATGGCCTAGAACCAAAGTACATCTCCGACATGTTTGTGCCATATGAACCATCTCACACTCTGAGGACTTCAGGGACCGGCCTCCTGCTGGTGCCCAGAGTCAGGACTAAACATGAGGAATCAGTGTTTCAGTTTTATGCAGCTAAAACCTGGAACAGTCTTCCTGAAGATGTGAGACAGGCCTCTATTTTGACAATGTTTAAATCCAGGCTCAAAATGGTTCTGTTTAGCTGTGCATATCACTGAAAGTTTTTTTTCTCCACTCTTCTCTTTTAATGTTAATTTTATGATTATTTATGTTTATTTGTTGTATTGTTATTTTATGTCTTATGTATTATTGTTATTTTAAGTGTAAAGCACTTTGAAAAACTTACAAATAAACTTGCCTTGCCTTTCCATATTTCATATGCATACAAAGACATCAAATACATGATGCAAGATCTATGGAATTATGTAGTACTTAAATAACTGAAGTAAATTATTTTTTAATTTCAAATCCTCAAAGTGTCCACCCTTTGCTTTCTTAACAGTGCTGCAAATCCTTGCCTTCACTTTGTGAGCTTCTTGATTAAGTCTCTTGAAGTCTCACTTCACAGATGTACTGAATCAGGGTCAAGAAAGCCAAGAGTGCAAAGCAGTGATGAAAGCAAAGAGGTTTTAAAAATGTTTTAAAGTTTTGAGTGTACTTTTTGTTTGCTACATCCCATGTGTCTATTCATATTTTTAATACCTTCTGTGAGAATCTACAATGCAAATAGTCATGGAAATAAAGAAGAAACATGAACTAATAATATTAAATAATATTAATAATAATAATAATAAATAATATAATTTAATGTAAGCAAATCTGCATCATAAAAGAATCCTTTCAAGTGATGTCATTAAAAAGTCAGTTCTTAAATGTGAGCTTCATTGTTACACAATCTGACCATAAAGTCTGACTTGGATTGAACTACAACAGATGAACTGACTCGTACAGTTAAAGAAATCTCTCTCAAGTAACATTAGTCATAAGCTAGCTGGCATTAGCCAACATTTTTTCAGTTAGTCACACTCTTTTGTGGAAAATTAAACCCAAACGGGACCATGAATTCTTGTACTAATAAGACTCCTGATAATGAGTTGTTAAAATTAATTTTGTTTCATTAGTTTTCAGACCATAGTAAGTAACTATTAACAAACCCATAGAAATCTACAAAGTGATGACACTGAAAACAAATCAAATCACCCACGCAAAACCATATTCAGTTATAAATTAGTCTGAATACTTTTCAAATACACAAACCTTTAGTTGCCGGAGCTCCTCGCTGAGCTTGCTGTTTTCTTGCTGTAGTCTCTTGTACTTCTCCTGGACCTTCTTAACCTCTGCGTCGTCCCCAGAGCCGGACAGTGCTGCAGATATGGGTTCTGCCTTCACAGAGTTCACTGCCGGGGCCGCTGCTTTGATCGTCTCTATGTCGTTCTATGGGAGACAAATAAGAGGATGAACAGAAGCCTAAAGGTAGAAAGGAAGGTTTAAAGTGGAACCACACACTAAATTCACTTTGCTCCTTAACTGCGTATATGGTGTTTAAATTTTTTTATTTTTTAGAAATTTTAGAACAAACTAGGCAAATTTGCAGCTTCCGGGTCAAAAATGTCTAAATCTAAGTTTGTACTGTCTTCAGTGGCCTCTGCAAGTTCAAGTAGTTGGTGACATCACAAAAGACTGCCCTGATTAAAGTTAAAGTAAAGTGAAAGTCTAGTTACAAACACCTGGCTGCAAGGGCGGTGTCTGAAATGTGGATACCTGTTAGACCAGTCGCACTGTTCCTTATACCCCCAGACCCTCTCCCCCCTCACTGTCCCTTTTAGCCCTTCAGGTAATGCCCAGTCCAGCTGTTCTATTTGAAATGTGGTTGTGAGCGGAGTTTAGGTATTTAGTCCCACTTAAAAAAAAAAATCTATGCACTGAGAAGAGTACAGTGCAAATATATGTAATAATAACAGTTAAAAGTGAAAAAAATTAGCTTTTGACCATTTTCCTCTGTTGGTATTTTGAATAAACTCATCTACGTTTCTCTTGGTTTTCCTGCGACTCAGTAAAAGACATTATTATTTGTAATTGTGTGCGAGCAGACAATGGACTGCTGGATTTCATTTGGCACTTAAATGTTGCACACATAGATAGTTAAGGCATTATTTGTAATATCTAAAAGGTCCTATATTATACAAAATTGACTTGTGAGCTTTAAACCATGTTATAATGTTGCCTCTACAAAAATAGACCTGGATTTGTGTTTTGTCTCATTCACACATGTTTGTTACCCTTTATTATTAGTCACACTGGAGCACTTCCTGTATTAGCACATGACATCACGAGGTAACAACACCATAACACGGCTTAAAGCTCACAAGAGTCTTATAACATAGATCAGAAAATAACGTCATATGGGCCGTTTAATGTCATGTATTCATATTTGTCAAAGACATTACATCATCAGTTCGCCGGCTCAAATTTGTTATTCATTTATAAAAAAACATTTCCACATTGCGGTTTGGTCTCTTGATGTCGTGTCCCACATCACACTGGATTCTTGGACAGAGGCATTTCCTCTTTGGGCTTTTTGAAGTTTAGTTAACCATGTTTTCATTGGCATAAACTGCAGACTTGAGGAAATACTTTGGATTGTAGCTCAGGGCAATGTCATTCAAATACACAATTAGTACAAACTCCAATAGCTATCCACTTTGTAAATGTGTGTGTATTTTTTAATGGGCCCATATTACGCGCAATTTTATTTGTCTCTTGTAATGTTGTTTCCTCTTCAAAATCATACCTGGAGTTTTGCTTTCTTTCACTAGGCACAAAAACCCTGCACATTTATTTAATTAATATGTTTTTGGTAGAGCCATATTGAGAGGTCAGTGTTTTGTAGTATAATGACAGGATGCAAGGCTTGTAACAAATGGTAGTTTTTCTAATTTTAAGTATCGATTACCTTCATCTACAGAATCAGTTTAACCAACTTTGATCAATCTTGCACCCCTTATATACATTCATTTACTATTGAGCCGTTGTGCTTTTTGCTCAAAGAAAAGTTCCATATTGGGGTTTTACATCCTCTTCTGCTCCCCTCACTTCAAAAATGAATGGCTACCTATGAAAGGCCAGAGGTTATATTTTTCATTACTTTGACAGCTAATACAAATTTGATATAGTTTTGTGCAAGCAGTTGATATTTCCCCATAAATAGTTTAGCTTCCTTGTTTTTGGCTTTAGGATTTGTGGAGCTAAAGTGAAAGTAGCCAGTCTGCATAGTGGCTGCAATAGGAGCAATGACAATGTATCAGAATGAGTCTGTTATTGGTGTACAGTAGGGTTCTTATGCACGTCGTCACACAACACTAAAATTACTAAAATTTCTAAATTGGTTTGGTACCAACAAGTAGAGACGGAAAACTGTTTATTGAAATCACATTGTAACTTTATTAAATCATAGATATAAGGCCAGATAATAAGAAAGTACTGTGTAATCTTGCAGTGGTCCAGGTATGTTCCATAATGGTCCAGGGGCGTAGACCAGTTTATGTGTGTTATACTTCTGATACAGCCCAAGACAATTCTAAAGCTATTCAGGAAAGGTTAATTTCTGTCCTATGAATGTGACCATTTTAGTATGGATATCTACTGAAATTAGTATGTAGTTTTGTAGTTATTGATTAGTATCAGATTTTGAATACTTTTGATAACCGTAGTATGGACAGTGTCTTACCACTTTATCGTTTTCAGAAGGCATCTCGAACACACATCTGAGTTTGGAGTCCATGAGGTCGTCGGGTTTGGCTTCTTTCCACTGAACAAGAAAGACACGAGACAGTTATTCACACAGCTGGAGCCTCCCATACACACATGCACATACGCAAAAGAATTTCATAGAGTCACAGAGTCAATTTCAAGAGTTCAAGTTTGAGTTTCTTGATTTAGAACTTTATCTTGTTGCAGCCAAAGGTGGTAGTACTCAGCTCTATTTTACTTGAAAAACTTTTTAAAGAGATTGCACTTTTCAGAGTACTTTTCTAGTAAGATACTTTTACTCCTAGTAATGTCTTTACTGAAGTAACCATATTCTTACTTGAGTGAAAGTTTTGGTTGCTCTTCTCACTGTGAGTAAGTCTACTAGTGACTAAGGCTTCATATGACAATATGCAATGATTTAAACATTTCTGTTTCTCGCACCCCTCGTCCAGGTAATATTTCTTTTGGTCTATACCAAATTTTGTGCATCATTTCATGTTTTGCAAATGATATCAATAGATAATTTAATTATAAATAAAACACCATGTCCAGACTACTTGCATTAAAGTAACACTGTGAAGCAATAATGCTTGAGTATTCTGTAATTTTTTACTTCACCCACCTCTAGTCAGGGATCATGTTTTGTCCAGGTTAAGAACTAGTTACTTTCTTGAACAATTCTAGTTATCATTATGAATAATAAACATATGTTTGACTAGAGTTTAAATGTGCACAAAAAACTGAACTTGGCTTCATTTTAAAAGTCAGTTCCTCAACGTCAAGCTCAGACTAACATCTGTAAATAAATAAGCTTGTGCTGCCCTCTGGTGCCCAATGTGAATATGAACATATTTATAAATTCAAGTAAATTTAAGACTTCAGGTACACACACTTTTTGAACAGTGCAGTTTCACTTTCTGTAATTTATTGTAGAATATGGTTTATAAATCTGATATGCCAAGAACGGCAACCAGGTTTTCTAAAAGCAAAAAATAAATCTAAAAATAGATGCATATCATTAGAAAATGATAAATGACACATGGTCAAATGAACTGTAGGGCCGAGTACTATTCCAATTCTTCAGGTATAAACACTTAGACAGTTGAATTTTATTACACATTCCTGTATAAATCATGACACAACAAAATAGAAAACTAATATCCATAAATTGTGCTAAGGTCCCAATGAGTCTTATTTATGTAATGTTTTTAAGACTTGATACCTGATATGAAAACTAGTATCAACACTAGATACTCATTTGTATCAAGTAGTATCTGGATAGTGAATATAGTTCTGTTTTTTTACAACCTTATTGTAGCATCAGCAATATAAGCACAAGAACTGTACTTCAGGCTTCTTCCAGGGGTCTGGATACTCACCAACAAATCCATGTCAGTTATGGTCGCCGTGCAAAAATGGTCTGAACCATAAATTTGTGTTTGTTTTTCTCATTGGGGTCGTAGTCAAAGGGCTGCAGCATGACTGTGGACACAGAACAAGTTCAGTCGAGGCAAGTATTGTTATTTAAAAGGTGCACTGCATAACATTTCTGTTATTTCAGAAGGTGTTATTGCTTTGCCTGAAATGTTCCACAGTATGGCATTAAATGTATCTATACAGTGTTTTTATTTGTATTTTTTCTGATGTCCGTGTAATCCCTCAGTATGATCCATACTAAAAAGAAAAATTCAAATCTGTCAACTGGACAAAAGTGGTTGGAGTGAAAATGTTTTGCTGTTCATTTTTCTGTATTTGAACGGGGCGCCCATGAAAAAGAGTCTCTCATTGGGCTCTCCCTGTATAAAAATAAGATAAATAATAAAACTGCTCAAAAGGACCAGGAGTCGTGAGCAGAGACCGATTGATACGGCTTTTTTCATGGCTGATGCAGTTGTCGATTATTTAGAGTCCAGATAAACTGAGGGTCAATGAGCTCTGCCGATATTTTATAGGATTATGGTAAAAGGGGCTGTAAGGTAAAGAGAGCTGTGTAGTAACCTTTTTTGAGCAGTTACATCTTTGTACTTAAGTGCTCAAATAAAGTTTTATGCATATTCTTAGGGCAGCAGGTCGGCCCCAACATAATATCGGCCTCTGCTGGAGATTTAAGGCTGATGGCAGATACAGAAAACGTGCATATATTGGCCAATCTCCAGTCGTGCAGTACTGAGCTGAGATTGGAGATCCTGTGAAGATACAGGTCAGATCTGATATTTTAAAAACTATAACATAATTTCAATATTTCTGTAACTTTTCTGTGTATCAGTTACTAGAGTAGTTTGTATGGCAGTAGCAGTAGTGCGTTTTTGCATATGCAGTGGAAAGTGATCCTGGGCTCTGTGGACATATATGCACAGGACACATGTGGCAGAGGAGGGGCCAGACGAGCTGTAGACAGGATCAGCTCATAGTCAGGTTTCACTCATCCTCTGCCAATATGCAACCAGTCACACAAATCATATTAGACTTCATTTTCAAAGAATCACTTATGTTATTGGCTGCACAATGTGGGAAAAACATGAGATATTCAATAACCATGCTTTGTACTGTGATAGAGCTCTCATCTTGGGTAAAAAAAAAAAAACAAAAAAAACAAACAATAGAATAAATGTCCTATTTTTAGCCATCTCTATATTCAAATTATTAAAAATACACATTAATTCTTAAGCTCATCCCAAGTTGGAATGTCATGTAGCATGTAGAGGGAACAGGCCTATGCTCATATACATGTCATGTTTAATGCTGTAACAAACAGTGATTGTACATTACAGCTTCAGTCAGTATTTAGCAGCGCTGCTCTAATGCGTTTCCATTCTTAAATGGTTTCCTGTTTGGATTGACTTCACATGTATCTATACAAAGTTGACAAAAGAGATGGCTTAAGTGCACTTTTATAACAATAAAGGTAAATCATGAATAATTTCTTTTCAATACGTTTGTGACAAAATGTGCAGCCCTAGTCAAGAGAGTTGAAATTTCATAATGCCAAACTGGACTTCACGGCATAACAGTTGCCAAAGGTGTATAATGCGTCAAAAGAAATTGGATTTTTAAGGCCAGTCTCAGATTCACAAAAAGTTGTTGCCCTGCTACACAACATTTTTGCATCTCTTTATGTTATGCAGAGGGTTTGGCTCAGGCTACACGCATTATGCACTGGAAATAGATTTTTTTTCAGATTTTTTTAGTGCTCTGCATCGATAAACCTCAAACAGCCGATCCAAGCCAACATGTCGGTTCAACATACAGGTTACCGTTACTGGAAATACAGCGGTACAGATTAAGTAATTAGGGGAGAAATTATTATTTTCTGTTTATATTTGCTTTTTGTCATCTTCTTTTCGTTTGTGTTCTTCCTTAGCCAGTTCTCTCATTGCACTGTGTGCCTCTTCCTTAAAAGTAAACCTTATCAAGCCGAAGAAAGCGAGATTGCTTTGGAAGCTAGTACCCCCCCAAACAGGGTGGTACGGTTCACTGAACAAGCCTGCAGAACACAGGAGAGATTTTACAGAGGAATAGTACCTGAGATGTTGACGCTACCCCCCGCCTCAATGACTCCACTGTTAGGCCGTACACAGTATCTGCGCGGAGCTGTGGTCTTCACTTTAAAACACACTTTTCTGTCCGACGGGTTACTCAGCTTCAATGTGGTGGTCACTACATCTGTGAACGGACCTGCGAGCACACAAGCATAACAAACATCAGCAATCAACACAAGTATTTGTGGTCATCAGTTGGCTCATCACCTTACTCAAACATTTTAAAACAATCTCAAGGCAAAAAAAGATCTAAAGTTAAACTAATAATAACCAGGCAACTACTAGTTTTAGGCAGCCCAACATCTCACATTCTTGATTTTTTCATTCCACTTTTTATCTTGAATACATGCATAAACTAAACTATAAAACTGTGGCAGATTATAACAAGAAACCAATCACACTTGTGTACACAGAAGCTTGAGGCGCGGGGTTAAGTGTCTTGTCCAAGGCAACGCACTTAACCCATGCAGTATGCACTGGTAAGAGGGGTTCAGATCACTAAACTTCAGGTAGGCAACACTAGTGAGCTACAGCTGTATGTATGTTATATGTAACGAACTGATGACTGGAGTGTAACTTTTCTGGTGGGAGGCCTTGCCACCAGCTTGTTAATGCAGTGCCTGGAATGTTCCACTGTATGACATTAAGCCTCTTTATGTCCATGGCAAAATCTCTAGGCCAAGTTACAGGTCAGATCTGTGGAGAGGTTATCCTGCTCACAGTAAGAATGCATGTGTTCAAGGTGTTTTCTTAGCAATGTAACCACTGTAATTGAATAAATGCAAGATAGATACATTTAATGCCATACCTTGGAATATTCCAAGGAAAGCAAAACATCTCCATGGATACAATCAGGTTACAGAGCCTTCACTAGAAAAGTTGCATAGTGCACTTGTAAGGAAGTTGATCTGTAGCTGTTTGACACCAACAAACATCATATTTTATCTTAGAATGAGTATAATTGTGTAGCAGACATAACAGGGCTACCAAGAATATTTTGGTCTTCTGACAGCTTTATTAAATTTTCATCTCTGGAGATTTTCCATCTTCAGAATTTTTCCAGTACGGCCACCTGTGTTTACCAAATTATTATTAAATTATGTACAAATTCCCAGAAGATATTTTCAGATTTTTCTATTTTTTGGAATTACACTAAAGATCAGAAAATCATCCAAGAGTGGAGGTCCGCTAACAACAGGGTCGGCAGTTCAATCTATATACTGACAAATACATAAAGTCCAGCTTCTTTCAGTTGAGGGTCCTTGCTCAAGTAAAGCTATACCTTCCACAGGCAGACTTTGAAAACGCAATCCATGCATTTGTAATGTCACATTTGGATTATTGTAATTCTTTGTATGTGGGGCTGGATGGGTGCAATTCAAAATGTTATTGTGTTTAAATGTCTGCACTCTATGAGCCCACTTTATTTGAGGGCCGTTACTGCAGCCAGGTTCAAGACCAGAGGAGACAGAGCCTTGTCTGTGACACTATGGAACAGCCTCCCTCTGCCTGTCAGATCCTCGCACTCTTAAATGCAGTTTAAGATGAGACTGAAAACCTACCTTGTCTCTCTGGCATTTAAAACTAGCTAGACAGGATATCTTGGTGTTTTACGGTTCTTTTCCTATATATTGCATTCTCTCTGTATATGTTTTTTTGATGACTTTTATGTGAAGCAGCTGAAGTTGTTTTTAAATGTGCTATATAAATAAAGTTGAACTAAAGTAAATTGACTACATATACTATGGTCCTTTGCGCCACCCATAAGATCCGCAGTTTGAGCCAATAAGATTGCAGGCTACACACTTTCTACAGTCGCGTTAACAAAAACACAGTGACATGCGAATGACGGTGTTTGTGAAGAAGGGAGAATGGACAGAGAAAAGGGGAGAACCCCCAATGCTTTTAAGTCTGATACATTTTGGTTTCACCAAGACCACAAGTGCTAAAGGAGATTGTGTTTCACGTATGTTTTCTGATGTTGACAAAAAAACAAAAAACAAAAACTAGAATATACACTTTACTGTGCAGTATTATGTATTGGGTAGGCAAGGGCAATGTGTTACACAACAGCACAACTATAGAGCACAACACAAAGTGCTTTACAGAACAAGATATTGCAATGTAATTAAACATTTAGTTTGAACATTCTTTTTTACTCCTCCAGCAGGCTGTTCACATTGCAGCTGTTCTTAACATAAATTGGTATTTTGCACTTTAGAAAAAGTATCATTTGAAAAATGAAAACAAATGACACATGAATGTTATGCTTATTTTTGTAAGAATACGCTCAATATTGTGGCCCTTCTATAATACTGTGTGCGAAAATAATATCCCAATAATATCGTATCATGAGATTTGGATATCGTTACATCACTAATGTGGAGTGTGGTCACCAAAGGCAAATTGAATAGCTGGCTTGCACCTCGTTTGGTGGAGGAGCAGAACTATGCAGTGTTTTGGTGCCAACGTTCAAAAAGGCCTTTAAAACGATTAGCAGAAAAAGAGGTTGAGCTGAAAGTTAGTTAGCAGATGTGATTAGGAGGTCTAATCAAATAAGGACTTTCTTGGCCGGGGCCCAGCTCTTAACATCGTCGCGGTCAACAGTATTCAACCTGGAGATGATGGAGCACAAGGTTATCATTGGTTTTATTTATTTTTCAAAAGAGAAATGGATATTGTTTCATCCTTGGAAGAGAGTAGGATTGTCACATGGTCAAAATTTAGTTTTTAATTTAAAATGCTTACAAACTTATTTACAACCAAAAAAGTCTTAAATAAATAAAAACTACATTTTAATTAATAAAACTTCACAACTAAATGCAACTAAATATGTTACTTTGGTCACCAGCTCTGTTCTGACAGAAGACCATAGAGCACAGGTGAGCAAAGACCAAAGACCAGGTGAGATTGTGAGATTAGGGGGAACAGATTTCACATCTGTCATCTACTGGTGAAGCATTAATAAAGCATGAAAAAACAATGAACAAATAGTTTACTAAGCTAGAATCATTTGTAATAAACTTAATAACTACTCAATTAAGATATTAGGGGTCAGTGCATTAATTAAAGATTAGTGAGGGGTTAAGGTTGGAAGTTGAGGTTAAGAGTATTAAGCAGTTACTAACTCTGAATCATTCTTGATAGACAATTTGTTCATTACGACTTAAGCATTTCTTCGATTATTAAGGCTAATTAGGTGTAGTCATTATAAAGCATTAATAGCATTCATAATTTGCAGTGACATCACACGCATATCTATGGTGGAATATTTAGCAGTTACCATGGTGAGAGAATGCACACATTAGCAAACACTGCCAAAACAGTTTAAAAGTTATCTGAAATTAAGAAAAAAATACAACATTGATTTAAACAACACATTTTCAGGAGCCTCTGATTAATTCAAGCATTCACGGTCCTGTTTAGGTGTTTGGTTTTTCAACAAAAAGGTGAGAGTGGATAACTGAAAAACGTTTGGCTTAATGCTAGCTACCTTGTGACTGTAATGTTATTTTAGAGTGACTTTAAGAGCTCATCTGTTGTAGTTCTAGCCAATTCTGTTATTTATGGTGAGATCGTGTTAAAACAAAGTCAGATTAAAGTCTAACTTGAGTAACAGAGATTCAGACAGATCAATGCTTCCAGTTAGCATTACACCCCAGGGAACTGTTGATGACATCAACTGCAAAGTATCAATTACCAAAGTGTAAAATAACAAGACTGCTCTTTAAAGTAAATTTTATTCAAGTTATTCTAGTAAATGTTAGCAACTCAGTGCTACCCTTCCTATGTTTTTACTTGTATTTTCAGTCAAACTAAACTAATCAGGTAGTTTTTCTTCATTCTATATGACATCCCGATAAGTCACCACAACATTACCTTCTTGCAGACATAATTGCATTCATTTGTCAGCTAATTTCATAGAAGTCGTCCCATGTCCAAGTCAGGGCTCAGCCTCCTGTGGTTCTGTACAAAAACACAGCTCCTCCATCTTGTGACTGTCATGTTTTTGAATTAAGATCCTAAACTTTCGTCAACAACATGTAGCTTTGAAGGGGCAGGGCAAAGCCAAAGTCAGAACCCCAAAGCAGATGAAGACAATTAGGCTGAAAGAGAAGCACTAGTCCCATGATGGATGATACATTTGAGGTGAAATTTGCATGTTTCTATCATTCACAATATAAAGCCAAATATGATTACACTACAGTTGTCAAAAGTATCAAAAATAAGAGTAATTGATACTAAAAAAAACAAAAAAAACAAGTCACATTCACAGGACGGAAATGAACCTTTCCTGAATAGCTTTAGAATGATCTTGAGCTGTATCTGAGCAAGTATAAGACACAAAGACTAGTATACGGCCATGGACCACTATGGAAACTAGCTGAGCGACTGAGGGATTACACAGATACAAGACTACGTAGTAAGAAGGTACTATGTTGGTATCACATTCTATTGTCTAAAGAGTGTTTTTAAGTATCATTGTGGTATCTGAAATGGCATTGAGTATCTGGTCTAATCCTTAGAATTGAAATACTGCTGTCACAATACCAAAAAGTATGTAACCTTTCAAGTAGGGGATCTGCCACTTGCTTGTCTCCATGGAGATGTTATTGCTTTGCCTAGACTATTCTACACAGTATGGCATGAAACTCATCTATCTTGCATAATTCTATTGCTAAAAAAAACTTGCTGTTGAGGTCAAATCAATTCTGCTGTGTACTGTCTGTGTCCAATTATAAAGCATTTTCTTGTATGTAATGGCCTGCTCACTGCACTTTCCAAACCAGCTGCAGTACATCCAGAATACTGCAGCTCAAGTCCTGACTAGAACAAGGAAGTACGAGCACATAAGTCCTGTGCTCAGGTCTCTACACTGGCTCCTGTGGCTCAGAGAATAGACTTTAAAGCAGCTCTGTTTGTGAACAAGTCTCTCTATGGCCTAGCACCAAAGTACATCTCCCACATGTTTGTGTCATATGAACCATCTCACACTCTGAGGACTTCAGGGACCGGCCTCCTGCTGGTGCCCAGAGTCAGGACTAAAAATGAGGAATCAGTGTTTCAGTTTTATGCAGCTAAAACCTGAAACAGTCTTCCTGAAGATGTGAGACAGGCCTCTATTTTGACAATATTTGTTCAAAATGGTTCTGTTTAGCTGTGCATATGACTGAAAGGGCTTTTATAAAGCTTTTTTATTCTGCACTTCTCTTTTAATAATAATTTTATGATGATTATTTATGGTTTGATTTGTTGTGTTGTGATTTTCATTCCTTTCTTATTCTTTAAATAACTTTAAGAACACATTACTTTGTGTACAAATTGTGCTGCACAAATAAACTTTCCTTGTCGATAATCAGGAAGCAGGCTCTTAGCATGCTAGCTGTTGTAAGCTTTATCATGACAGCAAAACCATGTACTGGCCTCATTACGGTGAATATTTAAGATGCTTGGAGTGTTTAGGGTAAGTGAGAAATAACTAGGTCACTGCAAATCTCTTAAAAAAAATAAACTTGTTCTGTTTTCCATGTTTTAATTGACAGTAAAAATCAGGTACAGCTAGGCAAGGCAAGGGATCGTTTATTTGTATAGCACAATTCGTACACAAAGTAATTCAAAGTGCTTTACAGAATAAGTATGCTACAGCACAAAGTCCCAGTGAGAATGAGTGACAGACACATGCGTGTGCACGCGCTAGAAAAAGCCAATTCTGTTAGAGTCTGCTCAGACTAGCCCAATCAACAAGTGCCCAAGGACAGTTAGCCCCTAAAGCGCAGTATGTTTGTCCAGTGTGAGTGTAAAATGAACTGTGCCAGGCACAGCACATTTTGGACTTAAGCCTGGTTGGAGGAGGTGGGCCAAAGCAGGGCATGGTTGCTCAGGTACGCGCACACGCATGATTTATGTTTGCAAGCCCTGTCTTGAGAATAGAGGAAAAAGTGAATGAACTCTGCTCCAAACTCACAGTGAACCTGCACTCACCATCAATAACAACTAAGGTAGAGAAAGAAGGTTTGACGCCTCGCTGTCCTCGCTTCTCCACACCGTTGTTTAATCCATAAATTTAAGAGATACTTCATGGCCATGGTGTTATTTTCTTCGCTAAAGCAATATCAGTGCTGCACGACATGCAAACAAACAGCACCACGTGATAACGTCACTGGGCCGTGGCTCGGTTCAGTTGTGGAGGTGTGAGTGAGGGCATAGAACCCTAAGCATTCGTGCACAGCACGGTTCAAAATACCTCGTATGAGCCAGTTATGAGTATATACACTTATGTTATGTTATAATGCTGTCCTGCAGTATACTCATGCGGGACAGAGCGCTTGTGGACACTTGTCAGCTCCGTGGGTAGACTGCAGGTTATCGAGTGCTGAGCCAAACTTTAGGTGGTTTTAGCGCTGCCCAATGTGTGGATTTGCATTCAAGTCTGCCACTCCTGCAGTAAATAATGTGTAAAGCCCATACACCCACGGTAAACCCTCGTCTGCTCCAGACTGTCGACACGGCCTTTCTTAAAAAGGGACAAAGGCACCTTTTCCCTTTTCACTGTGCTCAGATATACATGTTCCCAGTGTCTCTGCAGCTTAAAACTGCGTAAAAACTTATCAGTTCATAGTTGAATAGGAAAATTGCACAGGTAATATGCATGCAGCCTCATTTAAACGCAGACACTGGAGCCCTTGTGTGGTGTGATTGATCATATGGTATTGCAATATTGCGGTTACCACGAAAGGCGTAGGTACAGTGCCTTTAAAAGATCTGAAATAATCTAACTTCACATTTCAGGTTTTTCCATAGACTACCTCTTAAATGTTCAGTCTCTACTGTTACACAATCAAACCGTTCCTTTGGTTGTATGCTTTCTGAACTATATGTTCTCATTTTAAACTAATCACTCCACTGTCAATTTGGTCACATCACAGCAAAGTAGTGCTGTCATAATACTAACATTTCAAACTCCATTTCAATACTAAGGGGAAAAGAGTCGATACTCAACACAGATTCTGATAAAACGATAAAAATAAACAAAAAAAAAACTCTTTAGACAATAGAATGTAGTTTTATTGATATTGACAAGTACTTCTGATGTTCAATACTTTTGACAACCCTACAGCAAAGTTAAATATACTTTTTTTTCTAAAAAATAAATTTCGGGATCATCTATGGGTTTTAGAGAATTTTCCACAGATGCCAAGATGTGTGATGTGTGAAGATGTGTGTCATTGAATGTTGAAAAATGACATTCTGTCGTTTAAAGAGAGTTTTTAATTATCATGGTATTGGAATTGGGATTGAGTATCAAGTCTATTCCTTAGTATCAAAATAGAGTTTGAAATTATGGTATGATGACAACACTATAATCTGTAACAACTGAACCACTTTATCTTATAACTTATGTTCAACTACTGAGAATGTCACTGAACAATTCTCCAATTTTCCCTTCAGAGAAATACCAGCCCAGGTTTACTGCTCCTACTGCACCCAGCACTCACAGATAAGGACCCTTAGGCAGTGCAGCATTAGCACACTGGGCTAGCTCCACCCGCTAAAGCCAACACTGGAGATATTAGCATGAATGAAGCGTTGTGAAGCAGGTGACAGGTGAGACATTCCTCCTAACTGGAAAAACCAAAGCAATACACACACACACAGAAATACTACAGTACTGACAACAATAGGTCAAATAAATACTTAAATGTTAGGACCATAAATACATGTTAAAAGTTTCATTATTATTGTTTATCACAATATTTATCTGTAGCAATATGTCGTGTGTCAATATTTCTTATCGTGACAGGTCTAGTGTAGTTCCTTAATAGCTTTAGAATGATTTTGTTGCTGTATCAGAACAAGTATAAGACACATAGACTTGTATACACCCATGGACCGCTATGGAACCTACCTGGATGACAGAGGGATTACCATAGACTGTAAATATAAATGGCTAACCTGCTGGCTGCTTCGTTTTAAATAGAAAGTGAGAATGGGCACACTTTTGGCTCCATCGACTGGCTCCACTTCACTTTAAATTTAAAATTTGTCACCAATGTCTGTAACTGCACAATGAGCCATCATCATTTTGGTCTTAAAAAAAAAAAAATCCATGTAGAGCTTGGTGATATGAACATTTTGTGTCTGTAAATCAAGATATAAACATTAATAACAGACAAATCGGGTGCCTTCTTTACTTGAGGTATAGGTTTGATTGATTCCTAAGCTCCTGCTCCTTGCTACACCAGTGATGCGGGCGGGAATGGGCATTACCTTCAACAGCCTTGCTTTGGATTGGCTCTTTGGTTGCTATGATACTTCCAAATATAAAACTTGGCTCCAAATTCGCCCCTATAACTGCTCTAGCCTCGACAAGCTTAATTTGACTGGAGACAAACGCTATGGGTGATATAAAAGAAAGTACTAAGATTTAATGTTTAAAATTATATTCTATATATTCTTTTTTTATCATCATCGTGGTATTGGAATCAGTATTGAGTGTTGAGTCTATTCCTTAAAAATTTAGTATCATGACAATCCACTTCCAGCATAAATTTGCACTTCCTGATCTAACAACTGGATACAATTTTCATACAGCAAATGTTTATGCCATCTTGCATTCCAGTGAAACCTCTCAAGTTACAGCATAATGTGTACAATAGTTTATTTAAAGTAAATATAACAGAAGGTCCTGACTTTAAAAAGTTTTAAAAAAATTTTAAAGTTTCAATGCTGCAAGGCTCAATATACTAGAATGAACTCGGTAAAGGAAAAGATTGGATTATCAGTATACCGAGTAATGCATTAAACCCAATCTGAAGATTCAATTTAGAAATTACGATGTTTATCACTGAGGGGAAACTTTGAATTCAAGAGCAACATGCCCTATATGTTCAGGTCAGGTGAAAAGTTACAAGTCTAGCCACAAAATGCACAACCAGCAGTGAATTAAAGAAAAATGAAAAAAATATTGTGTTTAAAGGGCCTATATCACACAAAATGGATTCTTGTGAGCTTTTAGTTATGTTGTCATTGTAGAATGTTGTTACTTCATCAGGAACATACTCGGAGTTGTGGTTTGTTTCATTCACACGTTTGAGTGACCCTCTGTTTACATCTCCAATGCTCAAAATGCTCTGTTTCACCTTGTGATGTCATGTAGTGGTAGTTTTCAAGTCAACAGCTACTTTTAATCTTTAGCCGAGTAGAGATAGCAATTCCCAGCCTGAAATCATCCAAATGATTCTAGTGAAGGGGTACGTTTAAAAACACAGTGGACCACATCCTGTATTACCACATGACATCGTGGAACAGAGTGTTTTCAGTTTGAGAGAAAAACTCAGCCTAAATATGTAGGATTTATACATTAAACATATGTGAATGAAACAAAACACACTGGGTATGTTTTTGATGAGAAAACAACATTGTAACACAGATCAGAAAATTGTGTAATATAGGAACTTTAAACTATGAAAGCTCAGAAAACTAAATATGTAAAAATATTTAATAAACAAGTTGCCAACCAAAACTTCAGATGTCATGGCAACTGGGTTTAGCATCAGTAGCAATTGTATTCTTCATTTTAAATGTATAATGTTCTAATTAAATGTTTTGAACATTTTATTGCATATTAGGGTTGTCAAAAAATTAAAATTAGACAGTAAATAGTGTAGATAATAAAAAAGTCACATCCACAGGACAGAAATGACTCTTTCTTGAATAGCTTTAGAGTGATCTTAAGTATAAGACTTATGGAACCTACTTAGATATATAGATATAAGACCACATAGAGAACTACGATTTAATCTTGAAAATTACATTCTATTCTGTTTTTTTTTTTTTTTTTTTATTACCATGGTGGTATCAGACTTGTCTATCGAGTGTAAAATAGAGTTTAAAATTTTAGAATCATGACAACAGTATTCCATATTTTGTTAAAAGGACATTGAACTTTGTATATTTTTATTGTCAAAAATAAATTACTTTGTTTTAGTTCTCTTTTTAAATTTGACCTTTAGCCTTTATGATTTAAAAGTTAAATTATTTTTAGGAATTTTGAAAATGTTGAATTCACAGAGCATTCATCTTTAAACCATAAACCAGAGCAGAGCAGAGCAAAGCAGTTGTTCTCATCCTCCACCCACGCCCAGCATCCACAGGCCAACTCTGAGAAAGATGCTACCTTCCCTCCTCTACTTCTCTCTTCCTCTCTCCATCCTATCTTGTCTCTTCCCCCTCCTTTCCTCTCCATACATCTCCCTTCTCACTGTCCCTCTCTCCATTTTCTCTCTCCCTCTCACATGTATTCCCATTTCTCTCTCCCCTGTATTTAAATCTACCTCTCCTTCCCTCTCCATCACTTCATCCCTCTTCTCTCGCCCCCTTCTACCTTCTCTTTCCTTCCTCTAGCTATTGTCCCCCCTTTCTGCTCTCTCTCCATCACATCTCCCCCTCCCTCCACCCTCTCCAACACCTTTCCATACTCTAGCTCTCATCCCTTCACCCTTGCTCTCTCCCCTCCTTCCTTCTCTCCATCACATCATTTATTTTTATTTTCTCTCCCTCAATCTCTGTCATTCCCCTCATCTTTTAACTCTCTTTCCGCCTTTTCTCCCTCTTTCACCCTCTTCCCTCCCTGTACCAAGTCTCTCTAGCTTTCCCTCTGACTCCCTCTCTCTCACTCTCCTTCCCACTCTCAATCACCAGCTTCATTTCTCTCTGTCTCACTGTCTATGGGTTTCAGGATGATAAAAAATTAGGGCCGTTGCCATGACGATTAACAATGCATTATGTGGCCATAGCGGCTTGTCAAAGCCTGATCTCATCAGATCTCAGAGGCTACACAGGGCTGGGCCACAGTGGTGCCACAGTGGGGCGCCAGTGGCAAAAATGTTCACTGTGTCTTTAGGCAAGACTTCACCAATATTGCCTAGTAAAACAATGGTGGGTGTGTGAGTGCGTCAGTGGTGGTCGGAGTGGCTGATAGCGCAGATTGGCAGCCTCTCTTCCGTCAGTCTGTTCCAGGGCAGCTATGGCTAGAATGCTAGTTTACCACCACCGAATGTGGAGTGAATGAATAATCCACTGTAAAGAGCTTTGGCTGTCATGTAAGGAGCTATATAAATCCATTGATTAATTACTTATTTACTAAATATATCTTTTGAGTGGGAAAAAGTATTCAAATGTTGCATATAACAGGAAACTTAAAGTCATGAATATATGCTTCCCTCTCCCTCTTATTTGCTCACTCTTCTCTTTTTCTCTCTCCTTTCTCTTTGTGTCTCTCTCCACTCACTTGACCCTGTTCTCTCTGTCAATTTCCCCATTTCCCTTGCCCTCTCTCGTTCTCCATCCCATCCACCTTTTTCCCTTTTCTCTCCCTCTCTCCTCCCCAACCCTCTCTTTTCTCTCCCTCCCTCCCTCCCTCCTTCCTAATCCTTCATCTCTTTTCTCTCCCTCCTTCCCCTCTCCTCCCCTCTCCTAGTGTCCCCCAGGCTTGTCCTGCTCTATAAATACCCGTACCATAGCAGAGGCAGGGCAGCCCTTTGGTCTCTCCAGAGGATCTCAGACGAGCAGCTAAAACAGGCACCTCTCCGTTGGACCAGGACCGATTTAGTCTCTGCTGTGTGACCGGAACAAGCTGCGGTCGCCTCTTTTGCCCCGCACAGTTTAGAGATAAGTAGGGTTATGCCCAAATATCCAAATAACATTATACTTCAAGTGGGACTAATCACCTAAACTCCTTCCACAACATTTCAAATAGATCTGCTGAACTAGGCAATATCTGGAGGACAAAAGAAGAGTAAGCAGGAAGGAGCGGTGGGGTCTGGGGGTATAAGGAACAGTGTGATTGGTCTAACAGGCATCCACACTTCAGACTCCATCCCTGCAGCCTGGTGTTTGTAATGAAAAACACCTGGCTGTAATCTGGGCAGCTCTGCGTTATGTCACACAGCACTTGAGACTGAGGTGGCCACCAGAGCCAGCACACTAAAATTGGCAAAAAGGACTAGGGACAGTAGACGATGCTATGAAACATCAACCATACATCAAACTAACAAGATCTAGTACCAAATACAGTTCTGTTTTCACCTTTTAAGATGGGAAGCATCTGGAACAATGCCTTTTAAATGGTTTGCATATGTCCAAAGTTACACCTTACTTGCCATTTTAATTATTCACAGCAATCACTTTAAAACACTTTTCATAACAGCGCGGAGTGGAGTTTCGGCATTACGGTGAAGCTAACAAGAACTAGCACGCTAACGCAAACTTCCTGATCATCGGAGAACAAAATACTTTCTAACTAGATACAGACAGCACGCAGCGGACATTTCACCTCAAGATATCTACAATATATCTGACAAGACAAATTTGCTCAAATACATAATTTCATGAAACTTTTGCCTGTTCATGCTCAGGCAATTTATATTGAAAGACAATTTTCTTTGTGTATAATAAGTATGTATGCATGATAATATCGGTCACCAGTAATTATCGTCTGATGATGGCAATTATGACGTCACGTGGATAATTCTGATCTTTTTCACAGATAATTTTATCTGATAATTAAAAGCCCGAAATACATCGATTTAGCCGCTTTTCCTCTGAGGTGTTTTCCCTCAGAGAACTCACTCTCAGCCCCGACTACACCTCCTGTTCCAGCCTCAGGTCAGAAGCAGAAGCGGAGGAGTGTGTTTACATATAGGAGGAAAGATATTTCAGCAAAACCGATTTATACCAGCCTCTCGACTCAGGAGAGGGGATTCAGGCTTCCAACATTTCATTTAACAAGTCATCAAAAAGTTTTCACCATGGTACTGACTTGAAAACACAACGCCGCCGAGACTGCAACAGTCCGTGCATTAGCGTTGTAGCTCGACACAGATGCCATCAGGCTGATGGGCTTGGACTATGTGAAGTAAAATACAACTAGATTCTCACAGTCAAACAAGAGGACACGTTTTGCAGAGAGAGGAGTTTGCCTGTTTGAGCCACTGCTGTGACCATGTGCTACATGTGCAGACGACAAAACACGAGGGTCACGCAGACACGTTTCACTGAACAGCCCAATGTAGATGGGCTGTGTACAGGACTCAGTGTCTGCCTCTCTGCTAACTTGAGTTAAAGATAAGCCTTATTTGGCCTAAAATCATCAAATGTACTCTCAATCATCATCAGTCAAGTTATTCTCCTTCCTAGAGCCAACAAAACTGAATAATGCCCTCTCAACACAACCACAACAATACAGTGTATACTATCGCATTGAATAAACCAAAAATGACACATTTACCAAACGCATGCTTATATGAGAACATGTCGAACACATGCATGACAAATAACAGCACTTCACTTATAGCAGAGGATGCATTGGTGTAAAACAATGTACTTACAATGTGATCTATAACTCCACATGCATATGGCACTTCCATTGCTGAAGTCTGCTTTAAACCCAATCACAAAAAATGATATGTATCCATACACTCCACTTGTATGGCCACATTGGCCCTTACAAAACCACATGACAGCTCTACACCAGTGAAATGTTAAATAACCCTTTATGCCTGTTATGCCCTAAGTCTTTATGCCTTTATCCCTGTCAATCTGTACTTCAGCTAATCACAGTCAAAACCAAGCCTCGACATATGAACCATCTTACTCTGAGGACTTCAGGGACTGGCCTCCTGCAGGTGCCCAGAGTCAGGACTAAACATGGGGAATCAGTGTTTGAGTTTTATGCAGCTATAACCTGGATAAGTCTTCCTGACCTATAAGTCTTCTGGAAGATGTGAGACAGGCCTCTACTTTGACTGTCATGACAACAGGAGGGACAGCGCCAGGGAAAGTCCAATAGTTTGGATTAGAGGGAGGTACCATGAAGCCAAAAGTCCAAGGAACAAACAAATAATATAACACTTTGTAAGCCTCGACCTTTTTGTGTTTTGTTTGACTCCCTCTTCCCTTGGGTGCTTTTGCACACCAGGCCAACATTAAGAAAACATTCTTATTTACAATGTTTTGCCTGGCAAAATAAAGGTTATAAATAAATAAATAATTAATTAATAAATAAAGACCCTGGTGCGGACTTTCAGGTGTGAATCATTTAGGCCTATAAATTCAACAGATCAGACAAGTTTTAAAATTTAAAAAAATGTAGTTCATTTAAACTCTATTATCAGTTTTAATTTATCGATTATCGATGGCACACATCTTCAAATCAGCCCTTATTGGTATCGGTTGAAAATTCCATTGTCGTGATCTTGACATGTGAAAATTAGGGGTGGCTAAATTATCGATACACCAATATGTATCGATATTATTAAAATTGATGCGGTATCGATTCTTTGTTTCCTAGTATCGATATCGATATTCCCCCCAGACGTTACTCTTTAAGGGTGAAGAGAAGCGAGAAGCAAGAGAATCAAAAATGTCAGGAAAAAATGTTTCAACCGCCTTCCTCCCTCTAGTTAGAAACATGCATTAATCAAAAAGCACTTCATGGTGTTTTTTAATATTCAATAAATGGAAGATAAATGCACCATTTATTTTTTTTTTGTTTTTTTTTTTTTTTGTGAAAATTGGGTTGACCATTTAAGTAAGGTTGAAGGCCTTTATTTTTTTCTGAATCGTATCGTATCGATTTGAAATATATCGTATCGAAATGGCACTGTATCGCGATATGTATCGCATTGTGGACTGTGTATCGAGGTACGTATCGTATCGGCAGCTTCTTGGTGATACCCAGCCCTAGTGAAAATTATTGTGATCTTGAAATACCACTAATGCCTCAAGAGACAGCTTACAGTCCTGCGGAAAGATGAAAGTAACTTCGTACAGCCTGACAGACGAAGAGGTTCAGGAGCAGAAGTCACATTAACCAGGTAAAATAACTACCGTAATTTCACGGCTATAAGGCGCACCGGATTATAAGGCGCAGCTTCAGTTACGGGTGCTTTTTTGCATTTAACACATACAAAAGTCGCACCGTTAGCCCAAGCATCCACAATCCATTCACTAATCGTGGCGTAACTTGCCCGGCGTCTGTCATCCATCGCTCTCGCGATGTTCGCAACTTTTAACCGCGCCTTATAGCCGTGAAATTACGGTACTTATGCAGATATTTTGCAAATATTTATTTTTCATTGTTTAGTGACAGTGCTTTTTTTCCAATTTATTTTTTTTTAATTAGGTCAAGGCTCCGCTACACACTCCAAAAGCCCAAAGGCGATACAAGGATGATGGCCACGACATTTTTTGTTTGCTACGTGGATCATTTAAGTTCAGCTTTTTAATTAATTTGAAAGAGACTTTCAACTCGACATGTTTTTTTTTTTTTAAGAGTTCAAAATGTGTTCATCACATAAATAAAATTGTATTTTCTCTGTAGCACCTCATGGATTTCATAAGCAACAGACTAGTTGTTTATAAAAAGCGTAAAGGTAAAAAAAAAAAACCTAAAAAAAAAAACGAAATTTAAAATATTATATACATACATACACACACACTACACTGCCCAAAAAAATCTGTGGTATTGGTATGAAACCTTTTCCTTAGAACTGAGCTTAAAATGTACAAGTTAGTAACAACATTATATGCCTGGGGTTGTCAGGTTCAAGCCAAGTGAACCTATTTAACTACTGGATGTCACATATAAGATGTTTCCATAATACTATCGCTGAGAAATGTAATGGCCTGTATTTTGGTTTAAGTCTCAACCCAAATAACCAGGTGCACAATTGAAGAAAGGATAAAAATGGGGTGATATAAATAAACAAATGAACAAAATTACACTAAAAAGTTGAAGCTGAAATCAGGAGCAGAGATTTGCTCGATTCAATTACAGATAATCCAGTGAATTTGCATCTGTTTTACATCAATTTACATTTCATTCAGGGCCACAGACAAAGTCAGTAGTCATAGTACAGTAGTAGTAGTAATATCATAGACTAAGGCTACTGTATTGTAACTATTGTGTACATCTTCCAAAATATTTGCTTGGCTGCAACAACTAATCAGATTTATCAGACCTCATCAATTATTGGCACAAATCAACTACGTTGATAACTGATCATTCTTATCTGGACTATAAACCGACTAAAAAAACAAGGCAAAGAGGTTACATCACTGAGACAGCAATGTCAAAACAATAGGAATTATTCAAGAACAGGGCTGAACGATTTGGGAAAAATCTCTAATTGTGAGTTTTCTGACAAGAATTGCGATTTGGAATTTATGTTTTTAAAATAGGATTCCGTTCAAATTTCACATTTTAAACGTGTCCAGAAAAATTGTCTACTACAAGAATTTCACAATTCAGAACAGAACTACAGGGCTAGCATGTTTTATGCAGAATACTTAAATTGCAGCCTTTGATATTTGACAATTGAGTCAATTCAAATTTCGATTTCAATTAATCTGCAGTATTTTTTTTTCTTTTAGATAAGCAGAGAAGTTCATTGATCTTTATTCTCCACAGACTATTATTAAAAATGATTCAAATACAGCTTTTGCCATCCTTGTCTCAGTATAAACTTGTGGGAAACATTGAAATTACATGAAAAAATGAACCGGTCAAACACTAACATAATAATTCCTTGTGGACCTAAGGCCCTATTATTGCTATATGTTCACCTTGCTACTGCTATAAATATTGGTGCAGTTAAAGAGGGGGTATTTTACTTCTTTGGGGGTATTAACGGCTAACACATTACATATTTTGATCACCACGTTACCTTTTATTGTTTTGAAAATGCTATATTCGCTGAAAATTACATATTAACAAATTTTATAAGTTTAATTTTTGTTTTTGATGCTCTGAGTCTCAGAGTGCTATCGCAACACAACTAACGTGCATCCTGTTAATGAAGTTACTGCACATGGCATCAAGTTTGTCAAGTTGTGTACAGTTTTATATCATGCTGTATGTCTTTGTATATTTATGGAGAATTGTCATGTCAAAGTATGGATGGTATAGGCTTGTGGGCTGAGCACACTTTAAACACAATCTTACAGCTAACTCTAGGGCGGGTTCGAATGGGACCAGGGACAAATTGCTGAAACATGCATGGATGACATCTAAAACCTCTTCAGGCATATTACTGATGAGGGATCGTTACAACAGGGTAGAAACAAAAAAACAAAAAAAAAAAAGATTTACATAATACTCCCTCTTTGAACATGGTACTTTACATATTTTGATCACCATTTGATCTTTGAGTTTTGAAATGTGGACCGTGTGACCGATGGGTAATCAAATTTTGGGGGCAAAGGGTTGTTTTGATCAGGTGAATTCAGATGTCCATGCAACATTATGATGCACCCTGTCCTGAAGTATCAGGCACACTGCTCTGCCAAGCTGAGTTCAAGAGGTGTCAACTGAAGGACATGCTGCATGAGCTTTGTTGATTTTGGAGATGTCATGTCTTCGGGCTTGTCAAAAGTATTGAAACACAAATAGTAATTGATACCAATCTTACTAGTATCTAAAACTAGGTACTCATTTGAGCAGGTTTTAATTGCTAAAAAAGTCACATTCAGAAACATCTAAAACCTTTCCTGAATAGCTTTAGAATGAGGGAGTCGTATCACAACAAGTATAAAACATAAACTAGTAAAAAAACCCATGGACCACTATGGGACCTACCTGAATGACTGAGGGATCACACAGCTATAAGATCACTTAGGTAGTACCATGATTTATTTTGATCATTCTACACGTTTAAAATTGAAAAGTGGACCGTGTGACCGATGGGTAATCAGAATGGGGCAAAGGGTCATTGTCAGAATCATATTGAGTATCAAGTTAGGAAGTATTGAATAAGTTTGAAATTTTAATATCGTGAAAACACAGAGAAGTGAAAAAACATACTAGCAATACAATGAAGACCATGGTTTGAGAATTGGTATAAAACTCAAATGCAACTTCTACTCAGCACTATAATTTCGATTCTCAGCTTTGACAATTTGCCGAACATATCTACCCACTCTTCACCCACATTTCATGCTTGCTTGAAAATAAAATAAAATAAATACAACTCAACAAGAAATTCAAGATTTTTAGCAGCACTTAACCAAGCACGGAGAAGTTAATACAACATTTTAGACTCTGGGTAAGAAATTTGGCCAGTCAGTGAACTTTTGAATCATCTTTAACTCTTAAAAGATCAGAGCGATAAAAGGGCCAGAAATACCACAGTCAGAAGAGGCAGAAATAATTCATTTTAGCCATGTAATGTTGTGTCAAGATGTGTCCAATTCACTTTCACGTCTCTGTTCGCTGATATCCAACTTAATCCATACAACAACTGGCCTCTTACAGCAAAGATGAGCCAATTCAGGTCAACAATATATAGAAAATATTGGCTAATTATGAATGCTTATAGTTAATCATATGACAGAAAGTTGCGATTTTATGAAAGTATCCAAATGTAAAAAGGGCAGATTTTATTCATGAAGTTCCTTATTTGGTCTTACTTTATTTGCCCTTGCTATAGTATATAAAGTATGTGTTTTCAAGTTTGATTGGTAATAGGTTGAAGATTATATAAGAAAAAAATCTGAATCAATTTGGGGTGGACAATATAACAATCTTGCAAATGTATGGGTGCTGTAGCATTGTAAAGTATATGTCTCTAATCCTAGTTTAGTCCTCATTTAGTCCTTGAAAAGTCAGACTCTGTTGGTTTGATACAGTTCAAATCAGGGGCGCACAATAATAAAAAATGTGATCTTCAATGTTTAGTTACTGCCTGGGATCCAGAATATGAACTTCAGTACTTTACAATTATGGGAGTCTGATAACCAGTGAAGTTTTCAGATGTGTGGGATTGACAGGTGGATTAGACAGGACGCATGGTCCATCCATATAGGAAAAAATAAAGGACTGTGGGACTGAAAAACATTGCAAATTTTTGCTGAATCAATAAGCGAAGCACTAAATTCTGTTAATTTGAGGTGACACAAATGTGATTTTATTTGTAAATCCTAGGTGACCAATGAGCCCCTTCGTTTCACATGCGCCATTGAAAAAAAGCAAATGTGATTGCAGTGTTTTCCATAGATTTGGTTATGGTGATACAAATATTTTTATTCGAATTATTTAATCTCATTCAATTTGTGGATAACACATGTCACTTACTGCCTATATTTAATCATCATTAGTCATTTTTATGTGTACCAGTGTAGACTCTTTTATAAATTTGTCATAATACAATGGACAACAAAGTCTAATTTTGTTTTGTACCAATATAGTCCAGGTTGTTTTTAGACTATGGGGAAGAATTGTAGACTATGGATGGCCCACAGTCTCCTGTACTAATGGGAAACATTGGATTGCACAATCATGTTTGGCTGGGCTTTAGACGCAGCGAAAGGCGTGGGGACAAGACTGATATCAATCAGTATAATAAACACAGAGATATCATTCTGGATTAAAAATATACATGCCTTTATTTACTAGTCACAAACTTAACATGAACTAGGGCAAGACCAAATAAGATTGTTGAAAATGTTTAATTTCTTGCAATATTAATATTTTCGTGATATAGTGTGCAACCCTAGTTCAAAGTCAGTCCCAGTTTAGTCCTGGCTTAGTCATTTACTTAGTATAGTCCAGTCAGTGGTTCTCAAACGGTGGTATGCAAGCTCCTGCTGGTGGTATGCAAACGCTGTTTCAGTTTTGCCTCCTTTGCACATTTTTGATTGGAACCTTTGTGGCAATGTTGTAGTTCTATAGACTTAGCCCTAATTCACACCAGAAATCATTTGCAGGAATTAGATCTGGTGGTACTCAAAAAGTAAATATTTCCTTAGGCAGTACTTTGTGTGAACATTTTGAGAGTCCCTAGTTTAGTCCATGGTTAATCCATAGTCTAGCGAGTTCATGATTCTGTACCTGGTTTATTCTCTGGTAAAGTCAATGATTAAATCCCTGGTTGAACCCTTGTTTGGATTCTTGGTAAAACCTGGTTTAGTTCCTGTCAAGTCTTGCGATGAGCCCCTTTTACAATATCAAACTGGGTTCTTTCTCATAAGAATTAGTAATGTAATTTCCCATAATTCATTAGTCGATAAAATGAGTAGCTATTTGATTCACCTAAATGTCAACTGCTCAATATGGCTCTAGGCTCAGAGCTGGTACAAGGGAAAGCAAGTCAACAACATAGCTAGCAAACCTCTCTAAAAATGCAGACAATTTCTAACAGACCTATTCTTGAGAGATGCATAGCTGAAAGTTTTGACTGCTACAGTCGATCACTCAACAGCAGACAAACTACCTTTACCTTCTCATTGCGATAAGGAATATTCACAAGCTATACAAGTATCAGCAGGCTTGTGCATCACCTATGGATATTATAATATACCTTACAATACTTTTATTAGTTAGTTACAAAAGATAACTTTTGAAATCAGCACAAGCTAGATCTGAGAGTCAATAATTCTTTACTACTGTTGTCACAATACTAAAACCCAATTTCGATACTAAGGAACAGAGTCAATACTCAATACAGATGTCGAAAGTATGATAGTAAAAAAAAAATGATAATAAAAAACACTCTTTATTGAGACAATGGATGTGACCTTGATTTTCAACATTAAACCATGGCAATTTCTAGTATATTACTATCTGGTCTTGTATCTGTGTAATCCCTCATTTATTCAGATAAATTCCATAGCGGTCTATGGGCATATACTAGTCTATGTGGTTTTATACTTGTTCGGATACAGCTCAAGATCATCCTAAAGCTCAGGAAAGGTTAATTTCTGTTCAGTGAATGCGACTTTTTTGGATCAATACCTGCTTAAATGAGCATCTAGTTTTTCAGAGTAGTTTTAATATCGATTAGTATCTGATTTTAAACACTTTTGACAACACTAATCTTTACACATTTAGATGTGCAGATTGTACAAACTTAATATTGCCAACCACACACTTGCAAGGAAAAACAGCAATGTTACGTAATAAGGGGTACTCATAGTTAAATATGTATCGGCACATCAGAATATCCAAGCAAGCGTGCCAAAATGGTACAGCACTGGATACAACTTTCTACTAGCTCTCATGATTGCTCACGTCAACAGATCAAGAAATGACACTAAATAATGCATATATTGTCCGGGTTAGCATTCATATTTATAGCCAAGTTTGTCCGTACAGCTGTTTGTCATTTTGAGAGTTAAAATGCCTGCGTGTGCGCGGGTTAAACGCTTTGTCGAGGCTCTAAAAGTTCATTACTTTCCACGTCAAATCCCAGGTTAAATTTCAAGGCATTACCCTACACAGCTTGGCAGTGCTAGCACCAACAAGTAGCTAGCCTTGAATTGTCACTTATGAAGACTGTGTCCGTGATAATAGCTTGTATATTCGGTGTATTTTAATTTGTATAAGTCATGGCGACGTCCTTGCAATTGGCTTGTTTTGCTCCGTGTTGTCAACTCGCTGTCGCCGCGTCTGAGTGCACCCCGCGGCGGTTACGCAAATCACTCGAGCTCGGGGATTCATCCGCGGCCTGTTACGTCCCCTACGTTGCTAAGGCTAACTTAAAATGGCGGTGGGCGCTAGCAGGCTAACAGGCTAGCAAGAAATTCACTGGAAGGAGTGTAAAAAAATCAAAATCGTGGTATTTCTTAAAACGTCGACTGGAGTCAAAAACTAGGGAATGCACATACCTTTAAATCTGAGGTCGGACGGCGGGTCGAGAATGAGAACCTGGTCCAATTTAGACATTTTGGCGGTGGGGGATGCACTTGGTTTCGGCGTAGGAGCTGACTGACAGGCAAGTCGGAGCGTTGGAAGAGAGGAGCCAGCGCTGAGTTAAACGCCGTGGACTGAGAGGAGCCGAGAGGGGCTGAGACTGGACTGCTGCCTGCCTGCCGGAGCTCCGAGGACGAGCCCGATGATAATAGGACCTACTACTGGAGACTGGAGCGCGCCTTGCTGCTGCTGTACTGCCCTGTTGCGCGCCCTCGTGGTGGATCCAAGTGCTGATGTGATTATGGTGAGGTTGTGGTGAATTGGTTGCAGACTCTTTCTCACTGGGTGCTTTTACATGCCCAGTGAAAATCAGATAACTTGAATAATCCGATAATCCACTAATTAGATCTGGTTATTGCAGTGTATTTACATGCATAAGAGAAATCTGATCATAAAACACCTTGTGTGTCAGTTCAGCAATAATTTTCAGAGGAACTGTTGTATCTGGAAGACAAAGTACAATGTAGGACTGTAGTCGATTAAATAAATTCTTAATCGACTAAAGATGTGCCCTGCCAATCAATTAACAGACTAAAAAGGTGGTGTAGCAAAAGCTCTCAAAACTATTATGGCTCTTTATGGATCTGCACATACAAGACTAAAACTGGACAGGAGTTCACACAAAAACAACATTTTTTTGAGAAAAGAGCACTGGGATACAATGTGCTCATATAAAGACAGATTAAACGTGTGAATCATGAGTTTAATCTGCCTTTTTACATATAAATGAAAAATACCAACTCACTTCAGCTCACTCACTTCTCCTTTCTGCTGTCGCCCCATATAAATCCTTATAATCCAAAATAAAATGATTAGTAGACTAATACAAATTTTGATTTACTAAGACTAAACAACTAAAAGCCTACAGCTCTAGGCCAGTACAATTCCTTGTAAATTTTAAATCTTTAACATTTTTTATTTAATTTTTGCCTTTACCACATTAGTGAGCCATGTTTGTGTATTTTCCCTTGTCAAAACCTGCACAGGTGTGAACAATCAGAATGAAATCACATTACTCCTATCAGATGTATCGGTTTACATCATGACATTTCAGAAATCAGATAATGTTCAGATATTTGGTGTGCATGTAAATATAGCCAGTGACTATATTATGAACTCACCATTGCGTCAATCGTCACACTGTTTTTCATGCTAAATCTGTGGGGAAAAAATATCTCACATGGGTTAAATAGAGAGACTTGTATATGAGAGTTAATATGATGTAAAGTGCAACACATGTACTCATTTTAACAATTCAAATTAATTACTGTATTACTTTGTTAATGGTCCCATATTACACAAAACTGGCTCTTGTGAGTTTTAAGCCATGTTAGGATGTTGTTACATTATCAAAAATATACCTGGAGCTGTGTTTTGTTTCATTCACACATGTTTGAATAACCCTTTATAATTAGTCTGTCTACATTTCCAAAGCTCAAAATGCCCTGTTCCACCTTGTGATGTCATGTAGTGATAACTTTTAAGTTAACACTACCTTTTATCTTTTATTTAATAATAATGTTTTGATAAGGAAACAACATTATAACATAGATCAGAAAAATATGGATGTGTGGGAGGGAAAGGTAATGACCAAATATTGGGCTATTTGGTGCACAATGCAATAGCCAAATCCAATGCAATGCACAATAAAGAACTTTTTGGAAATTTGGTTGCTTAACAATTTTGGTTTTCTCTCTTTTTTGCTGAAAAGTTACACTGTGGGGCTTTAAATGAAGATTCTTTTCCATTTGTTTATTTTATTAAAAGTTACTCTCAGTGAAAACCTTCAGAAAAGAATTGGATTGTACATAAGACAATGTAGTATGAGAATATTGGCTATAGTCACTCTAAGCTGTACTCACTTGCAGATGCAGGAAGTGTCTAGGGTGATAGAGGTCTGGTGGAAATCCCATCTTCTGTAATTCTTAATGGCTGTTGTATGATGGTTTCCCCGTAAATTAATTATATCTTGCATAAATAAATGAAATTAAACAGCTGTGGAATGAAATAGCAGGTTTATTTTGTGTGACACAAACATGCAGCCTGGACACAGCATGTGGTCCCAATCAGCCTAATTCTGAAGTGAATTAGAGAAGAACTGTGGAAAAAACATCAACCCAAAAACTATTAGGACCCAAATGGAAAAAAAATAAATAAAATGACAAGAATAACCCTTTTGAAGACATATTCAGTTATAGCCACAGAGACAACTGTTATCTAAAAGATTGACTAAAAGCATGTTTTCGTTTTTTTGTTGTTTTGTTTTTTTTCCTGAATTTTGCTTGTTTTTATTACAATTAAAAACTTGCAACCTTACTCTGAGTGGGCTTGCATCTCCACAAACCTGACATGGGGGAGGGCCTTCTTCTGCTCATTTCCCTAGAAATATTGTTATTTTGGCTATTATCTTCCACAGTTGGAAACTGTTATAAAGTATGGTGTCAACTTTTTATTTTCATGAAATAAACATGCATGGACATGCAACCTCCAGAAAACTTACATACTGTATCTTGCTAGTCACTTTTTATTTTATTGTTTAATTATAATGTTTTGACTTAAATTTTCCACAGCGTGATATTAAACTTTTACCTTACCTTAGACTGTGATGGAGGAGGTGGATGGACAGCTATCATTGAGTCCATCCTTATCTCCTCCATAACAGTTATGGTACGTCAGGCATTACTGGGGCCCACCCAGGAGCCAAGCCTGGGGTGGGTGCTCTATAGCGAGCACCCGGTGGCTGGGCCTTTCCTTACGGGGCTTGGCTGCGGCCCGGCCTGAAGGAGTGATGTGGGGCCATGCTCCCATAGACTCACCACCTGTGTGAGGATCCGTGGAGGGCCGATGCAGAGAGATCTGGGCAGCACTCAAAGGCAGGGGTCTCGACGACCGGATCGCCGAACATGGAGACTGGCTATGAGGCATGGAATGTCACCTCGCTGGGGGGGAAGGAGCCTAAGCTTTTGCGGAGGTTGAGTGTTACCGGCTAGATATAGTCGGCTTCACCTCCACGCACAGCTTGACCTCTGGAACCCAACTCCTTGAGGGGAGCAGAGCTGTCAACTGATCACCCCCTGGTTGTGAGTTGGATCCATTGGCGGAGGAAGAAGCCAAATAGACCTGGCAAGTCCAAGCGTACTGTGAGGGTCTGGTGGAGCCCTTGGTCAGTGGAGTCTTCAACTTGCACTTACGGGAAAGGTTGGGGACATGGATTCAGAGTGGGCCATGTTTTCTGCCTCTATTGTCGATGTGGCAGCCCATAGCTGTTGTTGCAAAGTCTGCGGTGCTTGTAACAGCGACAACCCCCGAACCTGGTGGTGGACACCAGGCTGAAGAAGGAGTCCTAT
This sequence comes from Periophthalmus modestus, assembly GCA_019594935.1. NCBI lineage: Eukaryota > Metazoa > Chordata > Actinopteri > Gobiiformes > Gobiidae > Periophthalmus > Periophthalmus modestus. The sequence goes on from JAIEZT010000026.1 coordinate 18,225,928, forward strand.
TGAGCCTTGATGGCTTGTGGGACTCCTGAGGCAGCTGATGAGTACTGGCAAGCCAAGCCGCCGATGAGTACTGGCAAGCCAAGCCGCCAGAGCCAAAACTCGGGGTTAGGAGTTTAGGGAGGCCATGGAAGAGGACTATCTGATGGCCTCAAAGAGATTCTGGCAAACCGTCCAATACCTCGGGAGGGGAAAGCAGTGATTCATCAGCACTGTTTACAGTGCGGACGGAGAGTTGCTGACTTTGACTGGGGATGTTGTCGGATGGTATCGCACTGTTGTGGTAAAGAAGGAGCTGAGCTGAAAGGTAAGCTTTCGATTTACCGGTCAATCTAGGTTCCTAATCTCACCTATGATCATGAGCTTTGGGTAAGGATCATGGATACAAGCAGCCGAAATGAGCTTTCCCCGCAGGGTGGCTGGACGCTGCTTTAGAGATAGGGTGAGGAGCTCGGTAACATGGGAGGGGCTCGGAGTAGAGCCGCTGCTCCTCCACATCGAGAGGAGCCAGCTGAGGTGGCTCAGGCATCTGTTCTGGGTGCCCCCTGGATGCCTCCCTAGGGAGGTGTTCCAGGCATGTCCCACCAGGAGGAGGCCCTGGGGAAGTCGCAGGACACGCTGGAGGAACACGTTTTGTTCCACTGGAGAAGCTGGAGGACATGTCTGAGTTGAGAGAAGTCTGGGAGTCCCTGCTTAGACTGCTGCTCCCGCGACTCCTGGACAAGTGGAAGAAAATGGATGGATGGAGTTATAATAAACATTGTACATGGGGCCTCAACAAATATAGCCAACGCTAGGCTTCAGTGTCTGCTTTAGATCAAGAGTGAAAAGACGGTGGAGTTAAATCTGTTATTCATGACAAGAAATAATGCACTGTGAGTCAATGCAATCCCCTCAGAAAGTGAAGAATGTATGGGCCCTTACCAGAGGTGGATAGAGTAGCCAAAATTATACTCAAGTAAGAGCAACGTCAAAGTTATTTTTACAGTCTATACACAAAAATGCGACTAAACTATATCTGAAGGAGCAGTGCAAGAAACACAAATGTTCAAATCTTTTCATATTGTTAATATAAAGCTTTTGTCACTTGTAGACTTACTCACAGTGGGAAGGATAACCAAAACCTTTACTTAAGTAAGAGTACTGTTACTTCAATAAAAATATTTACCGAGTAGGAGTAAAAGTATGTGATTAGAAAAATACTCTGAAAAGTACAATTTCTTATTAAAGTTACTTAAGTAAATGTGAGTGAAGTACTACCCATCTCTAGCTCTTATTAGGGTGGAACTCGCTCACTTATAACCACTTTACCTCATTAACCCAAAGTCCTGCATTTAAACACATTATAGTAATTGATTTAGTGACCCTGGTTTTAAGGACACAGTTAAGGACAGTTAAATATATATAAAGCGTCAAACATCATTAAGAAAATTCCAAAAACACAACAAGCTATCTTTAGATGAGAGGGTTTAAGTAAAAGCATGCTACCACAACCAAATAACTGCATTAAGATCAAATTTAGTGAGTTACGATAACCTGCTGGGGTTCACATGTTGAAAGGTTAATCCACAGCTTATGATTTTGCCATTCTATCTAGTCTGCAGAGAAAACGTAAAGAATGTCAAACAGAGAGGTATTTTAAATCTCTCTGCTATTTAAAAAACACAATATGTAACTTTATAGCCAAAACAGTGGACAGAAATACAAGTTTTTGTTTGATTTGTTCTTTATTGCACGGAAAAACTTGGAAAAGCATGCGTTCTTATTCTGATTCTGACCACGGTTGCATCTTTACAAGCCCGACTCGTCCTCTTCCTGCTTGTTTCCATGGCAATGTTGTTCTTTGGCATTAAAAGTATGGCATAAAACAATATCCATGGAGAATGTTCTGAAGTATGGTTTTAACTTTTTATTTTGATGGAATTATAAAGGGTGATGTGCCGCCATAGAAAGTTACATATTGCAGTTATCATGTGGTCATTTTACATCAGGGGTGTCCAAACTGTGGCCCGGGGGCCAAATGTGGCCCTCAGACCACTTTTTACTAGCCCTCAAGCCTCCTGTTGAACCGTCCCAATTGATCATAAGAAGTACTTTTAACAGCAAATTAAATTATTTCTACCACTATATCTTCAAACATCACAGTGCAGTGTGATACAGACCTAAAATGAATGTTTTTCAAGCCTTATTAATACACAGCAGCTCTGTCAAAGCTGTGTATAAAGCACTGCGCTGTATTGATCACCGGTCTGTGTCCCTCAGCTTCAAATATGTTTTGAGATGTGGCCCTCGATGAAATAAAATTTGGCCACCTCTGTTTTACATATTTGAATAGCAAAGCCCGTATGTAGATCTACATGTAACTTGCAAAAAAAAAAAATCCACATTTCTGTAGTAATGACTGATTAAAATATTTACTTTGGCAAACACAAATTAATCTAACCATATTTTTTATTTTATTTTAATATCCTTAAACGGTCTGTGTCCCTCAGCTTCAAATATGTTTTGAGATGTGGCCCTCGATGAAATAAAATTTGGCCACCTCTGTTTTACATATTTGAATAGCAAAGCCCGTATGTAGATCTACATGTAACTTGCAAAAAAAAAAAAATCCACATTTCTGTAGTAATGACTGATTAAAATATTTACTTTGGCAAACACAAATTAATCTAACCATATTTTTTATTTTATTTTAATATCCTTAAACATGCACATTCAGTTGACCTTAATACTAAATATGGTGTAGCATGTACATTTAGTCATGGTATTAGCTAGCTAGCAAATAATTTTTATCATTTTCATCTATAAAAACATTTAGCATGGTAGCGCATGCCATTGCCTGACTTGGCACAGTTCTTCAAACTGTACATGCTCAAATACTTTGGCACAAGCTCTGAAGTTGCTATAGTAACCAGACATAGGACAAACCTCATTTTTGAGATTTGTTTGATTAAATTTACTTACTGATAGATACTTGTCCAAAGTCTGTGACAATTATGTATTTGAACTGTTAAAATAAAATGTTAGAAAATAGAGCAGAGTTGATTTAAGATGCTCAATGTTATAATGTCTGGTTTGTGGCGGGCCAACACGCACAACTCAGGGAGCAGTTCAAACTGTGTTTATTTGCAGTCAGTGAAAGGTGTATATACAAGGTGCAAAAGGTAATGGAGTCTTTCTCTCTCGGGACGGGAAACGAGGTGACGAGCAGGGAGTCGTGAGACGAGCAGGGTCCAGTGCACGGAGACAAACAGGTGAAGCACAGTACGATACCAGAGGAGGAGCGGGATCAGGACGAGACGAGGACAGGCTGACAGGCGGGACCGGAGGCTGGAGTCTGGAGACAAGAGGATAATCCAATGAGTTCGCAAACAAGCATAGAGCAAACATGAGTAACAGCGCTAGAGTAGTCACGTTAGCACATGGACGTTCTGGCACTGGGTGACCTCTTCCAGCCCCTCTTGTACACCACGGCAGGTGGAGGTGATTAGCGCAATGAGGTGCAGGTGCGTGTGGGAGGGGCTGGAAGCTCCGCCCAGGTCCGTAGTCAGCAGGTGCGGGAGGGGGGAGGAGAACAAGGGAACAAGCAGGAACAGGCAGATCATGACACTCAACTAAAACAGCTAATTTTGATGATTCTGGTCAAATACAATTGTGTTTTGTTCCTATTAAGAAATGGTAAAACTTTGATATGAATACATTTAAGCTGAGCAATATGTGTAGCTACAGCAGATAGAACTCATAATAAACACGTTTAAGAGTTAAGACAAGTTAAGGGACCAAATCAGGCTATGACAGAGCAGTTAGCATTTAGCATGATAGAGATCTGTTACTTAACAAAGACACCAAAACACAATAAAGTAGAACCATATAACTTTATTACAGATTGTACAGGCTGGTAAAACATAACTGGCAGCTTTACTATGACCTATACATAAACATTAGTCGGTACTGACAATGACATCATGCATATTCTAATATTACAAAGGCACTTATGTAAATGGAAGACAATACAATATTAAAGGCACAAATGGTTTACAGCTCAATGTTAAAATTGTGTTGGCGGGAAACAGATAGTCGAGGCATTAGTTCATATTTTAAGAACAGCATAGTGGATTAAGTGGTTGAATTATAATGATATGTTTTAAAGTTTAAAGGCACAACATGCCACTTTTCTGCCAGCTGGTTTCTATTGGGATGTCACTACTTGCATGTCAGTTTTCCACAGTATGGCATTAAATGTACCTATTGTGCATTCATTCAATAACATGTGTTTTTATAGCTCAAAATATCTTGATAAGCATTTTTACTGTGAGTTTTGCTCTCCACAGATCTGACCTGTAACTTGGGCTGGTGGCATCACCTTCTCTGGAGGTAGAGAGGTAGATGGCAAACCCTTGACCGAGCAAGTTACTTACTAGTTATTGCATCTTTAAATTATATATTATCCCTGTAAACACAAGGTGGAGCAGGTCATTTTGAGCTCAAGAGGGTTTCTGATAAGTAAAAAGTATAACAAAAATGTGGATTAAAACGTGGGTATTACTCTTAAATGTGTTATGTGTTAGGAGTTAATATCCTGTGTATTAACTGCTAACACATAACATATTTAGATCACCATGTTACCTTTTATTGTTTTGCAAGTGCTATATTAACATGTTTAATTGGATTCTGTTTAGTTTTTGAAGCTCTGAGCAACATCTTCAAGCCTGTTTTTGATGAGGAACAACTTTGTAACATGATAGAAAGGTCCAAAAAGTCATTTTTTTTGCAGTATACTCCTGCGTTAAACATAACACAGGACCCCTACAATACAAACCCATCTAGGCACATATTAAGCGACATATAAGACTGAGTCATACAATTTCCCTTGTTTTAGAAATTGATTCCTAAAATTAGTAAGAAAAAATACATACACAACCCTTTTTTGCAGTTGTTCCCTGTACTCTGAAACTTCAGTACTTTGTAAACAGCCCTGATCACATCATGTACTGAATAAATGTACAATTTTACAGCAAAAGTGGAAAACACATGACGCTGGAATGTGAAGCTAAACGCATTTAAGACACTGTTGGCATCAAAAACATTTTAAACAAAAATAAAACATGATTAAAAAAACAGCCAGCCGCTCTTTTCAGAAGCATAATTGATGAATGGACACACTGTTAATAGTTAATAATGCTGTGCCATAAGTAGTGTTGTCATGATACTAAAATTTCAAACTCAATTTCAACACTAAGGAATCCACTCCATACTCAATACCAATTCTGACAGCACGATGATACTAAAAAACACTCTTTCTTTAGACAATAGATTGTGATTTTAACATTTAAGCATAGTACTTTCTTACCATGCAGTCTTATATCTGTGTAATCTCTCAGTCCGTGTAAGTTCTATAGTGGTCCATGTGGTCTTATACATCTTCTCATACAGCTCAAGATCATTCTAAAGCTATTCAGGAAAGGTTCATTTCTGTTCCATGACTGTGATATTTTAGTATTAATACCTGCTCCAATGAATTGCTACTTTTGATAGTTTTAGTATGATTAGTATCTGATTTTTGACACTTTTGGCAAGAGTCACTGTATTAAACCAGCGATGTTTTGTGCATGTTTTACAGCTATATTTACTTTTGGCAGTTATTTTAAAACATTAATACTCAAGTAAAGTGAAGTCAAAGTACTCAATAAAACATTATACCTAAGAAATGGTGAGGCAAGAGACGATCAACTTAGCAACATATTTTTTTAAATGGGTAAAAGTTACTAAATTATCTTCAGAGAATCCATTTACTTAAAATTCAAGTAAATTATTATTATTAAGAAGAGAAAGGTGTCAACTTCTTCTGCACACTGTAGGCATAGTTAGTGCCACAATAATGTACATTATATGATGTAATACAGGCAAACACCACTGGAGGGTGATAATATCTATAATGAAATGTAAAAAACTAATCGTGCATATTTTAAATGGGAAGGAGTCCTAAAAATTAATACTTTGCAACTGATGTCATCAACATTCCTGGAGGTGGGATACTAACCGGAGTCTCGGCCTCTGTCTGAAACTCTATTACAGAAGCTAGCACAAGATAGCTAGCATTAGCCAGTTACTCTAATTTTTTTTTTGTTGAAGAGCAAACATCTAATCGTGACTATGAACGCTCTTATTGATCATAGGCTCCTGAAAATGTGTTGTTTAAATCCATTTTGTATTATTTCTTCTATTTTCAGACAACATTAAAAACTTCTTTGACAGACATGAATGTGTGTTTTGTGTCACATACATGCAGAGCACCCTCAGCGTGATGTCACTGCAAAGTATCAATAATAGGAAGCTGAGAGCCATGAATGGGAGGAATAACAGGCTTCTCTTTGCAGTCTGTCCCTGTTTCTTATAGTGCCTTATGGACTGTGGATATCGTGTACTGTATTGGATGGTTAGTGGAGGGGTGGTGGTCCGTGGTGGTGAGACTAGCAGCACTTTCGGGCAGGAGGAGGCGGCTGTCGGTTCAGTTTAAAAGACTCGTTACTCTCCACCTCTGTGTTTTCTAACGGAGGGATCTGTTTACCTGAAAAAGGACAACATTGTTAGAACAGTTACAGTGACCAAGTTCTCTTGTTGTGTCCTTAAGCAAGACACTTAATTTCTTGCTTCTGTCAGCCTACCCCAAGGCAGTGCAGTGGACATTATATCACCTAAATAACTGCTGACTTTATGGATTGCTAGTTGTGAATTTAAATTGCGATTTTGATTTGTGTTGGACAAGATTACAGGAAATATAAATGCTACAAAAATGTAAAGGTTTTATATGTTTGACTCTTGTGACCTTTAAGCTATGTTAAAATGTTGTTACCTCATCAAAAACATACCTGGAGTTTTGTTTTGTTTCATTCCCACATGTTTGAGTAATCCTTTATTACTCGTCTGTCCACATCTCCAAAACTTGTGATGTCATGAAGCATTAGTTCAAGTTAACAACTACCTTTTACCTTTTGTTTAGTAGAGATTGGAAATTCCAGGGCTGAAATTATCCAAATGATTCTAGTGAAGATGAGTGGAGTTTAAAAATACAGCAGAGAACTTCATTTATTACAACATGACGTAACAAGATTTGAGGGAAGAACTTTGGGTTTGATGTGTTAAACATGTGAATGAAACAAACATAACTATATGTATGTTTTTGATAAGGAAAAATGTTATAACATAGCATAGAACATGATATGGACCCTTTAAAATGATAACAAAATTTAGATAGATAACCATGCAGTAAAGCAGTGGATGCGCATGAGACAGTTGGATGTAACCAAATGAAAGACTTACTGATTTTCTGAAAGAGCTCTTCGATATTGATGGCGTTTCTCGCACTGGTCTCTATAAAAATAGCTGATATTGATTCTGCAAACTCCTTCGCCTCTTTCATGGGGACTTCCCTGCAGAAACAGGACACATAGTTTAATACAGACCAGATTTATGCAGTAACATGTTGTTTTTTGTTAGATTACTTTGATATTATAATTTCAGATGAATGGCAGGAGACATGGGAGATTTACAATTAAAAAAAAAAATATCCAGACAAAAATACACAATCTTGAACCTGATTTATTTATTTTGTTAAGGATGAGGTCCACAAATTTGCTGTATAAATTGTATTGCTTAAAATGTTATGTTATTATATTATATTATCAATATTATGCATTACTTGTATTGTTATTGGCCTTTAAACATGGGCTTCAGTACCTTTGTTTTGGAATTTCATGATTTAGAAATTAATCACAATGCCCAAAAAACAGACGTCTCAATATACTCTGATCATGGTGCAGCTTGCCATCTACTGGCAGCAGAAGGAATTACCATTGTGAAAAACTCAGTAATGAAAAACATGTCCAGACATGTTAATGTCAGCACACAGACATAATGATGTGATTTGATGGCAGAAATGCTTAAAATGATGTATAAACTGTGGGCTTCTATCTGTAACATTACAATCTCCCGTTTTACAGAGGTTTTTACTGAAACCTGAGTGAATGAAGCTAAAAACTGCTCCAGGTATGTTTTTAATGAGGGAACAATATTCTAACACAAGTTCAAAAAAGTCAATTTTGCATATGTGTTCATGCTCTTGCAAAAAATAATTTCACCAGTTCATTTGCGCTGACAGAGAAGCAAGACACTGCCAAACTTGGTGTCAGTTTTAGTTTAGTGGATTGGCTGAAAAATGTATTTAAAGTGTGTGGTACCTGATATCTCCCAGGTCGTTCTTGTTCCCTGCGATGGCCATGACGATGTCCTCAGGGCCGTGCTCCTTCAGCTCCTTCACCCACTTCTTCAGCGTCTGGAAGGAGTCCTACAAAACAACAATACAAGGGGGAGCTGCTCAAAACATCACTCACATATATAAGCATCTCATGACAAGGGTAGTCGACTAAAGAAATTCTTGGTCGACTAAAGACATGTCCTGCCAATCGATTAGTCGACTAAAAAGGAGTGTGGCAAAAACTCTCAAAATTGTTACGTATCTTTATGTATCTGACTCACGAGACTACACCTGCATGGGAGTTCATGCAAAAACAACTATTTATGCAGAAGAAAGTTTGTATATAAAGAGATTAGACTTTTATCTGCTTTTTTTTTTTTTTTACATATTAATACCAAAAAATACTAAATCTTCAGCTAACTCACTCACAAAATTCACCTTTCTGCTGTTGTCACATATAAATCCTTATAATCTAAATAAAATGATTAATTAGCTAATACCCCCCAAGACCCCATCAGTCAATTAATCGACTAAACAACTACAGCCCTACAATCTCTATTAACCAAATGCCATTAACATGTAGAACGAGCATCACAACTAAGAAACCAGGAAAATAGCATAACCATAGTTATAGGGTATTTAAGATGATGGAAAAGCTATTCAGTTTCACAATGGAGCACTAACTCGGCTACAGAGTTACAAAAGAACAACACTAATATGTGGAACTGAGAGGTCAGCTAGAGTTTGGCAGTAACAGATGTTATTATGTTATGTTCAGTGAAGTGTTTATAAGTTTCTTACCAGCTTGGTGATGTCATAGACTATAACAGCAGCAGCAGATCCCCGATAGTACATAGGCGCTAAAGAGTGAAACTGGAAAACACATAAACATGACCAGAGTTAAGACAGAACTAATTATTATGCATGCAAGAATTTATATTTTTTTATTATTCATTTCAAAATAATATGAGGGGATTTAAATGTGTGAGTTAAATTATATTAAAATATTAAATGTTTCTCAAATTGTTCAGTCCTAGCAATAAACAGATGGTAGTTTAAGTTATATTTAAGGTTTGAGACCACAAAGATTGAAGTATTTAGATCTTAGATTTCTAAATTTAGATTAGACTTAGGTTAGAGTTGTTTATCAGGGAACTAGACATTGAAAAAAAATGTATAAAAGTCTACTAAAATATGCAATGATTTTACTATGGCTTTCAATCCAATTTTTTATGTACAAGGCCAAAGAAAGCAACAAATATATGGATTTAAACCCTCCTGGCTGTAGTATTTCCTTCCTGTGTAAGTTTTCCACGCAGTCAGCTGTTCTGGGAAATACGCACCTCCCAACCCCCCTCCCTCCTCCCATCAGCTGAATCACTGAGATGATGTAATGCCACGATGACCTTTGATCTCTCAGTTTTCCATGTTTAATTGTGATAACTCATCACGAGGAGCGGAGAGATGCTTAGAACAGATAAACCAGAAATAGCCTGCGCAGTCTTTAACTCAATGGTGCTGGGTCCATCACGTGTTAGTCTCCATGGGGATGTTATTGCTTTGCCAAGAAACAAGTTACACATTATGGCATTAAACTTGCCTATCTTCATGGAGATCAGATCTGTGGAAAGGCGAACCCTCTCACAATAATAATGCATATTTTTCAAGGTATTTAACTTTAGGGTTGTCAAAAGTATCAAAAATCAAATACTAATCAATACCAAAACTAGTATACTAGTAAAACTAGATACTCATTTAAGTATCAATACTCAAAAAAAATCACATTTCCTGAACAGTTTCATCTTGAGTTTTATCAGAACTAGTGTTAAGACCACATGGTGTAATAAACAAATACTATTACTTTGTATTAAAAATGACAATACTTCTGTATGTATGTAAAATCTGTATGTATGTAAAATCTGTATTGAGTCTGTTCCTTTGTATCGAAATTGAGTTTGAAATATGTGACATTGTGACAGCACTATTTTCTTAGCAATAAAAAAAACTCTAATTGAATAAATGCACGATGAATAAGTTGAATGCTATGCTGTGGAACATTCCAAGGAAAGCAAAGCATCATCATCAACAGTCTAATGCAGACAAGCAGATGGCAGAAATATCCCCCACCAAAAAAGTTCCATATTGCATCTTTTAATTATCATAATGCTAAATGTTACAACTTTATAGAGAAGGTAAATAAGACAATATGTGAGTTTGATTGTCTAACTGTGTAACAAGACAGGAATGAAGTAGATAATGACTGTATATACATGTAATTGAATCCCTACATACTGTTGACAGTAAATAGGTCTTTGCATAATGGCAGAAAGCCAATAAAAAGAAATCTATATAAACATTTTAGATAGTGAAATATCTCTCACCCGTTCCTGTCCGGCTGTGTCCCAGATTAAAAATTTGTGTAGTTCATTCCCACTCGGCACTGTTTTGGTCAAAAAAGACGCTCTGCAACAGACAATATAAAATATTTTTAAAATTTACAACTTACAATTTGAGATTCGGTCATTTCTAATCGTCAGTTTTTAATGGTGATGTCTACAGCCAATCCAGTTTTATGTTAAATCTACAGTATGTAACTTTTTCACTAAAAATAGACTAAAATAAAAGCATGTTTATTCATTCTGGATGTTTTTATTGCACTGAAAAATGTCAAAAAGCATGTGTCCTTACTGTGAGCGGGCTTGCATTTCCACAAACCTGACTTATATGGCCTGGAGGAGGGCCTGCTCCTGTAACGTGGAAATGTTGTTCCTTTGGCTATAATATTTCACAGTAAGCCATAAAACTCATCTCCGTGAAGAATGTTCTGAAGCATTGTTTTGACAGTCTTTTTCCACTGAATCATGCCGTTGACTTTTCACCTCTAGAAAGTTACATACATCACTTTAAATGTAAACAAGAGTCTGTATTGTTTATGTTCAGGGAAATATTATTGAGAACAATTTCAATTCTTTTGAGTTAGATAAAATTAAAAAAAATGTGATGGATCAAATCAAGGGGGAAATGACACATTTTTTTCTTTCACAACGATCTACTTAAATTACAATGTCCTAAGATATGATGCAAACATACAACATCTGTAATCAGGAGTGGGCAGTACTCAGAAGACATTTTCAGATGACTTTTTCAGCAGCATACTTTTGCCCACAGTTGAGTAATATTTTTATTGAAGTAACAGTACTCTCCACTGTCCTGACAGTTACTCTTTAAGTTACTCTTACTTAAGTAGTTGTTTTCCCTAAATTCTTGTTTACTCTTACATGAGTATTTTCTTTGACCACTACTTTTTACCTCTATTTGAATAATATTAATGTGAAGTAACATTACTCTTACTTGAGTAGAATTTCTGGCTACTCTACCCACCTCTGATTGTAATGTAGATTTATTCAAAACATGCAAAAGACATGATGTATGTTACATTTTGTGTCACATCTAGATCCACCACTAAAACCAGTTTGCAATGAACCCAAAAGGCTGATATGATGTGCCCTCAGTATGTATGGAATTCAGTTTGATGTTATAGGCATTTATCCTTAATAATTAAAAAGACATCATATTTTGTTTTACATTGTTAATCGCAATGGCAAGGGTCCTAATTTCTAATTTTCACAAAATCATGCTGAAGCCCATGGGTATGACGCTAATGCCATCCCAGGTTCACTTGTGATTGTATTCCTGTTTATAGACCAGTAAAAGCAATTCTTAGTATAACTGATATTTGTATTTGGCACATTTTGGTGAGTGGGTGGTCTATTGCTGGAGCGTTAAACAGCACTTTTATTTATTTATTTTTACAAAAAGGTAATTGCATAACATTTCCAAAAGTTCAAGCTCTGACAGTCAAACAGGACAAAGCTCTGATATTATCTGGTCATGTGCTTATTTGATTCATCCTCCACAGTGATTTGATGATTGTCTTACCCTATTGTGGGGCTGATATTGTGATCGAAGTGGTCCTGGACAAATCTGCAAACAATACTGGACTTCCCCACTCCTGTGTCCTGGAACAGAGGGGAACATGAAGGGATATCAGGCCATTTTACAATAAATCATTTTTATAGACATGCAACAGGATAAACACAATTTATACACATTTAAGGATCATGAAAAGAATCTTATAAACCTAAATAAACTTTGTATCACTAAGAACTCATTTCTCACAATACTACAATTTAAAACTTGATTTCTATACTAAGAAATAGATTCATTACTCAATACTGACTCTGATACCACAATAATAATAAAAAACATAAAAATATATATTGCTATTACCAACTTACTGTTACCAACATTTGTATACTGACCTCAAATAACCGTAACCATTAAAACACAGAGACACAGGGGAATTAGTTACTGTTTAACCACACTGATCATTGGTCACTTGAAAAGGACGACTAACAGTTTTGGTCACACTGTCTGGACATGTTCATGCTAAATATAAACAAGCTTCTTTGACAACGAAATACTCAGTGATGTGACTCTAGTTGAGCAACAAGATGACCATACAATTAATATTAGACCATTGGGTAACTGAGTAGGTTTTTGGGGTAATTGTACTTTCTTGAGTAAATCTTTAAACTTGTAGCGTACCGGAGTATAATTCTCCATGTAATGTAATCATAATTAGTTACATTTTAAATCACTGAAGTTACTGTCGGAGTACAGCACAAGTCCCAATTATGCAAATCCACAGCTGTCTCACTGCTGTACCTGCTCCTTTCTAAATCTACAAACTCACATAACAGTACCGCCTGCTCTGATTGGCCACAGCTCAGAGAATATGCTGATTGTGGTTTAAAATAATTTTCAGAAAATTCTGTTTTACATTTTTTGATTGATCCCGTTTTATATAAAAGTGTGATCTAAAAAGTTTCTAAAGTTGTGTTAAAAAGTAACTAATTACTACTATTACTACTAGTAGTATTTTTCATGTGTACTTTGTAAGTATAATTTTGGTAGCACTACTTGTACTTAAAATTGAGTATATTATTAGTCAAGTAACTGTACTTTTACCTGAATACAAAATTTCAGTGCTTTTTTCACCAATGGGTAACACTGGCTGAGTTACTGCTTACCGTAATTAATACTCTAATGTCTAAACCTAACCTCTTAATAATAATAACACTAAATCGGATTTATATAGCATTTTTTGGACACTCAAAGAGGCTTTACAGTGCATTATTCATTCACTCCACACTCAGTGGTGGTAAGCTATTGTAGCCCCAGCTCCCCTGGGGCAAACTGACAGGCTGCCAATCTGCGCTATCAGCCCCTCCGACCACCACTACTCACTCACACATCACTTTCGTACTAGGCAATGTGGGTGAAGTGTCTTGCCTAAGGACACAATGAGAGTTTCTGCCACTGGATCCTCCACTGTGGCACCTGGTACTCCCAGCAGTCTCCCATCCAACTATTAACCAGTCCCAGGCTCGATTAGCTTCTGAGATCTGATAAGATTTGACAAGCTGGTAAGGCTTGTTAAGTAGTCATTAAGCCTGAATCATTCTCAATAAACTATTTGTTCATTATGAATTAAGTCATTTTTCATGCTTTAGTCATTTGTCATGCTTTAGTATAGCTAATTACTAAAATAATTATTTAATTGCAGCCCTACCATGGAAATGTTTTTGCTTTGCCTGTAATCTTCCTCAGTATGGCATTAAAAATAACTATTCTCCATAGAGACAAGCATGTGGAGCCACCAGGTCACTGGCGCAATATTCCAGGCAAAACAATAACATTTGCATAGAGATAAGCAGCTACAGACCCCCTACCCCAAAAGTTACCCAGTGCACATTAAAATAAAGGTAATTTTATGTAATTAGAAAGCACTACCAGCAATTAAAACAAAATGAGCGTACTAGAAATGTATAAGCAATGGACTAACATGACACCTGACAAATCCTTCTATTTATGTAGGTCAATTTACAAGCCATCCTTTACATATTTTAGTGTCTGAATGCTCTTCTCTGTGTCTGCTCCATCTGTGCTTCTATTGTCTCACCTCATCAACGACAAATACATCCATTAAATACCCCCAAACACCTTAAATCCACTGAGAAAGCCACATTTTAGTGCATCTGAGTGTTGTTTTTGCGCACTCTGCGGGAAAACTAACGGACGAACGTCTGATAGTGACGTCATGGTTAATATAGCGTCATGCAACGGCTCAAAAATGAAGAAAAACGCAAAAAACTCATCATAAAATGTATTAACTCTAACATAAGCAGATGGATATAACTTAAAACTACAACCAAGGGCAATGTCACTGTCTTTTAATGCGGGAATTTGCACTTTTTTTTACGAGTTAGCCAAAGGATGCAAGTTAAAGACAACAAAACATAGAAAATCGGGTTTAATCGAAATTATTTTGGCATTTAGGTGTGTTAAATCCCATGCAAAATGAGCCGAATGTGTTGTAATGTGTTGTCCAAAAGCGTTCCGGTGATCTGATGCTCGTAACTAAATCAAGGAATGCGTCTCTAGCGTTGAACAAGTTGTAAAAATGTTCGGATCTTACCCCTAGCAGACAAACTTTAAGCTCCCGGATGGCCATGGTGAGAAAGCAGGAGTTTTAAAGCATCGCTGGTTTAAAGTCCAGTCACTGTCTTTTGTCTTTTTGTCATGGTTTATTTTTTTCTCCTCTTCGCGAATAAAACAGCACCCAGCCCAGACACACAAGAGGAAGTGGCGTTTCACAATAAAAGCCCTCAGAGCGGCGGTAGCGGCAGACAGGAAATGCTCTTCAAAATAAAAGTGAAAGGGATGAACAAAGCTGAAGAAAGCCATTTTGTAGTAAAATCGAGGATACAGTGGTTGTTTTTAGGTTGTAGAATGTGATTTTGCTCTAAAGGGGAGAAAGGGAAAGATTGAAATTATTTGAGCATTTACTTAATTTGAGTACTATCTATCGGTTTCAGAATGATGAAAAGTTAGGACAATCATCACAAGTCATTTTTATTTGAGCACTTAGTTATGGCAGAAGAATGCTCATCCTCTGATCTGAAGGTTAGTGGTTCGAATCTCACTCTCAACATAAACATTGGTAGTGGTAGAGCAATCAGTGCGATTCCAGCTCCCACAGATGAATGCTGCCGTTGTGTCCTTGGGCAAGGCACTTAAGGTCTGTGTACAGTGGTGTATGAATGTGTGAAGAGGTGAGTGGTTCCTTGATGTAAAGTAATTTAAGTTAGAATAGGGCTGTAGAAATGTGACCATTTACCATTTAAAACTAAAATATGTCTTCTGAATGATGACATGGCATCATATATCTTAACAGGGAGATAAACAAATTCATGAATATGATATGAGTTTAAGGTGATATGGGCCAAGTCACCTGAAGCTTGAGGGCCAAGAAAAATTGGTCTGAGGGCCGCATTTGTCCCCTGGGCCACAATTTGGGCATACCTGGTCTATGTACTATGTAGTCAAAAAAACTAAACAAAAAAACTCTTTATGTGAATTAGATTGACACTTTATTCTTCACAGCATTATCACATTTGCAACAGTCGGCCATAAAAGCTCTGGAAAACAATATGAGAACAACCTAACAACAAACCAAAGTCCAAGTCACAGGAAGTAAAAGAACTACTGATTTATCTGTGACTAATGCAGAGCCAATCACACAAACTCAAACTCCACACATTTTAAAGGTCCTATATTACGCAGAATCAATTCATTAGCCATGTTAGAATGTTGTTACTTCATCAAACTGTACCTGGAGTTGTGTTTTGTTTCATTCACACATGTCTGAGTAATCCTTTATTAGTCCGTCTACATCTCCAAAACTCAAAATGCTCTATTCCACCTTGTGATGTCATGGAGTGGTTTTCAAGTTAACAGCTACCTTTGACCTTTTGTTTAGCAGAGATTGGTAATTCCAGGTTTGAAATCATCCAAATGATTCAAGTCGAGTATGGAGTTTGAAAACACCATGGAGCACTTCCTGTATTACCACATGACATCACAAGGTGGAACAGAGTGTTTTCTGTTTGAGAGAAGAACCTAAATATGCAGGGTTTATGTTTAAACATGTGTGAATGAAACAAAACACAACTGAGAGTATGTTTTTGATGAGGAAACATTATAACATAGATCAGAAAATAGCGTAATATGGGCCCTTTAATGATGATGATAATAATAATATAATAAAATAATAATAATAATGAAGAAATCACATGACAAAACACAGGGTGGAAAATGCAGTATGTTTGCAATTGTACAACTTTCTACAGATAACAGCAATTAAGCTATTTAAATAGTCGGACAATGAGACTCAAAGATCAGCAGTGAATTGAAATGATTGACAATTTTACAAGCCTGGTGGGTTTTGACGAACAGCTAAAGTAGTTCATCTTTTACGGTCTTTGTTATCTTTGTTGATTTTAATCGTGTTTTACTTTTTGTGCAATAGCAATAAACAGATATTATGATTGCACTAAAGGTTTATAATGTGCAAAATTCACAACTAGAAAGTATGATTTAGTTCTGAGCAGAATTTTGTGAATGAATTGTATTTATAATAAGAATAAACCGTTTATAGTACTGTAGGGTTAAGAGATTTTCAATACAATTTGGAGGAGCAAACAGAAATAACACAGCAAAAATACTATTGGCTGTTCTTTTAATTAAATGAAGCATCTAAGGATATATTTAAACTTAAAGGTGTTGTATATATTACTAAAAAGAAATTTAAAAGTCCTATATTATGCAAGATTGACACATGTGACCTTATAGCCATGTTATAATATTGTTTCTTCCTCAAACATAACTGAAGTTGTGTTTTGTTACATTCACACGTTTGAGTAATCCTGTTTTATTAGTCTGTCTACATCTCCAAAGCTCAAAATGCTCTGTTCCACCTTGTGATGTCACGACTGAATAAGCAAAGTCTTAAACATTTGTGTCTTAAACACGTGTGAGTGAAACAAAACACAACTCTGGGTATGTTTTTGATGAGGAAACAACACAATAACATAGATCATAAAGTAGCACAATATGGGCCCTTTAACAATTTCTGGTATAATTCCTTCATAATATATATAATTTGACTAGTTATACATTTTACATATTTTTTTTAATTAGTAGTAGTGGTTCTTTGGGCAAAAGTAATAATGGCACAGTGGTCTTTGTCCAAACTTATATTACTTAATATTAAAAATAACTTGAATTTAAAATCTATTTGGAACATGAGTATACCATTTTAAATTATAATACTATATCTAGGACTTAATGTTTATTTACTAAAGGCTTGGCACGCTTAAAAGTTTGGTCCCAATGACAATAGCAAGTTAAACAAAGCTACAATGTACTATTTTGTTTGGGGTAAAATCAGGAAAACCAAAACTATGTGCGCTGATAAGGCAAAATATCAGGAAATGTGATACTTGTCAACGCTTTCTGCAAATCAACTCTCCTCTCTGCAGAAAGGTCCCTGTCTTTAAACAGAAAATCTACATGTTTTGAATAATTTTATAGGGATACGGTTCAAAAATTTACGAAAATAAATTATTATATTTAACTCTTCTCAACAGGCAACAAGCATGTTTCTATAGTGCCACCACTTTTTAATACTATAGTAAAAATATTCCTTTATAGTTTTTCATTTGTGCCGACAGAGAAGACATTAAACTTGTGTCAGTTGGCGTTTCATCTTAATAGGCCAAGTAATTGCAGAGATATCAAAAGAGGGGGTATTACATGTAAATGGCCTATTAACTGCCAACACATAACATATGTAGATCACCATGTTACCTTTTATTGTTTTGAAAATGCTATAGTCGCTGAAAACAACTTAATAGATTTTATAAGTTTCACTTTAGTTTTTGGTGCTCTGAGTCTCCACTTCCTCCGCTCCCCGCGCTAAGTCATGCTTCAAAGTGCTATCACAACACAATCAGCACGCAGCCTGCTAATGAAACTATTGCACATCACATCAGGTTTGCTGTGTGTAGTTTTGCATGATGTTTTTGTATATTTATGGAGAAATGTTGTCCTTAAAATACTGAAACGTGCATGGATCTAAAACATCTTCAGGCATGTTTTTGATGAGGGAACAACATTATAACATGGTAGAAAGCTTTTTAAAAAAAAAAAAAAAAAAAAAATCTATTTAGCATAATACCCCCTCTTTAACCATTTCACCAGGTCTAAACGCCTATTTCGACAATTAAATCAATGACAGTAAAGTAACATTTTAGCACATAATTTAGTTTCAATATTTCACATACTGGTGTCTCTTTTGTCTTTGCTCGGGGATGGTTTGGGCGGATCTTTAACTTGTTTCCCATTAGCAGAAGTGTTAGCATCTACGCTAACCACAGCAGTAACAGTAGTAGTGGTAGGAGCTGTAGCAGTAGCAGGAGGAGCGGTATTGGAAGAGGGGCGCAGTCCTCCAGGAGTCGGAGCGGTATTGGAAGAGGGGGGTTTGCTGGGCTGGGCTGGGCAGGCAGGGCTTGTTCAGTAGAGGCTTGGACAGTGTGTTCCTGTTGTTGTTTGTGGCTTTGCAGGAGACGTAACTGGACGCGGAGCTCCAAGATGGCCTCCTGCTCCTCGTGAATGGCCTGGTTTAGGTGAGTGTTTTTGTTCTAGTGAGAAAAAGTATAGATTTGTTAGTATCATCATTATTATTATTTTGTGTTTTCAAGAGTGAAATATAAATTGCTTAAAAATATGAACAACTCAAAGGTCAGCAGTTGTAACCCTGCACCAACTAGTGGATACTGCTGGTGTGTTCTTGAGCAATACATTTCCTACATTATATACATGTACCTGCTTTACATGTTTCAACTACTTCCTGTAGCCTTCCTCACAAGCGTCACATGACGGTATAGTGACATGTCTTGAAGGCTTGCTTTACTTGGATGCCTTCTTCAGGACTGCATCCCAAATGTGTGACATTGTGTAGGCCCCTCGTCACGATTTATGCTCCTCGGTCCTCGTTTGCAGATCTCGATGTCCTCTCTGATCCAGCAGTGGTATTTGTTGGTTTCAGCACAGATGAACCTGGCACTGTTCCAGTCCATGATGTCTCTTGCAGCGGTCGGATATGGCTGATTTCACATTTTCCCGCTCTGCTTGTTCTTTTATTGTTTGTCTTTGTCTGTTGGCCGTTTCTTTTTCACTCTTTGATGTTCTTTTTTGCATGTTCCAAATGGTCTTCTTGTTCTTCTTCATATTGCATTGCATTTGTGCTCTGCTTGCATTCTGTCCTTTGGTTTCACTAATAACCGAGTCGTGTACTGATGTCATTTCCTCATGGCTCTCTGCATGTGTTCTGTGACCCCCCTGATGTACGGCAGTGTGACTACTGCACTTTTTGTTGGTATTGTATGTTATTTTCCTTTGTTTTTGTGCTGTGTGCCCGTTTTGTGGCTTTTTATTTTGCCCATTGAGAATTCTGACAGTTGGTGAGTGCGTTGTGTATGAGTCCTCCCCGTCTTGAGCGTCTGTGATGATGGGGGCTGGTTGTACAGTGTTTTGACTGTGACGATTTGTGTTTTCTTTGGTGTTCAGATCAGATACCCAGTCGCTGCCTGGTTAGCCGTCTTCACATAAAGTTTTTGGATGTGCCTTGCTTTAGTTTTTATGAATTCCCTTTCGTATTGTAGTTTAAAATGATTTGCCATAGCCTTGTCTATTGCGGTTTGTGAGTGATAGGTCTGTTTGAATAACTGTCTTTTTGCCTCTAAGTCCGTGTTAATTTGAGTAATGATGTCTGTAATGCACCATATCCTCTCTTTTACAAGGGCCATCTGTGCTTTTTTCATGTCCTCAGCATTCTTGGTTGAGAGTGAATAAATACTGCAATGATATATTATCCAAATGCTTTATTATTAAATAGAAACTGCCTAAAAGGACTGGTATTCATATTTTGGACTGTTAGCCCCGCCCACTCGGTGCCTTCTCTGTCTGGAAATGTCACAGGCGGTTGTTTCCACATGGTTTCCATCCAAAAACATCTGAACAAACTGACTGGATAACTGTCTGGTTCTAGCAGTTTTTTAATTACAAATCCAACAAAACTGTGAAAGTAAATATGCAATATAACTGTATATGAGCAGATTTTACCTCCTGAGTAGAAATACAAGTTTATGCACAGATCCTTGTTCTCACCTCCAGTTCTTCATTTTGTTTCTGCAGATCCTCCAGAATCATCTGCAGCTCTTCCTCATCTTCACTCTCACTCTCACTGTCTGACGAATACTCCTCCGTCTCACTCCGCCCCTGTTGGCGACTAATGGAACAACACCTCTTAGACATTGTTTAATGTCCATTCTAAAAGGATGTGTATAAAAGTACAGTACCTCTGGATGTCTGCGATCTCGGCTCGGAGACGTTCGATCTCTTCTTTCTCTGTCGCGATCTGTCGCCTCAAAACTTGCTCCAGAGAAATCAGCTCCTCCTGCTCTGTCAGGATTTCATTCTCCTAAACAGAAAATAGACAAAACACAACGATGAAATATATAAATACTATTTAATGCTAAAATAAAAGCTTTATTAATACACTGTCCAATTATTCTCCATAGACAGTTATGGCTAAAGGGAAGCAGCTTGGGGATTTGGGGGGCACTTGGTTGTGCTACATGAGCTACCCTGTGTAGTACTACCCTTCTTCATACTACCCTGTGGCGTAGTACATGCGAGACAACCTTCTTGAAAAGCAGATGACAGGTTTTTATTTTTACTTTTTTTTTTTTTTACTGTGCTACATGTCTGTTGGAGAGTAATGTTGTCTCCTTAAGATGTTTTTGGTTTCACTGAAATGTTACACAGTATAGTATGAGTGGTATCATTTCCATTTACAGCTATATTTATGGCTAAAGATTGCTTAAAGAACATGCATTCTAATTGTGAAAGGGGGGTCGCCTCTCCATTGATCAGACCTGTAACTTAGACGGGTGGCGTCTGCTGCACTTTCACATTTTGGCGTTATTTGAATATTATTTGGATTACAAACCTGTTTTAAGAGCAGATTGATTACTTCTTCTTCATTCTCGGTCATCTCTTCTTTTGACACATCCTCCTTCGATAAACTGGCTATTTCTTGGGCGATCTTAGTTTCACACTCCTGAAAACAGATGTTAAAAAACAGATGTTTTAAAAAAAATGTAATTTGATGTTAATTTTAGAATATTTTGTCAGCAGAATTATTTCATTGGCCTATAGTTAAGTTGTACCTGTCTCTTGGCTTCTCTGAGTTTTCGTTTCAGAGCCGTTAGAATCCTCTGAACCTCCCAGAGTCGCTCCTCTTTGGACAGGTCCTTCACTCCGGCCTGAAGGTCCCTGTGCAGCCGATTTATCAAAAACTCCTAAACAAAATGGAAAGAAACAATAGTCGTTGCAAGTAGTGTTGTCATGATGCAAAAATTTCAAACTCGACACTACAGATTATGATACCACAGTGAAGATTAAAAAAAATGTTCCTTTGGTAACCGAATGTAATTTTCATACACAAAATAATACTACTTTTTATGTTAGCATGAGATCTTATACGAGTTCTGACAAAGCTCAAAATGACACCAAAACTGTTCAGGAAAGCTCAAATTTTGTTCCGTTAATGTGATTTCTGGCACTATTGATACTTGATCAAATGAGCAACAAATTTTGATATTAGTTTTAGTATTAGCATTTAATATTGCAAATGCAATAAAACATAAACCAAACCTATATCGTCTTGATTTGCGGAGGGATTTGAAAGGGGGTCCTACAGGTGTGCAGTGAATTCAATTTTGATCGATATTCAACAATTACCAATTGTCAATGATGAGCTTGCGTCCTTAAAATGGAGAGGCCCACAGCCAATCCTCTGTTAAGACTTTGGAGGAAGAAATAAGATTTTTTTTTCTATGAATTAATTCTGATTAAAATTCTTTATTGTTTATCTTCAGGAAATTAATATAAAATCTCGAGATTGTTCAAGATAATACTGTAAATAAAAAATAATACCCAAAAATGAGTCCAACTAGATAATCATTTGAGTATTGATACTGAATAAAAATAAATCACACAAATACAGCAGGAACTTGACCTTTCCTGAATAGTTCTACAAGGTTCTTGATCATGAAGAAGTAGCTAGTACCGGTAAGTAGTGTTGTCTTGATACTAAAATTTCAAACTCTATGTCAATACTTAAGAATAGACATTGATTTTGATACCCAAATTATCATTTCAAAAGCTCTTTTTTTTAGACAATATTGTAATTTTCAACACATAATAATAGAATTTCTTCACTATACCATGTGGTCTTACACATAAAATTGTATCCAATTTTATCCAGGTATCAGATTTTCAGTATCGATACTTGCTTAAATGAGTATCTAGTTTCGATACAAATTTTAGTCTCAATTAGCATCTGATTTTCAATTGACAACACTAATAGTAAGCAGTTACTAAGCCTGAATCATTCTTAATAAAGTATTTGTTCATCATGAATCAAATCTTTGTTCATGAATTACTGTGGCTATAGCTGTAGTTATTAGAAAGTGTTCCCTTACTAACACTTACAACCCTTGACCCACCTGTCTGCGGATCTCCTCCTTAATGCTCTCCTGAGTCTCAGGCAGCACTGGCATCGTGGCCACGCTGGACCATCTGAGAGGACGTACCACTGGCTTCAGCTCCACATCTCCAAACAGCTCCCGGACATGAGTGAAGAACAGGTATAAAACACGGTTCCCAATCTGAGACAAGACACAAAAAATCAAAATGAACATTAAGTCATTAGATGAATAACACGGCTGTACTCAACAGTATAGTAACTACCTATAGATGTTACCCTCTCTGATTCTTATCGAGAGCAAGTTTCATTAATTTGTTCAGTCGTCAATGCTTGGGTCTTTTTTAATGGAGATGTTGTTATTATTGTTATCATTATAACTGCCAGAAAAGTTACAAAGTGCACCTCTAAAATAAAGTACAAAAATATGCAGTATACTTTATTCCGTCAAAGAAGTATAGTTTATCTTTGTTGCCAAGTATTAGCGCTGCCATTGTTTTCAAACATTTTATAATAGCCTGCCCTTGTGATATTTGCACATAACATTAACATACCTCCTATGGAAACGTAAGAGAGAGGCTGCTGCAGAGGTCCTGATAAGTGGAGCATTGCTCTTATGGGAACACTGATCTAAAGTGGGCCAAACTGGGATTGAGTGATGCAGAGGCTGTGGGTGAGTCTGTTGCTGGGGGCTGTTTCTATTTATAAAATGGATGTTAAGAGAAACCAAGAATGTCCCATTTTATTACTAATAACATATTTGTGATGAGAAGAAACCAATACAGTCAACCTAAACAAGAACTCAAGTAAAAAAAAAACTTGTGGTAACTTAGCTACAGGTGGAACCTCTTGGACCCCACCAATGATGCACTCACAAATGCAAGGTGGGTAAGTGTAAGCACAACAACAGTATGCACAGGTCAGAGCTGAGAATGAATAGACCATTCAAGTGATGTCATCAACACTTATTTTTAAACAGCCATACTTAAGCAACCACCTAATTGAAAGAGCATTGCAGTAGTAGTATATTTCATATAGACTTAATGAATTACTGCTGTCCTCTCTTGGAGATTACTGCTCATGTGATCACGAAGGGGCCTACAGTCTGCGTTCTGCAAAGTTTGGGAAAGAGTTTTGTAAAGACTTCATGGTGCAGTGCGACCTGTTGGGCTGCTTTGACCCAGTCTGCGATTGTCGGACCCTCAACGCTTTAGTCTCTGACTGTGTCTGTGAGTCACTTGGAGCTGAGGGGCGCTGCACCCACACAAACTGAGAGATGCATACATGAAAACCATCCCGCACCATGCACAGAGCAAGTATAGGGCTGACAGGTCGTGTGCAAGGGATGCATCTCATGAAAGGAGCAAAGTCTCACACTTGTATTTTAGCGTGCATCATCAACGAGACTCCTCAGCACTTTTAAGACCTGGAGCTTATTGATCCGTACCCATCCCGAATACCCATCCCTATTAATCAAGTATGAATTAGAAAGATTGCAAAAGCCTTGTCGTTGTCCTCTGTACCTGTATGGTAGGGTTGAGCACGATGGAGATGTTCTGGATGTTCATTTTGGTGTCCGCTTCTCGGGCGATCACATGGTCCATGTGTGTGATGAGCCAGGACAGCAACAAACGACTCTCAGGACACACCTCCAACAGCAGCCTCTGAAACTCCGCCACCTTCTCTGTCTCCAGGGGACGCCCACACGCGTCTTCAAAACGCTGGCTCAGTTCGCGGCCCAGCAGGTTCTCAGGGAGCTCACGGAGGTACTGCTTTAGGAGAGAGGCCACAGTGTGCGGCTCGTACTCCTCCAAACATGGGCACTCCTCACGGTCGTACGCCGCTTTCAGCTCATCCACTTTAGACTTCATTCCTGACAGACAAAGAGGGAATTATAACACAGGTACTATGGTTGTCTTTCTGTCATACATATATACCAGAATAATGCCATCTCAGAATGATGAAAAATTTCATAACAATTGACACACACACACACACACATATATACATACACACACACACACACACACACTTGTGGTTAAACATGAGCATTTGAAAGGTACTTTCTGTTGTTGATGAATAAGGAACAAAAACAAAGACAGAAATTAGACATGAAGTTTCTGGGTGGACCTGGAAATGAAGTGAATTGAGATGACATTTAACAACTCTATAAGAAGAAGTTGAAACCCATGAATACGGTAGTAGACTAGGTGTGCAAAAGAATTGAAAATATAAAATCTTGGATTAGTTTGACACATAATAATGGCCCTGTACATAGTTAAATTGTATATCGAATATTGATGTCAGTGATAATATTACTAAGGTTGTGGAGCAATTCATAGATATATTTAAGTGTGAATTTATTTATTTATTCAGCTAGCAGCAGTCCTGGTTTAGTGATGGCCTGGTTTAGTGATGGCCTACTTCAGATTTATTTCCAGGTTTAGTCCCTGGTTTATTTATTATTATTTATTTTATCCAAACTTTTCAGCTAATGTCACTTTTAAACCAATTTTAAACATTTATAATGTGATGATGTCATACTCACAGATGGGGGCAAGGGCCAGACTTTCTGACTGATAAAATTGTACTTTGCCATAAAATATTCAAAAGGTTGAACCTGATAATTTCTACTTGTGACAAGAGCTCACTGTATTACACTGTAAACAATTCATTTTACCTTCCTGTATTATTTCCTTCTGTATTAAATATGATTAGCCTATAGAAAATTGTGAGTCATCTGAAAACTTGATTTGGATCTGTTCTAGTCCTTGTTTAATCATGGTCTGGTCCAGATTTAGTCCCAGGTTCAGACCCAATTCTGATAAACTGTTTATGAACTAGTGTTATGATACCAAAATCTCAAACTTTATTTTAATAATGAGGAATACACTCGATACTCAATAGTAATACCGATATCACAATGAAAATTTAAAAAAAAACAAAACAACAACTCTTAGATGACAGAATGTCACATTCAACATTAAATCATGTCGCTTTCTTTTATATCTGCATGTGGTCTAATATCTGTGTAATGGTGGTCGATGGGTGTATACTATGTGTCTTATACTATGTGTCTTATACTGTGTGTCTTATACTGTGTGTCTTATACTGTGTGTCTTATACTATGTGTCTTATACTATGTGTCTTATACTATGTGTCTTATACTATGTGTCTTATACTATGTGTCTTATACTATGTGTCTTATACTTGTTCTGATACAGCTCAAGATCATTCTAAAGCTATTCAGGAAAGGCACATTTCTGTTCTGTGAAGGTGACTTTTTTTTAGCATCGATACTTGCTCAAATGACTATCTAGTTTCAATACTAGTTTTTGTATCGATTAATATCTGACTTTCAATACTTCTGACAACCCTGAAAGGAACACACCCTAAATGTTTTACCAACCCAGCTGTACCTGAGACCCTGTAGATGCCCTCACACTTCATGCCGTAGTTCTCGATGTAGTCCACACACTCCCTGAAGACGGCAGGCAGTTGGATCCCGTCGTACAGAGCGGTTCTCTTCACAGCTTCAGACAGTGGAGCCCCAAACACCGGCCGCACCTTGGGAGCCTCCACCTGCACTGGCTCTGCCTCTACACCAGGCTTCTTCTTCTTCTTCTTGTCCTTCCACTGTTTGACCACATCTGCCGCAGTGAGGTCCTTTGACTTCTTATCCTTGGACTTGTCCTCTTTGGGAACTTTCTCCTTCACCTGCAAAAAAACAACAACAATGATTTAAAGGTGCTGTGCGTGATTTTTACTGTCTTAAAGATGTGAAAAATAGATCTAGTTTGCTGGGGTCCAGAGCTATTCCTCACTTAGCTTATGGATTCAGAGCATCATAATTTTTCACCACAGGGGGTTTAAAAGCTCTTTTCACAGCTTTCAGAGATGAGAGTGGAGTTTTACCACGACAGTAAAGTTACCAACAACTAGCATGCTAATGCACACTTCCTGATTATGAGACAATAAAATGCTTTATCATTAGAGGCAGATCGTATCAGACATATTTTGACCTCAAGTCTCCAGTACAGGGCTTTTACAGTGTTTCAAAGTCAAAGTGTTGTGTGTAATAATAATTCCACATCCAGTCACAATCTGCAGTGTCTGCGTAAAGTTGAAGCCAAAAAGATAATATGAACTTAACTCCACCAAAATCATCCTCCTTCCTCAGTCTCAGTAAAAATGTAATTCCCTAGTAAATGTGCTGTGGTGCATTTCCAGCGTGGAGCACATGTGCATAAAGATGCATCAAACTAGTCTGCATAAAGTTCTCCATTATCCTCCTCTGCCCAGGTAACTGTGTAGTAACCATGTAAATTATCAAAGCAAAAAGCATGTGCTCCACAGCACTGCCTTTGATCCGTAAACGATGAGTGCGGCGAAAACAACTTAAGCACATAAGCAAGCATGCAAGTCCGCATGATCAGCTGTACGCTCTGGTTCTTCTGCATGCACATTTGTTTTGAGTTATAACTGGATATCGTATAGACAAGTATTATGTTTTAAAATATGAATTACCATAGTTATAATGTAATTCAAGGCTTGAAAAGTAGTTTTTGAATAATATTGGCCATTAATTTACACTAATACATAGGCACTGAAAAAAACTGTTCAGGAACCGGCATCAACAAGCAGGTAACATTACTGAAAAAATCTAACAGTGCCCAGCCCCATCTCTACTGGGGCAAGACATTTGTGCTCAAATACATGGGAGAAAAAAAAATCAGGTATAGGGCATTTAAAGGTGCAGTATGTAACTTTTTGGTGAGGGATGGCCAACTGCTCGTCTCCATACGGATGTTATTACTTTGTCTAGAATTAGAGCTGCAACTAATGATTATTTTAATAGTCAAATGAATTTCTATTGTACATTGTTGTCCAGACAACGTTTAAGATTAAAATACAATTATTTATTATTTTAACAGTCGACTGGTTGTGATTATATTGAATAATCATTGCAGCCCTACGTAGAATGCTAGCTCCACAATATGGCATTAACTTTTCTATCTCCATGGAGACCACAAGGTGACACAGATAGGTGACACATTATCTAGGTTGAAGTTGCATTTCTAACTGACTTTTACCCTACCCTAAAAATTTCGTTTGTCAGAAGATTTTTACTTGAAGGGCAATTTTAATAAACAGAGAAAAATGTGTACATCTATACCAAAAACTAAATACTGTATCATTTCAGGTACTATGGTTGTCAAAAGGCAAAAAAATAAGAAAAATGAATTCTATTCATTAAAAAAAGAACATTTTTTTTATTGCCATTGTGGCATCATAATTGCCATCAATTTCTTAATATCGAAACCAAATTTGAAATTTTAGTATTGTGACAACACTAGATATTTTCATTCAAAGTAACTGTAAGAATAGCTTTAGTAAACACTTTTGTTTCTTGTAACATGGATACTGCTGATATTGCAAAGATGATACTTTTGAGATAAATTGAGCAACAGCAAAGCCAAGCCTTATTTCCCTTACAAATGCAATAAAAGCTGATAAAAATACATACATACATATATACATACTAGAACACAACAATGATAGACACATTCTGTTTTTTTGTTTGCCCTACCTTAAAGTCCTTCTCCTTTTTCTTGGAGAAGCTTGGTTTCTTAAACACATGGATGCCCTTGGAGCGCTTCATTTTGGACGGGCTCTCCGCTTCATCTGCTGAGCTGTCCTCCTGGAAGGCAGCGTACCCCTCCGCTAGTGCAAAAAGTACAAAAATACAACGAAATCAGGTTAGAAAAACAAACCTGAAATGGTTGTTCCTACTGGTGATAAATCCAGAGGAGCTGTGAAATAGAAAGAGGAAGTGTGGAGAGAGAAAGCAGAGCAAGGGGAGGAAAAGAGGTCAGTTTCTTATTTAGCATAGCTCCCTCGATACACTTACTACAGTATACAGACACTTATAGGACTACAAGAGGCATGGAGAGATGCTACACAGCAATGGCCCTATCCTGCAATGGTAAGATTTGTTTGCTTGTAGGATAGTATTGTTATGATACTAAAATTTCTCTATTTCAATACACTTGTTACTCAATAACTATTCTGATACCACAATGATAATTAAAAACACTCTTTATTTAAACAACAGAATGTGATTTTCAACATTATATCATAGTACTTTCTTTTTGTATTACCATATGGCCTTGTTTGTGTATCCGTGTAATCCCTCAGACGCCCAGCTAGATTCCATAGTGGTCCCTGGGCGTGTACTAGTCTATGTGTCTTATACTTGTTCTGATACAGCTCAAGGTCATTCTAAAGCTATTCAGGAACGGTTCATTTCTGTCCCGTGAATGTGACTTTTTTTAGTATCAACACTTGCTCAAATGAGTATCTAGGTTCGATACTAGTTTTAGTAACAATTAGTATCTGATTTTCAATACTTCTGACAACCCTATTGTGCTAATTAATACAGTAAATATAGACTATGTTAAGGTTAAGATTCACAGAAGAAAATATGCCCTCTGCATTTCATTCATCTTTCAATGCTGTTGGGGTAGCCTGTCAGGACCCTGATCTTAAGCTAGTCTTGGTCAAGAGGACTACCTTAGCTGGAGGATTTGACCTGTTGTGCATGTTTTGAGTTGATGAGGGAAGCCAGAGTGCCCACAGGAAACACAGGCAGAACATGCAAACTGTGCATAGAAAGCAGTGACCTAGCAGTTATGTTGTGAAAAGTATCGAAAATCGGATACAAATTCATACTAAAACTAGATACTCATTTGAGCAAGTATCGAGACTAAAAAAGTAACATTCACAGGAAAATTACACAGAAATTAACCTTCTAAACTGCTTTAAAATGATATTGAGCTGTATCAGAACAAGTATAAAAACACATAGACTAGTATACACCCATGGACCATTATGGACCTTACCTGGACGAATAAGGGATTACACAGATATAAGGTCAGATGGTAATATAGAAAAGTACTATGATTGAAAAGCTATTGTCTAAATAAAGAGTGTTTTTTAAATTTTCATCATGGTATCGGAATCTGTATTGAGTATCAAGTCTAGTCCTTAGTATCAAAATAGAGTTTGAAATTTTAGTACCGTGACGCTACTAGCAGTTAATGGGGTTGTTCCATGGGTCCTTTTATACAGTTCTGGATACTGCATCTCACTAAATGTTGTTCTACACTAGCAACAGAGATAGCAGATTTAGCAAACAATGCTCAATTTGACATTCGATCCCAATCTCTATACAACAAAGACATCTCTATGGATACACAATTGGACATGAAGTAAATGCTTTTTCCATTCGCAAATAATCCACTGAAAATGATGCATTCATTCTTTACTGGCCCCTTGTGGCTGAAGTTAACATCTGTATTTACCATGGCAATCAGGGTCACATAGTGAATAGATTTATAGTCAAGGTACAGGTCTTATCTTGCAATTGTAAAGATTGATATGAAATATCACAATAATTAAAAGGTTCTATATTATGCCCTTGTGAGTTTTATAATGTTGTTATATCATCAAAAACATACCTGGAGTTGTGTTTTGTTTCATTCACACATTTGAGTAACCCTTTATTAATAGTCTGTCTACATCTCCAAAGATCAAAAAGGTTAACAACTACCTTGTACCTTTTGTTCAGTAAAGATTGGCAATTCCAGGGCTGAAATTATCCAAATAATTCTATTGAAGGTGTATGGAGTTTAAAGACACAGTGGGGCACTTCCTGTATTACTACATGATATCACAGGGTGAAATAGAATGTTTTCTGTTTGAAAGAAGAATTCAGCATGAATATGCAGGATTTGTGTGTTAATCTTGTGTGAATGAAACAAAATGCACCTGTATGTTTTTGATGAGGAAACAACATTATAACTTATATCAGAAAATATTGTAATATAGGCCCAGGGTGAGTCCAAAGCTAAACCAAGCAGTAAGACCGAACCAGATTAATAAATGAACAATCATGGCCTGATTCTTGACCAAATTAAAATAATATTCAATACAAGAAGTAATAAACACTATATAGTGTTAGATATGATCAAATCTGACCGTATATGTCCTACCTTTAGCCTGTTGTGTTCTTCTAAACTAAATCCTCTTTGGGTTTTTCCCACATCTGTCCCTGTGTCCAGTCCCACTTCTGATCTGCTTCATGGGTGTGTCCTAAAACTGTCCAGCTCTTCCTCTCTCCTATCAAGAGCTACAAATAATACACTACTATTTACTACACACTACTGCAGATACTACAGCTACGACCATATCATACCATCTTTACTGACAAAGCACTTTAAAAACTTTACAGCTGGCACAGAATAAGCAAAGAGCAATCAATCAAAATCTCAATGCAAGTATTTAAAATATAAAAACAATAAGACACAAGTAACTGCAACTAGCAATTACTGTTAATCAATTAGTCTAACAATGATTAATTTGATTAATAAATGAGTTTTTTAGATCGTGAAATTCCTGTGAATGAGATTTTTAATCAGTTTGACCCACATGAAGCTTGAGTGATCTTGTTTGAGGAGGACATCCTGATGGAGTATTTATTTATTTGTAAATATACTCCATCATTTAATGGAGCCGTTATTGTCATTTTTGAGTAATTCCAACATTGCCTGAGTCATAAAACCTATCATCTTGGTGCATGGCATGTTTTAGAGTTTGTGTATAGTCCAGAAATGATTATTTGATTGCTAAATTAGTTGATGAAGATCTCTCGATCAGCTCTAACCCTGTGTAAAAAAACAAGACATCCACATCTCACTTGTTAAAAGCCAGTGCAAAAAGGTGTGCTTTTAGGAGTGACTGAAAAACAGGAAGAGACTCAGTCTGTCTAATCTCTAATGGCAACTACTACTACAATTACGACTTTGGCAAATACTAGTACAAATACAACTCGCTACTTTGTACTGCAAATACTACTAAAACTACAACAACAGCAAAGGCTACGGGCAGATATGGAAATTATTCATGCGAGCAGGACAAAGAGACATTCACAAAAACATTGACAGTGGACACAGGATTTGAATTTTCCTTTTTCCTCTTACTGTTGACACACTTTTTTCATGGAGCATCTGTTAATCTGTTTTTACAATCAGGAAGTATGCCTGTCACCATAATTACTAGATCAATGACTTATCATTCAATAATTGTTAGATTTAGATTTATTGTGGGTACTGTACTACAATAACATTTGAGCTTAAGGATGTTGACTAAATAACAGTCATGATACATGCAAACCAACTACTAAACCTGCATGTCTGGGTCCCAGAATACACACTTCTCCAATACTTTATGAAGATGTGAGTCTGATCAGTGGTGAACCTCTGTGGTGACCAATGAGCTCCTTCATTTCACTTGCGTCACTTAAATAAACAAATCTGATTGGCCGATCACATTTGGCCACTCTTAAGACGCAGCAGAGGAAGTGGAGACCAGACTGATATCCCTCTCTATAAAAAATACAGAGATATGCTTCTAATTTGCCAGGCAAATAAAGTGTTTTCAGGACAGGCCTATAAGAAAGGACTCCATATTTTATGATATGTTTTATACTTGTGTTTATTTGTAGCTCTTTGCTGCTGCACTGAGTATACTCTATGGGAAAAAGAAATGCTTAATGTTTCTTACTTCTCTTCTCCTTCTTCTTAAACTTGTTCTTCTTCTTGTTGTGCTCCTTGTCATCGTCGGACACATAGACATCGGGGGGTTCATGGTGATGTCCATCATGAGGAGGGGAGGGCTCTCCTGTCCGGTACAGTCCTGGAAACTTAGTGGGACTGATCTCCTCTGAGCTGGGGGTGCGTGCCACTCCCCCCGGGTGCTCCGCCCGCCTCTGTTCGGCCGGGCTGCTGGTGGGGGGCAGGAAGCACTCCGTCATGGCCGTAGATCCTGGGACACCTCACCTCTCCATTTCACCTGCAGAGACAGGTCACATTGAGTGGACAGAAGCAAAAGTAGTTTAAAAGTAAATTATATGAGTGACAAATGAAGTGCTAGATGCAGTAAGCAATTCATTTCATTTAAAGCTTTTAAAAGTTTTGTGGATGATCTGCTATGCTTGTCTCAATGGTGCTGTTATTGCTTTGTAGAGATACTCTAATGCTTTGCTATGGCACTTAACCTTATATATCTTGAATTTATTCAATTATTCAATTTTATTTATTGTATGTACAGCTAAAATTGTTTGTACAACAAATTAAATAACAAAAATCTAATCATTATTGCAAAGAAATACATGTACGTTATATACTGAGCCCAAAAATATATTGTTCGGGCTCGCAATTATTGAACGAGGAGTCGATATAGTAATTATTATGACAGGACTAACAACAAATGAACAAACAGAGAACTACAAACTTAACTGCAAAGGATTAATTTGCATTAAGTAGAAAACAGTTGGTCCTGTTTCAACAATAATTAAGTACTGAGTAAATCAAGTACTTCCTGCCATGAAGCCTGCTAACTACTGAGGGGGAAGTCAGCTTGAAAAAGAAAAAACAAAACAATATCTTATATCCTCATCAGTGCAGCTTTAGAAAAAAATAAATCTACCCATACAGCACTAGTGCATTTAATTACTAAATTACTGAAATTCATAAAGTAAAAGATAGAGAGGGAAACACTATTAGTATTTTTTGGGATTTGGCAAAAGCTTTTGACATCATTAATCACACCGGTCTCCTGGATAAGCTCTCACTTCTTGGTATAAGACGACTGAACGTGTGCTGTTCTCAGTACCATACAATTTTAAATGAAGCCAATTATAATTACATGGTTAGAATTTTACTCAATTTGAAGTATAAGTACAGGTTTAAAAATCTACTCAATTACTGTAATGTGGGCATTTGTAATTACCGTAGTTGCTTTCCAACCCTGCCTGAATTTGAGAACATAAATAGATTAGTCTTTGGAATAAAAATATATCAACTCAAATGTCATATAAATAAAGAGGTTTTGTGGTGGTAGAAAAGCACTGGAGTCAAATGGCAGGTTTTATTTTTATGATGCACAAAGAGGAACTCAAGATATTTAATGAAGTGAGACTAACACATAATGACAAGTGTACAGTATGGAAATAAAAAGTACACATTTAACTAAATGCCAATGGTCCACCAAAATACTAAATCTGGCATACTGTAGAGCTTTAGTTCGTCATTGAAATTTGGGCAGGTTTCCTACATTTCCACTGTTTACCACAACACAACATATATAACAAGCACAGATTTCAAGACAATGCACTGACAGACACATATATTAGATTATATATACCGAATTTCAGACATTGCAAAACAAATAAAAACACAAAACCAAATAATTATCCTCTGAATGAAGGGCCCGTATGCTAGCGTTACTTTAGCCTTAACATGCTAACATAGCTCATTAGCCTAACCGCTCCATTTAGGTTAGATCTGCTCGTTTAGCCATCATGCAACAGACATTTGGCACAGGAATAGTAGCAAAATGTAAATATTTATTTGATTTAATAGCGAAGGACGTTATAAAAAATATATATAAAAAGAGAAAAGTTTACCAAGTCCGCTCCGGATCGGTCTATCCTCTGAGTAGAACTTCCGGTTCTGTATCTAAATAAACCAAACTGCGCATGCGCCATATTGACAGAGCATTATGGGAGATGAAGTTCAAAGACAGCAAAAGCATTTTTCAACAAATAAATGCTATTGATTTTTCCCCCAACTGTGTGTATGGTGTTTTAATAGCATTATCCACCATTTTATTTCATTTTCTGGAAATTGTAGTGCAAACTAGGCAGATTTGTAGCTTTGTGGTAAAAATATATATAAGCCCTGGCTCCAGTGTCCACTACAATTTTAATAACTTAGTGACATCACAAAAGACTTCCCTGATTACAGCCTGTTTACAAACATCTGGCTTCAAGGGTGAAGTTTCAATTGTGGATACTGTTCCTCAGACCAGCCCTTCCTTCCCCCTCACTCTCCCCTTTAGTCCACAGCTACAACCCAGTTTAGCAGCTATATCTGAAATGTGTCTATTTGAAGCTAATTTTTCCTACTTATTTTAAAGTGAGACTGAACTCCTAAACTCTGCAGACAACCACAAGTATATCAATACTCTAAAAATACCTTGAAAACATACATACCACCGTGAGCTCAACTCTTCATCTCTCCATGAAGATAGACAAGTTTAATGCCATTCTGTGGAACATTACTAACAAAGGAACATCTCAGTGGTGACAAGCAGGGCCTTGTCCCAATCATTCTGAATACAGTGATACAACAGTTATAACTTATTCATGTTTTTTTTTTTCTCATATGCTAAAAAAAGACTTTTCTCTCCCTCTTCTCCTACTCTCACTGCTTTTTCCTTCCTCTTGCCATCTCTCCCTATCTCCTCCCTCCTGTCCCCCTTTCCCCTCTCTCTATTGCTCTTTTCTCCCTCTATTTCTCCTCTCTTCCCTCTGTCTATCGCTCCTCATTCCAACCCATGTTTCCTCTATCTCTCCTCTCTCTCATCTCTCCTCTATCCCCTTTCTCATCTATCTCTCTCCTTCCCGCTTCTCTTTTCTCCCTCCTCTTTCTCCACCCTCTCTCCATCTCGCCCTCCAAAAGAAAGACAACATTCACACTTTGGATGTTTGGTTGTGAAAAGCAGTTTGAAAAGGCTGCAGTGCCTTCTTTTAGCCAGTAGGGGCTGCAGCTGCAGTAACTTTCATTTTGTGCTGACCACAAATTGTGTAAACATAGTAAAACATGACAAGAAACAGTTTAAATGACCTAAATGATCTAAATTTAAATAAACCACTTGCTATTCGAGGCATTATGAGGGCTTCGTCTCAGGGCGCTGTGGTCAGTGGTCACGGACATCTGAAACGCATTATCCCTTTGATCTGCACTGCTCCTCAGGCTCCATCCTACAGCTGGAGCAGGAAACAGGGTCACCAGCACAAGTGAAGGAGAATATATACACATTTACTCAGTTACATTTGATTTACTCAGTTACATTTGTTGTTTTTATCATTAAGTAGGCTTAGTACAGAACATTGTATGGATTCTCAACTAATGTCCAGGGCTACTTTCACACACATAATCAAAACTGAGACTGACTTACAGAGGTAGGTAGAGAAGCCAAAAATTGTACTCAAGTAAATCAAAAGTCAAGTTAATAAAATAGTAAAAGCTCAAAGTAGTGGTCCAAGAAATTACTCAAGAGTAAAGTATTTGGGAAATGTACTACTCGAGTCACTTTAAAAATAACTGTTGGGATGTAACATCTGATTTATAATTTGAAGTTAAATGTAATTTGAATGAAAAAACATTAAATAATGCACAAAATCTGGTATTTTCAAAGAACAGACACAAAAAGGAGACAAACTAAGGCGTATCTGAAGGAGTGGTGCAAGAAATACAAATGTTCAGATCATTTAATTTTGTCACCAACCAAAACTTTTACTCAAGTAAGAGTACTATTACTTCAATAAAAATAAGTATGCTGCTAGAAAAGTACTCTGAAAAGAACATTAAAAAAAGTAAAAAAAAAAAGTTGCTACAGTAAATGTAATTATGTACTACCCATCTGTGCCAACTTAAAGAACTAAACCAGGGCTAGAATTGGATTAAACAAGTTAACATCAGGACTAAACCAGGATCAAACCAAAACAGATGTGAACCCACCCTAAACTGCATTTTGTTTTCTGCAGGCTCCAGGCAAATCTCTGTAATCTTTCATTTGCCATCTGCTCTTTATTCAATAAACTGTGTAGCCAATAGTCTAAGGTAGTATAAAGAAATAATATTATAATAAACAATAGATAATAAGATGATAAAATAAGATAGTAAAACAGTCTTTATTTAGACAATAGAATGTCATTTTAAACATTAAATGGTAGTACTTTCTTTTATATTCCCATGTGGTGTTATATCTGTGTAATCTCAGTCGTCCTGGTAGGTTTCATAGTGGTTCATGGGTGTGTACTAGTCTTTGTGGTTTTATACTTGTTCTGATACAGCTCAAGATCATTGTAAAGCGTTTCAGGAAATGTTCTGTGAATGTGACTTTTTTAGTATCAATATCTGCTCAAATGAGTATCTAGTTTTGATAAAGTAGTAAGGATCTTTTGGTATGTGGGGACTTTAATATTGATTTGTTGAAATCATGTGAACACAGTAAGACAAGTGATTTTGTGAACAATATGTTTGGTTTGGGTATGTGCCCTTTAATATCAAGACCTAGTAGAATAACTAAGGAGTGACTTTGATCGATAACATTTTTTTCAACCTAACGGATAGAAAAGTTAAAAGCGGGTTAATTCTGACAGATATAAGTGATCATTTGCCAGTTTTTGTGGTCTTTGACATTAAGTTAAAGAAAAATAAAGTAGACTTATAAAAGTTACAGAGAGCTAGACAGCCAGAGACTATTGAGGCGTTTCAAGCAGAGCTCGCTAATCATGTTTGGAATGAGGTCTATGTTGAAGATACAAATGATTCCTGTAGCGACCAT
Source organism: Periophthalmus modestus (assembly GCA_019594935.1). Classification (NCBI taxonomy): domain Eukaryota; kingdom Metazoa; phylum Chordata; class Actinopteri; order Gobiiformes; family Gobiidae; genus Periophthalmus; species Periophthalmus modestus. Next base: position 18,263,172 of record JAIEZT010000026.1, read on the forward strand.
AAGCCTTGGGTCGCTTTGAGAGGAGTCCGGGTCCAGTACCTCGTCCTGACGCGCTTTTTGAATGAATGAAATAACTCGTGCTATGGCGTTTTGGTGGTTTTAATAAAAAAATGGTGATGAACAGGTTACTCGTACAAAGATGGTAAATTGCAGGTAACGAAAGAGAAAACACTGTGAAAATAAAGCGTAAAATAAAGCGGTCAACGAAAATACGGCTACCCGGCGTCTCCCCTCTGCACCTGTAGACAAGAGGAAACCCGGTGCCTTTGTACCTCCCCGTGCGTCACCCTTGCCCACGTGAACCCCGCCCCTTACGCATTACCATGGTAACATATGGCTCCTACATACCAGCCCCTTAATTATTACATAATAATTACCACAAATTACCATAAGTAATACAAACAGGAGACAAACATGTACAAACAACATTGATGATGCTCCCACTTAAATGTCCACCTGTAATAGTCCACACACTGAGCAATGTTCAGGGGAAAGTGTCCCAAATCCATATAGCAAATTTACAGTCAAATTGATCCAAGTCCAAAGTCTTTAGTCCAAAGCACACAAAAAAAAAAAAAAAAAAAAAAAAAAGTAATCCACAAATCGATCCATGCAAATGGTCCAAAAAAGGCAAGATAGAAAAGTTAAAAGGATGCTACTGAGGCCAACACGTCCTTAGCCAGCCTCAGCCTCCTGCAGCAGACAGAGCTTTGTGATGGGCCGATCCAGACTGCTAGTCCTTGTTCTTATCTGCACCCGACGAACAAATCCTCGTTTGTCTGGAAAGGTCTGAGTCACACGTCCTATAGGCCATGAACTACGGGGTGCTGTGCTGTCCATGATGAGAACCAGATCTCCCACTGCCAAGTTTCTTTTTGCACCCGTCCATCGTTGACGTTCTTGCAGTTGAGGCAAGTATTCCTTCACCCATCTTTTCCAAAATAAATCGGACATATATTGGACTTGCTTCCACCTCCTGTTAACATACATATCCGTGGGCTTGAACACACCTGGTGGGAATGATGGTGAGGTCTTCAATAACAACAGGTGGTTAGGAGTCAATGCTTCTAGGTCATTCACATCCAAGGAAGCCTTTGTGAGTGGTCTGCTGTTGATAATGGCCTCAGCCTCGCAAAGCACTGTGTACAAGCCTTCTTCGTCCAGACTTTGCACTTTCAAGGTGGAATTAAGGACTTTGCGGACGGATCTTATGAGGCGCTCCCATGCTCCCCCATGATGTGAGCCGGCTGGAGGATTGAAGCTCCACTTTATTCCTCGTTGCAGCATGACATCACTAATCTGCACCTGGTTCCACTGATCAATAGCAGTTCTCAACTCTCTTTCAGCTCCTGTGAAGTTGGTGCCATTGTCAGAACGCATCTCCTTAACTTGTCCTCTTCTGGCAATGAATCTTCTAAGTGCACTGATGAACGAGTCAGTTTCCAATGACTGAGCAACTTCAATATGAACTGCTCTTATAGCCAGACATGTGAAAATTACACCATATCTCTTCACCATGCTCCTCCTGCTCTTAACTTCGAAGGGTCCGAAATAGTCAACGCCCACACGAGTGAATGGCGGTTCGTCGGGCACAATCCTGTCATATGGCAAGTCTGCCATCTGTTGGTGGACTGGTACTGCATTCAGGCGGCGACAGACGATGCACTTGGACAGCACCTTTCTAATGGCAGTACTCACACCAGTTATCCAGTACCGTTCCCTCAACTTGGACAACATATGGTTGCGACCACCATGCCCCACCTCCTGGTGAATGTATCGAAGAAGAAGCTCTGAAACATGCAGATCTTTGGGCAATATTATGGGGTGTTTTACCTCCACAGGCATAGACAAATTACTGAGTCTGCCACCAACCCTCAGGACTCCATCTTGCAGCTGTGGGCAGAGCTTGCGGAGATGACTGGACTTTTTTACTGCCTGCCCTTTTTTTAGACTGACCAGCTCTTCAGCGTAAGTCTTTAGCTGGCAGTACTTTACTATAGCAAGCTCAGCCTTGGACAAATCCTCAACATCGAGACTGAAAGCCACCTTTGTCCTCTTGTACCTTTGCATTTCCTCTTCCACCGTGCGCTCCTGCTGCTCCTTTGTGAGATCAGATTGTTCTAGGCCCAACTTTAACTCTCTCCTTTTCTTCATACAGCACAGAAGCCACTCTTTAAACTTCAGAATCCAAGCAACCGACTTCTTAAGGCGTGTCCAAGTAGAAAAGTACTGAAGCAGGTGGGACACTGGTTCTTCCTTTGTCTGTACAGCATTTACTGTGACAATTTTCTTCACCTCAGAATCTTCAGGGGAAAGCTGACCGATGTTCTTTGGACTGACAGGCCACTGACTCTCAGGTTGTAACAAGAAGTGAGGGCCTGACTGCCATGTAGGATGCTTGAGTAGTGTTTCAGCTTTCAACCCCCTAGAGGCTATGTCTGCAGGATTACTGTCAGTGTCCACATATCTCACTGTGAAATACTGGATGCCTTAAGGATTTGTGAGACCCGGTTTGCCACAAAAAACTTTGTACCGTGAGGTTTCATTTCGAATATATTTCAGCACTGACTCACTGTCTGTCCAGAATACAGAGTCCAGAAGATCCATCTGCAGCTCCCTTTTACAAAGCATATCCATGCGGCTAGCCATAGTTGCAGCTATAAGCTCCATCCTAGGAATGGTCACAGATTTGAGGGGAGCAACTCGTGACTTTCCCATCACAAATGCAGTGTGTTGTTCAAGATTCTCATTCTTTAACAGCAGGTAGGTTACGGTTCCGTATCCACTCTCACTGGCGTCACAGAAGTGATGCAGCTGGGCGGTGGAGACTTCTCCAAAGTGTGGCGGCTTCAGACACCTACTCACTTTGTAGTTTTCCAGCAGGTGGAGCTGTTCCATGAATTCTAACCACTGCTTCAAGATTGGATCGGGAATAGTGTCGTCCCAGCCCACCTGTATCCTGCACAAGTCTCTCAGGATTTTCTTTGCCGTCAAAATCACAGGGCTCAGCATTCCCAGAGGATCGTAAATGGAGGCAACGATGGAAAGTATACCTCGTCTCGTAATTGGTCTGTCCTTGAGCCTGACATTGAACTTGAATGAGTCCGATTTGATAGACCATTCCACTCCCAGCACTCTCTCTACAAACACAGAATCCAACTCCATGTTAAACAATTCCATGCATTTTCCCCTGTGTTGGGGGGGAAACGGCATCCATCACAGCAGGTCTGTTACTTATCCACTTGGTAAGACAAAACCCTCCTTAGAGCACAAGGCGACCAGTTCCTTGTAGAGTAACAGTGCCTGTTCCTCTGTAGCCACTGAGACAAGGCAGTCGTCTACATAAAAACAGTCATACAGTATCCTTACTGTATCCTGACTGTAGAGGTGCCCATAGTCCTCTGCACATCTCCTAAGGGCATAGTTTGCGCAGCTAGGTGACGATGTGGCCCCAAACAAGTGCACTTTCATCCGATAAGCAGCAGGGTTCTAGCTCCAGATCACCATCCTGCCACCAGAGGAACCTGAGCAGATCCGAATCATCAGGAGTGACTCGCACTTGGTGAACATGGACTCAATGTCAGCCATTATCACCACTGGCTCCTTTCTGAAACGGGTCATCACCCCGATCAAAGAGCTGGTAAGATCTGGACCTTGCAACAGTTGAGCATTCAGTGATTTTCCTTGGTAAGTAGCTCCGCAGTCAAACACAACTCTTAACTTTCCTTTAGTGGGATGGTAAACACCATGATGTGGGATGTACCACACCTTTCCATCTCCGCGGATCAGCTCCTCTTCGGGCACCTTCTCAGCGTGACCTCTGTGCAGCAGCTTGTCCATAAACATTTTGTACTCACAGAAGAATGTTGGGTCTTTCTGCAGCTTTAGTTTGAGCTGGTTTAAACGCTGCTCAACCATTTTTCTGTTATCTGGCATACAAGTGGGTGCTGCGCCGCAGTGGCAAACTGATCTGATAATGGCCATCCAGGTGTTTTACAGAGTTAGTAACTGATTCCATGAACTTTAAATCTTCTCTTGACATGGCGGGCTGCTCATCCAGACTAGTCTCTGGAAAGTCATTTATAAACTGCTGCTGCCATAACTCATCACCAACTGAACAACAGAAACACGATTAACAGTTATGTTTGGCTCTCCACTGTCTCCTCCCAGTGGTCCATTCACTGTCCATCCCAGCATCGTTCTTGTGGCAAATGGTCCTCCATCCACACTACAAACCACCTCCAATGGCTCCAGAGCTTTTGGCACATTGGTTCCTATCAAGAGCTCAATTCCTGCATTTATGTGTGGTAAATAAATGTGTCTCAAATGAGGCCATTGCTTAATATCACCTTCTGTTGGGACATTTCCTTTGCATACTGGCATGGACTCCTGTGTGTAGGCTTTGGGCAACTCAAGGAACTCTTCTCCATCCAATGCTGCAACCTCCAATCCAGACACCATTTCGCTTGTTTACTACCTTTTTCTTGGCCCATGGTCCGTAGAAGAATACGCCCTTTTCTTCCTGTTAAGTTAAGTTTGTGTAGGAGGCTCTCTGTGCAAAACACTGCAGTGCTTCCTTGGTCCAAGAATGCATACGTGGTGATTATTTTGCTTCCCATTTTGGACTTAACTTGAACTGGAACGATGGGCAGTTTGCAGTCTTGGTCTCCAGCCCCTGTAAGACCACTCGACACCAGCATATCGCAAGCCTCCGCGCTTCTCTCAGTCTGCTCGACACCAGGCATTCTCTCTTTGTGGAGGACAGTGGGATGTCTTAGGCTGCACTTTGAACAGGACAGCCTTTTTCGGCAATGCTTGCTGATGTGCCCTGTGCACAAACAGCTAAAACAGAAACCGTTCTCCTTCAGGAAGTCCATCCTTTTCTCATGTGCAATTTTTCCCAACTGTGCACAATTAGCCAGTGTGTGTCCTGCTCCACAACAAATGCAAACATTACTTTCAGGTGTCTTCATTTCCTTTTCCTTTCTTGCAGACCAAGGCTTGTTCTCTGCTGGACTGACTGTGGTAGCATAGCTGGTACCTTTGGATTGAAGTTGTGGCTTGGGTTTGTTTAGTTTATTTAATACAGGAGGATCTTGGATGTTTCCAAAGACTGGATCAGTGAGTATGCGCACTTGTTTTCAATGAAGTCTGCAATATCTTGAAATTGAGCTCTCCGTTTCTGCTGTTCCTGGAGCTCGCAGGCGTGGCTCCGCCACTTGTCTCGGAGCTTATAAGGCAGCTTCATGATTATGCTCAGCATGTTAGAAGGCATGTCCAAGTCATGGAGATATTGTACATCCGCCATTGCATTGCTGCATCCTCTCAGAAAACAGGCTGTAGTCCTGCAGTGTGTTACATCCTCAGGTTTAATTGGAGGCCATGACAGAGCTTTGTCCATATAGCAAGATGCCACCTTTTGCTCATCACCGAACTGTTGTTTCAATAAAATCTTAGCTTTTACGTAGCCATGTTCGGGATTCATGTATTGGCAACTCCTAACTAGTTCTTTTGCATGGCCTCTGGTATACTGTTTCCAAAAAGTACAAACGGTCAGAATGATTGTCGTGTTCCTCTCGACTCCATTTTCAAATGCCTTTACGAATGTGTGGTATTTAGAGGATTGCCATCGAATACAGGGATCTCTCTTTTTGGTAGAGCTGCGAGGCATTGTTGTTGTAGTAGTAGAGTTGTTATTTCATTTTGCCTTTCCATAATACCCAGAATATAATTTTTATTGTCTGTATCCAGTGCATTTGTGTCCAGGTCTGAGGTAAGTTGTCCGTGCTGTGAGATAACTGGCTCTGCACCGTACATTGAACATTGGGAGACTTGTTTGTGAGTTGTAATTACTGCATTTGACAGACCAGTCTGTTTTATTGAAGGCACTTCATACTTGTTTATTGTTGTACTTTGTTTTGCAGGTGAATTCACATTTAACAGTGGTTTGGATTTTTTTAAATAGGAATTCATTCCATCGGATACTTTGAAGTCCTTTTCCCACTTGTTATGCTTTGAGTTTTGAGAATTTCCAGTTTTGCCATCTTTTCTGCCATTTCCGTTTCCAGTTGTAATTTTTCCTTTCTCTTTCGCAGCCGCTCTTCCTCCTCCTCCAGTGCATGTCTCTCATTGAGTAGCTGTTGTCTTGTAGCTAAAGCAGCGAGCTCAGCTTCAACCTTTATGCGTGCAAGAGGCAGTAGAGAGCAGGGACTGTGAGAGGTTTTGTTACTCCCAGCATTTGAAGCACTGTCACTTGGTTCTATGTCATCTTCTGTCAAGAACTTGTGTGACATTTTTACCATATTTGATTCAAAGCACGTGAATTCATCATTTTCAGTAAAAACTTGTTTGTGTGTATTTCGTTGTGGGTTTTCCTTTGATTCAGTGCACATGATTTCATCCATTTCATTTAAACCTTGTTCATTTGAGTTTTGTCAGTGTTCTCAATCCATTGTTTTGCATCATTTTGAAATGTTTCTGTGTATTTCATTATGCTTGCAAACCATTCATTTTGTTTGATAAGTTCATCTTGTGGCATTAAAGGCAACAGTTCACTTTGAGCAGCATTGACAGAGTCACACAATTTATTCAATTTCACAGGGAATCCTTTACTTCACACACATTTTCCCTTTTATTCATGAGAGCTTTCATTTCAGGTATCAAGCCTTTTATTTTATTCACGTGACCTTTACGTTCATTTTGTAGTTTTTCCACCTTATACAGTAACGCTTTTTCAGTCTCCATTTCAGGCCAAGAGGCCGCACCATTTGTTTGGCTCATTTTATTGCACTTTCTCATTCAATTTTATTTATTTATTAATTTATTTATTTATTTTCAGTGAAACGTTGCAATATAAAATCGTTGAAATAAATACACAGTGTATGATTCATAACTTTTCATTTCAACAAACTGGCACGATCATCATTTCCATAAACTCCAGGGCATCGCATTATTTATTCCACCGCACAGTGACGTCACTCAGAGCGCGCGCGTACCATCAAAGCGCTTGGACTCCTTATCCGAGCATTTTTCCTTTTTCAAGTCCATAAACAAACAAAGACACTTAGGTCTAGTATGGGATGCACGGATTCTCTGTCCACAAACACCGCGGCAGGTGAGCTTACCTGCTCCAGCAGAATGGCGTTTGGATGTGAGTCTTTATCCCAGTGTTGCTGATTGACACAGCTGTACTCACTTAGCGTCGTCCTGGCGCGTGTGTTCAATTGTGCGATGCGATGGCTTCCCTTCAGTTTAATGCCTTTTCGTTGACAATGTAGCGACCATAAGCCTTGGGTCGCTTTGAGAGGAGTCCGGGTCCAGTACCTCGTCCTGACGCGCTTTTTGAATGAATGAAATAACTCGTGCTATGGCGTTTTGGTGGTTTTAATAAAAAAATGGTGATGAACAGGTTACTCGTACAAAGATGGTAAATTGCAGGTAACGAAAGAGAAAACACTGTGAAAATAAAGCGTAAAATAAAGCGGTCAACGAAAATACGGCTACCCGGCGTCTCCCCTCTGCACCTGTAGACAAGAGGAAACCCGGTGCCTTTGTACCTCCCCGTGCGTCACCCTTGCCCACGTGAACCCCGCCCCTTACGCATTACCATGGTAACATATGGCTCCTACAATTCCTATAAGGCATTTCTTGATACATTTATGTCATTGTATGACTATTATTGTCCAGTGAGGAGAGTCAAAGTTAAACATAAAAGTAGACATAGTCCATGGATGACAAAAGGTCTGGAAAAATCATGTAGAAAGAAAAATCAGCTGTATAAAAAAAAATCATAAAAAACCCAATCAAGGAAAATGAAGAAAAGTACAAACAGTATAGAAATAGACTAACCACAATTATAAGAGAACAGAAGCAGAATTATTATAGCATACTACTGGGAAAGTTTAAAATGAATATCAAGGCAACTTGGACTATAATTAAGGAGGTGATTGATCAGCCAAATTCCAAACATTCATTAACACAAATAATGAAAAATGGTGGAAAAATAACTGACAATGTACAAGAACTTGCTTATGAATTTAATACCTTTTTTGTTAATGTGGGCACAAACTTAGCAAATCAAATACAACAGACTCATGTTGCAGATGGGAAACCTGGCCTTGATATGAATCAAAGGTCTATGTTTCTTGGGCCTGTGTGAGAGTGACATTAGAGGTGGTCAGAAAATGTAAGAACAAGAGCTCTACAGATTATAATAATATTGATATGTCAGTGATCAAGGAGGTCATGAATTGTATATTTAAAACATTAACTTACTTCCGCAACTGTTCTTTTGTGACAGGGACATTTCCTGAGAAAATGAAACTAGCTAAAGTTCTCCCAATCTATAAAGATGGTGATAAGCAACAAGTCACTAACTATAGGCCCATTTCATTATTGGATCAATTTTCAAAAATATTGGAAAAGTTGTTTGTTCAACAACTGGATATTTTTTTTTTAGAAAAATATAATATATTATGTGATCAACAGTATGGATTTCATAGTAACAAACCCACATCTCTAGCAGTGATGGATTTTATAGAAAATGTAACATCGGCAGTTGATGATAAACAAAATACAATTGGTATATTTATCGATCTACGTAAAGCATTTGACACGATTGACCATAATTTACTCTTACAGAAGTGTGAGTGTTATGGGATCAGAGGGGTGGTTAATAGTTGGTTAAAAAGCTACTTAAACAATAGGCTTCAATATGTAGAAATAAATGGAACAGTATCACTTCATAAAGCTCTTTGTGCGGAATTCCCCAAGGATCTGTTCTGGGGCCAAAATTATTTATTCTTTATTTGAATGACATTTGTAAAGTTTCTAGAATATTGAAGCTGGTTATTTTTGCAGATGACACAAATTTATATTGTTCAGGATTTGATGTTGATCAATTAATTTCACAAGATGAAACAGAGTTGATACAATTTAAAAATGGTTCGATTTAAATAAGTTATCACTGAACGAGAAAAAGACAAAATTCATGATATTTGGATCTAGTAAGGTAAATTCTAATGTTAAATTGTTTTGGAATGGAATCGAAATAGGGTTTATGAGACGAGGTTCTTGGGAGTGATCATAGATCATCAGATCTGTTGGAAGCCACATATACAGTATATTAGGAGTAAAATATCAAAAACTGTTGGTATACTTTATAAAACCAAATCTGTATTGAATAAGAAATGTCTGCATATATTATATTCATCACTTGTGCTTCCGTATTTATCTTACTGTTCGGAAATTTTGGGAAATGCTTGTAAAACATATGTAGACCCTATAATTAAACTACAGAAAAGGGCAAATAAGAATCATTAATAAAGCAGGATTCCATGATCCGACTAATGAACCATTTCAAATCAAACATATTAAAATTTACGGACATAGTTAAGTAAAAAAAAAAGACAATTCTGTTTTGTGTTGTGAATAAGGATGTTCCTGTAGGAATTCAGTCCTTCTTTAAATTAAGAAGTAGTTACTATAATTTAAGATGTTTGCTTCGGTTTGAATCCAGTAAAATAAGAACTAACGTGAGGCAAAGATGTGTATCTGTTTTAGGAATAAGACTTTGGAATGGTCTCACTGGTGAATTTAAGTTAATTAAAACTCTAAATTAAAAAAAAAAAAAAATTAAAGCATGAATTCATTCATGCATATACTTTGCAGGCCATATGAGCCAAGATATTGTGTTCAAGATATTGATTGTGTTATGTTACTGTATTGTGGAGTTATGCGTTGATCAGGGTGGGCTTACATAAGCACGCAGCTTCAGCCAAATCCTTTTTTGGTTGTAATTAATGAAGGAAATGTTTTTGTTTTGTTTTTTTTTCAAAAAAGAAAAATGTAAACAACCAAAATAAAATTTATTCATTCATTCATTCACTAGTTTTAATATCAATTAGTATTAATTCTTCAATATTTTTGACAACTCTAGACGCCAATTAATATTGCCATACCTAGAATTTATATGGTTAACAATTTTAGAAGCAAAAAGTCATTTCAATTCAATTTATTCAGCTAAAAGAATTCATAAAAAAGTGCGTTATCTGTCTGTTTATATCACATTAATTTGACAGTGTAATCCCTCAGTCATCCTGTTATGATCCGCTGTAAAAGAAAAATTGAAATCTATCAACTGGACAAAAAGTTGTAGGAGTGAAGAAGTTTCGCTGCTCAGATCTGAAATGTCTTCACTCCTACAACTTTTCGTCCAGTTGACAGATTTTAATTTTTCTTTAACTACACATTATTTTGACCTTATCATTCAGCATGTTGGATTTCATACAGATGTCTATATACAAGAGCGATGGTAATGTATTAAACCCTACAAATTAGACAATTTAGGATTTCAATGTTTAGTCATGATGTCGATATTGTGAATAATTCTAAATGTTTTCATCTTTCTTCTCACGATAATCAAAGCTATTTATGATGGCTATTCTGTAGTCCATCCATCTGGTCTTAATTCAATATAAATGTCAGAATAAGCACAAACAACACCTCACTGTGTGGTCAGCTGTTGCATTGTCTTTTTGCAGTTGGTGGAGCAGATTCAGTGATTCCCTGCTGCTTTTGAACGGACTGTGGCCTTAACAAAGAGCATTTGTGCGGCATAGAGGAGCTGGCATCACTAAACGTGCTCCCTCCCTCCTCCTATTCCTCCTCTTTTTCCTCTATCACTCCTCTTTCTGTCTGTCTCTCCCTACCTCTCCTCTCTCGTCCCCTCTATCTGTTCTCCCTCTTCTTTCTTTCTCTCTTTTCTATCCTCTCCCTTCCCTCTCCATCCCTCCATTTCACCTCTCTATCCGCTCTCTTCCCCCTTTCTCTCCCGTCTCCTCTCTCTCCATTCTCCCTTCTCTCCTCTCTCTAGGTTTCAATTTTTCTCCTCTTTCCCCCTCCTCTCTCTATCTCTCCCCTGTAGCTGTCCTCTCTCGCTCTTATCCGTCCTCTCTCCTCCCCCTCTCCCTTCTTCCGCTACAATGAGCATTTGAACACCTGTGGACCAGAATCATATAATAACAGCTTTGTCCTCAGGAAATTATGTGTTACAACAGAGAGCACAAGATTAGAGTGGGAAACAGGCAAAAGAAAAGCAAATATTGACACAAAGTCGACATGTATATTAGGGCTGAACAAGTGTGAAATGTAAGTGTATTGCAAGTATTTATGCAATTTACATTTAAAAATTGAAAAATACTTACAGTGCAAATTTTAAACCAATCCAGGGGCAACCCACTACACATGGCTCTGACCTGCGGGGCCCCCCAGGGGTCAACCCTGGGACCCCTTTTGTTCAGTCTCTGTTACAATAGTCTAACTTACATTTTATCTGACTGACTTCAAATTAAATTGTATGTACATTGCTTTAACACCTTTTTAAATACCATAATCTTTTTAAAATACAGTTTCTTTGTAAAAAATAACTTTAACTCACTTACATCTTTAACTGTCTCTAATACCAAACATCTTTTTATTTGGCACAAGAGTTGCATAACAGCCGATCATAAGTGTAAAAATACATTACATTCAACATAAACACATCTAGTAAAAAACACTATTGAAAATATATCTAAAAATATACAGTGGAACAAACAGCAGAGTTACACATTGTGCATAGGGCTTTTATAAGGGAGAGAGACAGGGCTATTTTACAAGAAGGGGAGAGGGTTCAGATGAGATCACAACTTTTTAGTGTATAATGTTCAATTGAGATTAAGGCTTTTGGAATGTGTAGATTTGGTTGGTTAATTTGAGCAATAAAAATCAAAAATGTGTAAGTGACAACAGAAGTTTACAGAACTCATTTTGAACTTTTCTTGAATACATTTGCTCTAAAGCTCTTCTCTTACAGAGAATATAAGAAAAACACATATTTATGTAAATATAACATGTGACACTATTGTGCGATATTGACAAAAATTTTAAACTAGATTTAAAAAAAAAAATCCCAGATACTTACCATGACATCACACTGGGAGCGTTCTACATATATCTCTATGATAGAATGTTCAGCAGTTACCATGGTGACACAATGCACACATAAGCAAACACTGTCAAAAAAGATTTAAGATTTTTTGGAGCCTGTGATTAATATAAGCATTCATAGTCATGTTAAAGTGTTTTCAGTTAATCTCAGAGTCACTCACTTTTTTGTTGAAAATTGTCGGCTAATCCGAGCTAGCTTGTGACTGTAAAGTTACTTGAGAGGGACTTGTTTAACAGCACAAATCAGCTTACGTGCTGTAGTTAGAACTAATTTTTTGTAGTCAGATTGTGTTAAAACAAAGGTCAGATTAAAGTGTAACTTGCATATCAGAGCTTCAGACAGAGCAGTGTCTCCAGTTAGCACCACCCCCCCTAGAGAATCTTGATGACATCAACTGCAAAGTATCAATAGTCTGACTTTGTTTTTTGATTTTTTGTTTTTTTTACAATTCATCAGAAATGTGTTGAAACACATGTAAATGTTTTTTGACTGTCAGGTATTACACAATTGTGACTTGATTGTTGAAAAATCATACTGTAATTATGTATACACTTAAAATAATATGATATCATTCCCCAGCCAAACTAGCTTTGAATTTTTTATTTTTTTTATTTGTAAACGAATTCAGTTGCATGTTTAGTACCAACTTTTTAAAGCCAGTTTGGAATAGATTTTGTAAGGCAGTAAAACTCACTTTTTAGACTGTAAATTCCAATGTTGATGGAATTAAATTGAAAATTGTAAAATTGAAAATAATAATTTGTAAAGTCATTTTGGCAATGGACAGAACTCATAAGTTTTAATTTGATAATAATTCAAGTTTGCCCATAATGTCACTTACACCTTTCTGATTGTCAGCCATTGTAATAAAAAACAACCTTGTTATCTATATAAATGATTAAGTTTAACATTTGTAGATTTTGGTTTTGGATATTTCTCATCAAAACACTTTACAATCAGTACAGGACTTGGGGTTACATCTGAGAGAGTGACATCACCACACTGTAGAAAACCAATCATGTGATCATCTGCTAACTTGTTGTAAAAGTGTTTAAGTCCCAGGCATTTGGACCAGATCAGAAAAGGCAGTTCATGCATTTGACGGCTTTGGAGCCGTAGTCCACACACTCAGGTCCGATGCACTGACAGCACGCGTTATGAAACCAGCGATACTTGGATCCTCCCATAGACTCACAGTACTGTTTACACTGATGGATGGAAACGCAGTCGTCAAAGTACACCACAGTACACATGCTCTCTGCAACAAGAGCACACAAGAGAAACAATAAGGACAGCAAAGAAGTAATATAAGTAATAAGTCTTTTCACTGAGCACTTTTTATCGGCATCAAGTACCACCTCTCTAGCTGACAAAGTTTATGATCTGAAAAAAGGTTAAATTTGAGACAAAATTCAAAATTTTTGAAAGCTGTAGATGCCGTCAGCTGAACATGAACAGCTTGTGATTACATTTCATTGTACAAATGAGTGGCCATTAGTCCAACTCGAGACAGCCAGTGCTGTCTCTATCCAGTGATTTTAATGGATCCATGGGGTGAGGTCACCTACTTTCCTGCTACAAAACATTCTACTGCCACATGTTGTGGTAAGCACCTTTGCCTCTAGATGTCACCAAAAACACTCTCTCTTTCCCTACTCCTGGGGGCCAGCAGGAGTAAAGTACAAACACATGTTTTGAAGCGAGCCGAGAGTGAAGTGAATCACTGCTATTACGAGTCAGGGCCCAACAACATGTGACGGAAATACAGACACGACTACTTTTATCACCTTTACCACTTCCTAAAAATGTGCAGTAAAACAGAGGCTCTTAAGTGCTGGTTGGGTTTCATTTGGGATGCACAAAAACAACAGGGTAAAATACTGTCACAAAAATCCATTATATATACACCAAACACAAGATCTTGTCCCATCCCTATTCACTACCAGTCAAAAGTTTGGACACACCATTACTTTTTTGTTTCGTCTTTGACTAGTTACACTGTAGAATCTCACTGAAGGCATCAAAACTACTTTAGATTTTTTAAATAGACATTACTTTCTTAACCTTGACAAGGCATAGCTGTGAAGTGAAATCATTTCAGGAGACTTTATCATGAAGCTCAGTGAGAGAAGGCCAAGGGTTTGCAGCACTGTCAACAAAACAGAGTGGCTACTTTGAGGATTTGAATATAAAATATAAAAAATATTCATTTGAGTTATTTAACTTTTTTCTTCACTACATAATTCCATACATCTTACATCATATATTTGATGTCTTCCGTATGTTTGTTACTTTCTAAATTTTATATACAAAGAAAGGGAGCGGTGTGTCTAAACTTTTGACCGGTAGTGTACATTTGTCAATGCCAACTTATAGTCTTATTTAAATAAGAAGACTTGTATGTCATTCACATTATTCAAAGTCATGGTAACGGCACTTTTGAGCAGAAGATGAAATAATTGGTGAATAGTTCTGCGTGTGTGTATGTATGTGTGTGTGCGTGCGTGTATGTGTGTGTGTGTGTGTGTGTGTGTGTGCGTGTGTGCGTGCGTGTATGTGTGTGTGCGTGTGTGTGTATGTGCGTGCGTGCATGTATGTGTGTGTGTGCGTGTTTTTGTAAGCCTCCAAAAAATATCACAATAACGATCATACTGTGACATGCATATTGTGAAAATATTGTACCAAGTGATTTGGATATTGTTACATCCTTAAAAATAGGACTACATGACTTGAGTAGTTATACTAGAACAAACCAAAACGGGGATAAAAGTATGAATAAAACCACCTCTAACTTGAGCTTTAGCAGTTATACCTTGTCCGTCGTAGTTGGCATGGATACTGTTGCCGGGTAGAGAGACGTTTTGGTGCTGGTTCTCGAGCGTCTCCAGGAAGGACACCAGGTTCTCGTGGTGGGACAGTTCTTCGGCCACAGGAAATGACCACACCATCATGTTTATGGGCGTGTCTCCCTCCGTCAGAGCGCGGAACAGTGAAGGGATGGGCCGGTGCAGTTCTTCCACCGTGCTCTTAGAGGTCGCCGGAGAGTCGCTGTAGTTCTTCGGGTTACACATGCCTGGGACACAAAGAGAGAAAACAAGAAAATATGTAAATAAGTCCTGTCTCCATTGAATGTTCCACAGTATGGCATTAAAGAAAACATTGAGCTTGTGTCTGCTATAGTTATAATCTATGACACCCATGGACCATTATGCCATAATTTTAAATCTCAATACTGATCTGAAACAACGTCATTTGCACCAAAATAACTACACAACGCTGCCGAATGTATCACAGACTAACAAAATAAAATTGGAGTATAAATATTACGCAAACATGCATGAACCTAAATACAACTTGGAGAGGGTAAAGGGAAACAACTATAACATGTTTAAAGCTCTAAAAAGCTGCTACTGCATAATAGTGAGGAGAGGTGACGCAGGTTTTTCAAGGCAGCAATTACATCTCCATGGAGACCAGCAAGCAGCCTATGTCTCACTAGAAAATGTACAGACTGCACCTTTAAACTTAAAAATCTTGATCTCAAATTTCAATTCAATTTAATTACTTCTTTAACGAAAAACAAACAAGCTGGTGCTGTCCCATATAATACTGATTAATTGACTAGAGGACAACAATCTTAATTTCATTAATTCCAAAGCTCTAATAGGGTTGTCAAATGTATCAAAAATATACTTATAGATACTAAAACTAGTATTAATTTAAGCAAGTATCAATATTAAAAATCACATAACTGGATAAAATGTGACCTTTCCTAAACAGTTTTATCTTAAGTTTTATCAGAACTAGTGTAAGACCACGTAGTATCATACACAAATACTGTCTAAAAAGAGCTATTAGTAGCATTTTGATACCTAAATGATTATTCTGAGTACTGAGTCTATTCTTTAGTATCAATATAGTTTGAAATATTATTGTGACGACACTGAGCAGCCTGTCATCATTTTCTTCTTGGTTGGCCCCATATCACCAAAGTTGTTTTCAAATAACGCTACTATGATAGGCCAGGTTTAGCAAAACAAACTTCTGTCTGCCATATCTTATCTGAACCTAAGCACTTTAACACTCTATTTAATCTTCCTAAAGCAGAAAAAATGAGTTAACATGAGCCTTACATTCTCTGATAACATCTTGCCAATCCTTTTAGACGAATTAGGGGCAATGGTAGTAGTTACTTATCAGGCAGGGAAGGTTCAAACTGAAGAATCAAGTTACAAAAAAAGGGGGGGGAAATGGTACGAAGTTAAAAATTTGCAGCTGGTTTGAATGAAGGAGTTCATGAGGCCCCTCCCAGGTCTCAGGTCTGGACTCTGGACAGGAGCTCAAAAGGATCCAGTGGTATTTGGGTAAAACAGTGAGGTACTTAGCAGATGGGTTTCAGATGGGGAAGCAGACAGGAGCAGGTATGGGTTATGTGTGGATTACAGAGCTAAAGCTAAAAGGTAGACTGTAGAGTTGTGAAAAGTATCAAAAATTAGATACTAATCAATACTAAAACTAGTATCGAAACTACTCATTTGAGCATGTATCAATACTAAAAAAGCCACATTCACAGGACGGACATGAACCTTTCCTGAATAGTCTTATAGTATAAGACACAAAGACTAGTATACACCCATGGACCACTATGAAACATGCCCAGACAACTGAGGGAAAGAAATTATATTGATATATTATATTTATATTAAATTATACATATACTCAGATGTGACTTATATGTGAAAATATTAAAAATATATTCACATCTTTGTTACTGTCACACTGATAGCTGCGTGAGGACAATCTAGGCTTGTGTATCAATATGACAGCCACACGGAAGTGCTTCATCTACTTCTGGAGCGGCTGGAGTTGTTCAGAAGTGACACCAAGAATGAAGAATTCAATGGATTTAGTGATTTGGAGTGAGATCGAGAGTAAACTTGTTAGCTTGTTTTTTATGCTTTAGTTATTAAAGATCAACTGTTAATATCTTATGTTAATATACCAGACATGTATTCAGTGCGTTGTCTATGCGTGTTGTACTGCTATTCAGCCTGTTATATGTGTAAACCCTCAGTCGTCCAGGTCTGATCCATAGCAAAAGAAGAAGTTAAAATCTGACCACTGCCTTATATCTATCTGCAGGGATATAAGGCAGTGGTCACCAACAATCTGGTCAGAACTGAAGAAGCGGCTTGGATGAGCAGCGAAACGTCTTCACTCCTGCAACGATTTGTCCGGTTGACAGATTTTAACTTCTTCTTTTGCTATTCAGCCTGTTGTTCTCTATTTTATTGTTTTTATTATAACTCGCCTTTAAAGATAAAATGTCTGCTCTTGACCTCAGATTTATGTTTTTTCTTCATTATTACACTTTTTTTTTGCTGGTGCGACTTATACTCCGGAGCAACATATAGTCCGGAAAATACGATACTATAATTTTATGTTGAAAATCATATTCCAGTGTCTGAATAAATAATGTTTTTATTATCATTTTTATTATCATCATGGTATTTTTATTATTATTATGGTATTTTTATTATCATTGTGGTATCGCAATCGGTATTGATTAGATTCAAATGCATTTTAGGCATTTTCACATAAGAATAGTTTGCAGTCCCTGGGACTTCTATTCAGACTGCACTAAAATAAATCCCAGTAAGTGCAAAACGTTCCAACAGTGAGATTCAATGACATTTTCAATCTATATTATTGATTAAATATGATATACAAAACAACACTGATAGTTTGTGCGTGAAATAAACAGATATCCTTCAAGTTTAAAATGTAGGCAGTTCAACATTGGGCACAAAATATCACTACTCAGGGCACTCACTGCCAGCTCCGTCATTGTTATCTTTATCTTGGCCTATATCATCTGAGGCACAATGCTCCTTGCAACAGAAACATAACCAGACTGTACTAGATCAGAATGGACAACACTATCACCATGTTTTGAGGGTACATCTCTCCGGGTACTGGGTCCTGTACTGATGGTAACTTCTCCAGCATCATGCCTCTTCTCTTCAACTCTCGAGCTACTACAAACTAGTTTGTGAAATCTTCACTAATGAATCATTTACCATTAGCGCAAGTGTGAGCTCCATTAAAGGTGTTTATTTAGACAGTTTTAATCTTGTGGTTCTGTGTTCCTCATTGCTGCCCCAAACTAAACATTTTGCAGTCTGAACTTTTCAGTGTGCACATCTGGTCTGCATTGTGGCTCTCTGCAGCACAAACAATGAGGTGATGTTGTGTAAGACCTGGAAACATATGACATTAAGCACTGTCCCCTTAGAGAAATGTGTCTTCAGCATTTGACCCAACTTTTAGTACCACAAATTTGTCAAGAGCAGTGGGTGACCAAGTACAGCTCTTTGGGGCCCATCTTCAGATCTAGAATTAGTCTATCGTGCAATTTTGAACATTATTCAATAGTAGTAACACTAAAGTAGTGATAAGTAGTCATACTAAAATGTTTCTTTACTATGTGTTCTTATGTCTGTGTAATCCCGCAGTTATCCAGGAGGGTCCATAGTGATCTATGTGCGTATATTAGTCTATGTGGTCTTAAACTTGTTCTATGCATCGTGATACAGCTCAAGATCATTCTAAATCTACTCAGGAAAGGTTAATTTCTGTCCTGTGAATGTGATTTTTAGTATTGATGCCTGTTCAAATGAGTATCTAGTTTTGATACTAGTTTTAGTATCAATTAGTATCTGCTCAGATCAGTATCAGTATACTTTTGACAACCCTTGTTATGTTTAAAAATAAATATATTGTCCATGTTAAAATAGTGAGACTTAACAAACTGGCTATAAAATTCTTATCATAGTTGTGTTGTTTGTGGATGTCACATAGCAACAAAAGCTTTTCTGATTCTCCTTAAATCATAAAATTAAAATGTTGTTACCTGTTATCTTACTGTCTTTGTATCTTTTTTATTGTAAAATAATATTTATTTGTTTACCATTGTATTTCTGTTTGCAGTGTTTTTAAGATAATTTTCCTGTTTGCATGTACAGAAAGCCCCACTCTCGTCTCCACATCTGTGCAGCAGCAGTGTTCACCTCAGTGTAAAACTCACACATTTAAGTTTCATTGAAAACACCCCAGTAAAGAGTAGAGCAAGAGTAGAGCAAGAGTAGAGCAAGAGTAGAGCAAGAGTAGAGCAAGAGTAGAGCAAGAGTAGAGCAAGAGTAGAGCAAGAGTAGAGCGGGACTAGAGCGGGACTAGAGCGGGACTAGAGCGGGACTAGAGCGGGACTAGAGCGGGACTAGAGCGGGACTAGAGCGGGACTAGAGCGGGACTAGAGCGGGACTAGAGCGGGACTAGAGCGGGACTAGAGCGAGACTAGAGCAGGACTAGAGCAGGACTAGAGCAGGACCTCTCTCTGGTTTCACAAATCCGGTTGTTTTGGATTTACACCCCAGGGTCAAAGTTCATGTTTAGGTCTTGCTTGTTTCCGGCTAGAGGTATATTAGTCTGAGAATGGACTAAAAAAAATAGCTGCAAAAGTACACAAACATCCTTTTATACAGTTTTTTGGTGAGTTACAAATTTGATACATTTTCTTATGACAATATACACAATAATTTTAATTTTGCAAACCTGCCAAACAAATACCATTTTGTACCATCTGGTATTAATTAACTCACTTTAAAATGTACCTGGTGCACTATGTATATTTTGTAGATCTGTCCGTCCGTTACCTGCTTTTCTCCATAGAGATGTTATCAGTTTTCCTAGAATGTTCCACAGTATTTAACTTATCTAAGTGACACCCCAAGAACTAGTGTTGTTATGATACTAAAATTGTAAATTCGATTTTGATAGTAAAGGAATAAACTCAGTACACAATATAGATTCTGATATATATCTGTGTAATCCCTCAGTTGTTTATGTGTCTTATACTTGTTCTGATACAGCTCAAGATCATTTAAAAGCTTCAGGAAAGAATTATTTCTGTGAATGTGACATTTTTAGTATCAATACCTGCTCAAATGAGCATCTAGTTTCTATATTAGTTTTAATAACTATTAGTATCCGATGCTTTTTACGACACTTTAAACAATACTTTTGACAATACCTTTGAACTGTGGAGAGGTGACCCCACTCAGAGTTAGAATGAATCTTCTCTGTAATTAGATAAATGACATTTAATGCTATACAGTGGAACATTCCAGGTAAAGCAAGTGACAGACCCTATACAGTTACACAGTGCATGTTTTAAGTGAAAAGGTACAGTCTTAAACATTGATTTTAAGAACCAAAAAATGTCTCAATTATGAGTTATCAAAGAGAAGACTTGAAGAATGTTGTTACTAAACCAGGTCAGACTGAATCTGTAGCTGCTCTTTCAAAGTTTATTAGAAAAAACCTCCCTCAATTTGTACTCTTTAGTTTGCACTTGTGTAAATCTGCCCCTCATTTTAAAATAATAAAAGGGGATGTTTTAAACTGAGGAGTTTCCCTAACACTAACCCTGTGCCTGTGCTGTAACTTATCTTCATAGTTGTGAGTGCACTTCACTGTGTCATTTAAACAGCGGCGGGTAAAAGCTCCTCTGCTCTGATGGACCTCTGTGTCTGTCTCGTGTCTCTCACACTCATCTATCAGACAAACACTCTTACACTACATTAGGCCACAATGAGGTTATTAACAATAACTGCGAGCTTCAAAAGCTTTATTTGACCATGACCAAGCAACAGGGAAATCCTTGAATTTATGTTTCATTTATGTGAATACAGCACTTTCTCAAGTGTCTCATTTAATGAAACATTTAACGTTATTGTGGAGAGTAGATTGAACTGAAACATTTATATATATTTTTTGTTTTTAGGATTATATTGTGACAGTTACGATTATTGATTAAAAGGATTAAAAGGTGGACTAGTATGTCATTTTTCTGGTGGAGGGGCCAACAGTTGCCTTGTTTCCATGGAGAGTGCTTTGCCTGAGTGGATATTTGCAGCTGATGTCATCAACATTCTTTGGCGGTGTGATGCTAACTGAAGGCAATGCTCTGTCTGAAGCTCTGTCACTCAAGTTAGACTTTGTTTTAACACAATTTGACCATATTGACATTATTCCGCCTTGCCTATTTCTGCCGTCACCGTTTTTCTAATGTGTGCATTGTGTCACCATGGTAACTGCTGAACATTCCATCATAGACATCCATGTAGAACACCCCCCAGAATGATGTCACTGCAAAGTATCAATTGTTGCATTCTATGGCATTAAAATGATCTGGATGTAGAGGAGCAAATGACGCCACCCTGTAAAATTACAGATCACATCTGTGGCAACCATTTTTCAAGGTATTTTTTTGCAATAAAGACTGTTTGCTGTAATTAAATACATATAATCTTATACAAGTTAAAGCCATGCTGTGGAACATTCTGAGTGCTGAAATGATTTGAATGAGCCTGATAAACAAACTTAGAAACAACAAGCATTTTAAAATCTGGATTAGTGTAGTGTATACAATTTCAAACTCGAATTTGACACTAAAGAATAGATTCAGTACTCAATACCGATACCGATACCAGGATGATAATAAAAACACTCCCTATTTACACAATAGAGTGTCATTTTCAGCATTAAATAATGGTACTTTGTTTTACATTACCACAAGGTCTTATATCTGTGTAATGCCTTAGTCAACCAGGTAGGTTCCATAGTGGTCCTTGGGTGTGTACTAGTCTATGTGTCTTATACTTGTTGTATTGGAACTGTTTTCTACCCTGTTCAGCCAGACTGTTAGGGGGCACTAGTCGCAAATATAGCAATAGATTCAGCCAGTAGGAAGCTAGAAGCAAACTGCTAGCTGCAGAGTGACAATCAGTTCATCATGTGTTGTTTCTTTTCCATCTGATGCCATCTACTCATTTCTGATCCTTTGAGCAACAATATGAGTAAGTTTTTGTGTTAAATATCAATGTTGGGAGCTATACATACAGCAATTAGTGCAAATTTATTGCATCTTATAAACGCTAGGTTCACATAGGATAATAAAGTCAGTTTAAGTTCTTGTTAGCATTAGCCTTTTATATTTGTATAGTATAGACACTGTTTGCCCTGTTTTTTACTGAGTACTGTGTTTTCTGTTGCAGTTTCACACTTTTGCATTAAAGCCTGCCAAAATACAACACCTGCCTGTTCCTTGGAGGAAACAAATGCAAGGGAGAGTTTAACTGGCTGTAGCACTCAATTAGGGCACGAGGTCACGTTGGGTGAAACAGTACACTTGTTCTGATACAGCTCAAAATCATTCTAAAGCTATTCAGGAAAATGTTATTTCTGTCGTGTGAATGTGACTTTTTAAGTATTAATACCCGTTTTAGTATCCGATTTTCTATATCGTGAGATCTGGACACTACATGCACACATCTAATCAATTTGAGGACACAATTCGCAATCAAAACAATTTAGTTACAACATGAATGCAAAAATGTTAGACATCAGATTAGAGACTCACCTACGCAGTCGCAGCACTCCTCCCACAGGTGTCCCAAACACAACATACACTCTTTACAACAGGAGCAATTTCCATCAGACGGACGGCACTGGCACAGCTCCTGAAACAAAGCACACCCAATCCAATTAAGAGACAATAATGCAGATTTGTTGACCTGGTTTATGGTTAATATCTCTGTAATTACTGGGTCTATCCACATGAAATAAGGAGTTATTTTCTCACCGTACCTTCAGAAAATTGTGCCATTATTCAAACCAAAAGATGTAATTGTTCGCAGTTGATAGGACTTTAAACCATAAGATTAAAAAGAACTGTATGTAAAAGTTGATCTGTGTCCCATATGAGGCAAGCATGTTCAAATCAAATATAGTTTTTACTAAAACAATTCTTAGTTACAAAAAGATGCATTTATGTTTGCATGTTTTTGTTTCTCAGGACAATAATCCATTCAAGCAAAATGAGCTTCACATGAGTATCTCATTTGAGTTGCCAGTTTCATGCTGAAATCCAGTTGGTTTAAACTTAAAAAGGACTCTCTCTGATCTGAATTGTCACAACCTACACTAACACTTGCAACCAGTCTTTAATCAGTGCTAGTGCAGCCTCTGCAGCTCAGTGAGTGAATTTTGGAGGTTCTGAGCTCTCACATGGAAACATGGCCTGTCCATATACTGAGTAGAGATAGACTGATCAGAACTTCTTAGTGAATCGGCTATCAGCCTTAAATCTTGAGCTCAGGCCATTTATTTTATTTTATTTTTTTTATTTGAACACTTAAATGCAAAAAGATAACTGCTCAAAACGTGACTACACTCCTCTGTTGAAGGTTTGTGTTAAAAGGGGATTGTAGGCGAGTTTGTCGTAAATTAAAATTATATAAGTTGGTGAAAATCATCAAAATTGACCCTACAAATCAGGCCAAAAATATTGACAGAGCTAATCGGTCATTGGTTTCTTCATAATCTAAGCAATCGGTATCAGCATCAGCCATGAAAAAACCCATATTGGTCCATCTCTAATACTGAGAACGAGGAAAAACTTGCATCGACATGCTGTCGACATGTGGGTCTCGCATTTATGGATTTAAAAAATAAAAAAATATTTCTTTCAAAAACTGTAAATCTCCAAGAGAGTTATGTAAGTCCCTGCCCTCCTTCCCATATTATGTCATAATCAAAATCTATAATGTAAATGAAACCTATTGGCAAAATGTATGATTTAAACAAACAAATGTAGTGTATAGGATTTGAAGTGTGGATCAAAAGATTTCCCTGAGGACTTAACAGAGCCTCCTCAAAGAGAGTCCAGACTTGATAAACAGACCACAGCCGCCTCCTGCCAATGAAAACAAGAGGAACTGACTTTAAGAGTCTAACTTTAGCTGGCTATGGTTTACTCTGGAGCTGAGACACAGGCATGGAAAACAGAAAGACTCTACTTCACAATCCTGAACTCAAGGGGCAATGGACTAAATTAAACATGTTCAAAAGTCTAAACAAAGCTTACTTATTGTCATTCTGACTATGCACTCAGCATCATTAAAGAGTGGGTATATATATATATATACACCCACTCTTTAATTCCCCTCAACTGCAGTTTTCTATTCAAGTAAATTTTATCTTTCTAAAAAGTAAACAAATGGTTTTCAATATTACATTTCCTGCACTTAAACAATATAGACTTTTAATCGTTGCAGAAAACCAAAAAAATTGTCAAATTTGATTAATAGCACATCCCTACGTAAAAGGTTACTCTTTTACACGTTAATTATTATTGGGATTTCTGGACTGACAGCTTTAAGTGGAACAAAACAGTAAATCCACTTTTTTACTTATCTGTATATTGGGTGTTTTAATATCATCACCTACTGTTCCTAGTCCTGGGTGGCAACTTTAGTGCAAACTAGGTACATTTTCAGCTTTGTGATTAAAAAAAAGAAAGAAACTGAGTGTGTGCTTCCTTCAGTGGCGTCTGCAGTTTAAGGTAGTTTGTGACATCACAAAACCCTGATTGGAGTCAGGTGTTTCTGATTACAAACACCTGGCTGCAGGGGGTGGAGTTTGAAGTGTGGATACCTGTTAGACTAATAACACTGTTCTTTACGCTCCCAGATCTCGTCCCTCCTCCTCACTCACCCTCCCCTTTAGTCCTCCAGGCACTGCCCAATTTAACAGCTCTATTTGAAATGTGGTTGTAAGCAGAGTTTCTGTGTTTAGTCCCACTTTTCATACATATATATAGTATTATAGTAAAGAAATTTACCACTGATTTCTAGGCATCCTAAACACCCAGTGTAAATGAGGCAAAAAACAATAGCTGTTTGCAACAAAGTTACTGTAGTTTAAACACTGAAATGATGAGTGAGAGAGGTAACGAATCCGCTTACTGGATTACCGCCTAATGGCGCCACAAGGTGTCATTAGTCTTGCGCTCAGAGGAGGGAAACAGCATGAAGATTACAAACAACACAGAATGTAGTCTTATTCTGCATAAAAAGGGTAACACTGTAGTTTAGATTTGTACAAACAAGTTCTGAAATGTGATTCTTGTATTAGTCTGTTCATATTGCAGTCTTTTTGTCAGTTCTTCTGTTTAAAATGTGAACTTTCAACAGAATAATATTATTAAAACTTAAACTGCAAATCACAATTGCAAAGCTTGTCAGAAAAATCACAATAATAAATGTTTCCCAAATTCAGTTAATCCTTCTACAACTGCAAACTTCCCATTGAATTCCTGATATTCTTGATGTATTTTGAGGAGTTATGGGCAAAGAGGAGTTATTGTACAAAGAAGTGGGTGAGATGGAGGAGAGAGAACATTCCTCACGTGGAGGTCAGACTGAAGTGAACCCAGCAACAGGAGGACGCTGCACCTGACCAGACAAGATGGACACCCACCCCCTCCCCCACACTTCCTCTGTCTGCCGCTTAACCTTCAACTTGTTGATTTTAATTTACATTATATATAAGATATTATAAAGCTACCATTTGTAATTAGACTGGTCAACCTGCCCCTGTTGTATTCACACTTAACAATAATGTAGATAACATCTAGTGGTGTCTGACAGTGTGTTAGGTTTGGCCTCACAGAGAAAGAGCAGAGAGCACAGGTGAGCCTGAACAAAGGACAGGTGAGGGGTGGGGCCAGGTGAAGGGAGGGAGGCATAGGTTTCACATCTAAAATAAAAAATAAACTTGCAAATGGTAGCTTTAGAAGGTACAGTATGCAACTTTCTGGAAATGGGATGTCCCCTGCATGATTCCATGGAGACAGATAAGTTTTATGCCACACTGTGGAATATTATACATAAAGGAACATTTCCATGGAAACAAGGATGCATGTTTTTCAGTGCAATAAACACAACCAAACTGAAAAAACAGGCTTTTGTTGTAGTCTTTGGCTAAAAAGTTACATACTGTGGCTTTAAGATGTGAGTTTAACAGAGGTTAATAGCTGCAGCAAGAAGTGTCAATTTTGTCATCCATGTCTTACTAGTAAATGATTATATTTCGCCAAAAGTAACAGAAGCAAATTAATAAAATTATTAAATTTGGATGAACCAATAAAAACTAGATAAGAAGTACACTAAAAGGAAAAAGAGTTATTTGACCAATCTTTGATTAAAGTAAAACTGCTATTTAGTAAAAAACAAAAGGAAAAAAAAAATAAACGAAAGAAAATCACACTGAAACCATATACAGTTTATGAAGGTGGGAACTAAAACAGTATAACATGGCCAAACCATTATTAAAGGTCCTATATTAAACATAATTGACTCTTGTGAGCTTTAGCCCATGTGATAAAGTTACCTCCTCAAAAACATACCTGGAGTTGTGTTTTGTTTCATTCACACATGTTTGAGTAACACTTTATTAATAGTCTGCTTACATCTCCAAAGCTCAAAATGCTCTGTTCCACCTTGTGATGTCATGAAACAGTAGTTTTCAAGTTAACAGCTCCTTTTACCTTTAGTTCAGTAGAGACTAGCTGTTCTAGGGCTAAGATTATCCAAATGATTCTAGTGAAGGTGAATGGAGTTTAAAAACACAGTGGAGCACTTCCTGTATTGTCACATGACATTACAAGGTTACACAAAGTCTTTTCTATTTGAGAGAAGAACTTAGCCTAAATATAAACATTTATAATCACAGCTGCTTTTAATGTTTTATAGATCTATTCAGTTGCTTGTTTAGTTTGTATTGTTCAGCACTTTAACAGGGCCTCATGAAAAAGACTCTGGGACTCTCACTGGGCTCTCGCTGCATAAATGAAAGATAAGTCATAGAATTATATAGTAATAAAAATGCAGGGTTTGTGTGAATGAAACAAAGCACAACTGCGGGTATGTTTTTGATGAGGAAATAATCTTATAACATAAATCAGGAAATAGCGGAATATGGGCACTTTAACCATGGGATATTTAGTCCAAAACTTTAATTCTTTATAAAAAAAAAAGGTAGGTCTTGTGTATACTCAATATTTCGTAGAACAATGCATGTACTTGGTCACAAAATAATCCAAACGTTTTAACTTTAACTTAACATTTAATTGACACTGCGTCACAAACTATTGCGGCCATGCTCTTCGCGATTAGCATGTGAGTCAGCAGTACCAGTATATAAAGCTAGATGCTCATTTTCCCATAGTGGAGTCAGAGCTCAGTTTAATAGTACGTTTTGGGTCATAATTATTCCGAGTTTGAGGCAAGCCCTTGAATGCAGCAGTGATTCAGTGAATGTGTGGTTTGTAGGAGCCTCTGTGGTGACTCATGGTCTTTTATCATCACAGTGTTTACATGTGAAAGAGAAGAGAGGAGACAGGAGAAGGTGCGTGTCATAATACAGTCATAACAAGTACGGCGGCACAATTTGGGGGAAAAAATCTCAATGTGATTTTTCAGAAAATTATTGTGGTTGTGAAAATATTTGCAATTTCAGTTTGAATAGTAGGATTTTGTTCAAAGCTCACATTTTAAACATGTCCTGGAGAATTGACAAGAAGAATGCAGATGATAACTCACAAACTAATACAAGAATCACATTTCAGAACATGTTTGTACAGATCTAAACTACAGGGTTAGCAGTTTTTATGAAGAATGAAACAGGATATTTTGTGGTTTGTGGAGGAAATTATAATACAAAATTGCAGTCTTTGCGATTTCCATTGAAATTGTGATTTTGATTCAATTGTGAATCATTTTGCAGCCATATATTGCAAGTGTCATGTCAAAGAGCGAAAACATTTGACAGAATAAACAGATAAACAGATAAACAGATAAACTAATACAAGAATCCCATGCATTTCACAACATGTTTCTGGAGGTCTAAACTACATGTACAGCAAGACTTTTTAATAAAAAACATGTTGAAATGTTTAATTTCTAAGTAACTGCAGCTTTTGTGATTCGATAATTGCATCAACTCAAATTGCAGTTTTGATTTGATTGTGATATGTCAGAGGTGACACTCCATTTGCTTGAGTAACTTTTTAAAGAAATTGTACTTTTCAGAGAACTTTTATAGCAGCATACTTGCTCTCCTATAATATTTTTATTGAAGTAACAGTACTCTTACTTGTGTAAAAGTTTTGGTCACTCTTCCCACTGTGAGTGAGTCTACAAGTGACAAAAGCTTTGTGCAACACGCAATGCTCCAGTTACTCTTTAAGTTACACTTACTTAGGTAGGTAGCCCATTTTTTTAAAAACTTGAGTGATTTCTTGGACCTCTACTTTGTATTTCAACTTAATACTGTTTCTTACTTGAGTATCTTTTTTGGCTATTCGACCGACCTCTGTAGCCCTAATAAGCTACATTCTACTTTTTACACACAAATCCTTATAAATCCCAATAAATAAATTAGTTACCTAATAAAAACAATGGTCATTTAAGTATGCATCAATGAATTAACTGGCAAAACAACTAGAGAGCTGAAAACTCTGGTTAAAAAAATATTATAATACTAAATGACAAATTTCCACTTGGGGATATAATAGTAATTCTAATTTTAACTGCCATCTATAACTTTCTATAACTTTAGTCCTGCCTAAAGAGCCACGCCCTTTTAACCACAGCATAATTTAACCTGTGAATGTCCTTTCACTAGTGACTGTGCCGCCCTCCCTCTCCCCAGATGCCTCCTCCTCATGTTACTGACCTCGGGCTCTGGGTGAACAGACAAACGACTGCAGACAGGAGCAAAGGGTTGTAAATCTGTTAAAGGTGCACTATGTAACTTTCCTGCTAGTCTCTATGGAGATGTCTTTCTTTTGTCTGGAGTTCTGCAGTATGGCATTAAACTTATCCATCTCTATAAAGAGCAACAGGTGATACTTCCAGGGTAAGTTACAAGTCACATCAGTGGGGAGGCAAGCTAACTTACTGTAAAAGTGCATGCTTTTCAATGCAGTTTGTTGTGTAACTGAAGGCAAAACAGATATAAAAGTGTCACGTGAGCCCATACTATTCAGTGCTTCACTTTTTCCAGTCTACAGCACATGCTCTGATGTTTTGGACCCTGACAGCTCACAGGTTTGGGTGGAGAAGGTCAGACATCTTTACAGAAGAGAGAGGGAGAGGAACTAAGGAATGGTCACTATCGGAAGGCTTCAATTGTACCAGTGTTAAATACAAATTATATCTGTAATATCCATCGTTATAACTGGGGCTGAACAATATTAGTAAAATCCATTTGTGATTTTTTTTCTTATGATTGTGACGTGAAGTAGAGTTGATGAACGATTTCTTTTTTAATAGTAGGATTCTGTTCAAAGTTTATATGTTAAATGCGTCCAGTAGAATTGACAAAAGGACTGAAATATGAACTGACAAACTAATACAAGAATCACATTTCAGAACGTGTTTGTACAGATCTAAAATACAGGGTTAGCAGTTTTTAAAGCCAAATAAGGCAGGATAATTTGTTGTTTATGGTACTTTAAAAAATTGCAGTCTTTGCAATTTGCCTGTTGCATCCATTCAAATGGCGATTAATCTTGCAATCCTCATACAACATGAACACCATTTCTACCTAAGAATTATGTTGTACAGTCTGAAGCAGAGGTCAGTCCTCCTTAAAGTCAGCAGTGCGGAGGTTAACAGCTGAGGCGCAGACAGGAGCAGGCACATAAATCTATTTTTTCCACTAAAAACACAGGTACTGCCCTTTTCCCATCAGGCACTGCAGACTTAAGGAAAATATGACAAGAGGAAGTGATGCGAGAAAGTCAACAAATGTTAAATGTAGCAGCTCCAGAAGCAAAAGTTTCGCCAGAATCAGGTCCATACAAAACAACAGGACAGTAGAATATCAAACAAGAACAAAACTAATAACCAGTGAAAGAAAATGGATGCAAATATGTAAAATGCATTCATTTATATAAAAGTCCTTCTTTAATTCAGGTTTGGTCCAGTTAATTTAAGGTTTAGTCCAGGTTTAGTCCGGGTTTTTGTGTGAGTTTTTGTCCGAGTAATAGATTGTTTAGGCTGGATTAAATCCAGGTTCAGTCAAATTTAGTCAAGGTTGATTTAGCCTACATCTAGTACATAGAACAACTGTTTTTGTTAGTCCTGGTTTATCCTTGATTTTGTCCAGTTTTAGCCCCAGTTTAGCTCTTATTATTCCGGATTATTCCGGGTTAAATCAGGGTTAAATCCGGGTTAAATCCGGGTTAAGTCCGGGTTAAGTCCGGGTTAAGTCCGGGTTAAGTCCGGGTTAAATCCGGGTTAAGTCCGGGTTAAGTCCGGGTTAAGTCCGGGTTTAATTTAACCCTGGTCCAGACACAAGTCCTTTGGTTCTTTGTTTAGCACAAGTTAAGACTTGGGCTAGACCTGGTTTTTCTTTAGTCCCGTTTAAGTGATTCTTGAGTCCAGTTTTTGCCCTGTTTTAGACCTTGTTGTTAGTCCCGGTGTTGTCCTGGATAAGTCTTGGTACAGTTCCAGAGCAGTACCATGTCCGCTGTTATCATGAGGAATCAACATTTTTCAGATTTTTGTTCTCAAATCCTTATTTTTCTATCAACACATCGACACAACACTAATGCACCAAATGACAAGAGGATTTCAGAAATATGTAGACAAAACTTTGATTGTCTCCAAAGCTCAACAAAGACATTAGATTAAAATGATGAAGTATTTCAACTTAAGATTTGGAGTAGACTCTCCAAAAGGTTATTATTTCAGGGTATTATCCCTATTTAATACATTTTTATAATGTGTTTAATGAGTGCAAAATTTTGATTTGTAGGTTTTACTTGCTGAACAGACATGCTGGCCTTCAAAGGTTTGCCTTGTATTAAAGCCATAGTAGGAAACTTTTTCATTGTGTTTTTAAATTTATTTTTCATTATGGCAAAAGACGAAATTTAAATGTGTCAACTGGACTAATCGTTGTTGGAGTAGGAGTTCTTCAAAACTTCACTCCTACAATGATTTGTCCAGCTGACAGATTAAAATTTCCTCTTTTGCTGAAATATATATAAAAACATGTGTCATTACTGTGAGCAGGCTTGCATCTCCACAAACCTGACTCTTATTTGGCCTGCATAGGAGGGCCTGCTCCTGCTCGTTTCCATGGAAATGTTATTCCTTTGGCTATAATATTCCAGAGTATGGCATGATACACATCTGTCTCCATGGGGTATGTTCCAAAGTATGGTTTTAACTTTCTGTTTCTATGGAATCATGCAGGTGACATGCCCCCTCCAGAAAGTTGCATACCATCACTTTAATTACACCATTTACCACAAATTATACTTTTGGTGAAGCTCAAATCAAATCTGGAGTAGTTTTCCTATTCACTGTAATAGAGAAGTAAAGTAAAAGAAACATCTATTCAAAATGTATCAAATGTGTTATAGTATCATGGTCATTCACTTTTGGCTCCAGTCATTCCACAATATTTTGAACATTGTGATGAATTTGCATTGTAAAGTGCTTATTGCTTATTGCTTATTTCAGATGGATTCACAAGATTCTATAGGCAAGTGATGTTTAATACAGAAGGGGAGAGCTTAAAATGCAGATTTCTGTTCTTGAGTCTAGTCAAAAATAGCAATCATCAGGTTCAATATTTGTGCATTTACATTTTGGATATTTCATGACAAAGTACAATGTTATCAATAGGGAAATCTGGCTCTTTCCCCATCTGTGAGCAATATCATCACATAATCACATTCTACAATCTGAAAAGCACCATTTTCACTACACTAGTCCTGTAATAGTGATCATATCAATGATTGATATTTAAAGCACTGCTTACCTGTATAAGGCACTTGCTGACGTCACTTGCGCATAGAGCCTTGTTACAGCCGTGAGTCAGAGGGAACCCAGAGAGGAAGAGGAGGAGGAAGAGGGCAGCGGACAGCGGGACTAAGGCCTGATGCATCCTGGACCTCTGCACCACGGGACTACTGCAGTCACAAGCAAACAACAAATCAGAACATACAAATACTTAATAAATAAATAGATAATTAACAAAAGTATAAGTTTAAATGAAAATCAGATACTAAAAGTATCAATATTGAAAAATATAAAAAAATTATAATAATAATAAAAATCACATAACAGGATAAAATTGACTTTTCTTGAACAGTTTTATCAGAACTAGTGTAAGACCACATGGTATCATAAACAAATACTATTATTTAGTAGTAAAAAATTACAATATTGTACTGTGATCCTGAACGCAGCTGATTACAAGGCTAAAGTGAACAGCCTGCTCAGAGACACCACAACCAACTGAAATGAGACCCTACCAGTGGGGAAAAAGAAGATCATAGACTGCTTACAGAAGCTGGAGAAGGAGGAAGTCATTGATAGACAGCTGTATTACAGACTCTATCCTGGTGACTCCATTCCTTCCTTCCTTCCATCTATGGCCTTGTAAAAATCCACAAAGAGAGAGCACCCCTCAGACCCATCTGAGGACCATCCTGGCTTCTCTGGTGGGCAACATGGGGCACCATATTGAGAACACAGCAGAATTTGTGAGCAAAATCAAGCATCTATCATTTGACCTGGATGAGACAATGGTTTCCTTTGATGTGACCTCTCTTTTCACTTGTATCCCCACATCAGCAGTGGTGGAGGCAGCAAGGAGGAGACTACTACAGGATACTAAGCCAAAGGAGAGAACCAAACCCTCACCGACCTGACTAAATCTGCCAACTCTGGAAAATAGTTTGAATACCACACATTTCAGTTCAGAGGAAACTTCCACAGGCAAATCCACAGCTGTACCATGGGATCACCGGTCTCTCCTATTATTGCTTACTGATATATGGAGCAATTTGAACAGAATGAATTGGCCTGGTGTCCTGGCACTTCACCCACACATTGGTATCAATACGCGGTAGACAACTGGACTAAAATCAAAAAGAACAACATGTGCAGAAAGCCGTCTCTGCTTATGGCTATCCAAAATGGGCCTTCAACAGATCTAAGAGAGCTAGAAAACAGGACAACAGGGAATCTGAACCGAGAAGGAAAGGCATAACCATTCCTTACAGAGCGTCTGTAGTGTCTGAAAAGCTTCAGAGAATTTTCAGACAGCATGAAATTCTGGTCTATTTCAAACCTACAAACACTTTAAGACAGAAACTGGTTCACCCAAATGACAAAACGCTGAGCCACAAACGAAGCAATGTGGTCTACTTCATTCAGTGTAGTGAAGCAGTGAGTGTTATATTATAAACAGCTACTCCACAAGAGGATGTACCAACACTGTCACGAGAGCTCCTCCAGATCCCAGTCTGATGTACATCTCCATCTCAAAGCCACTAACCACTCCTTAGAAGATAGTTAGGTTCAGATCTTAGCCAGAGAAAAGAAATGGTTTGACAGGGGAGGTAAAGAGGCATTTTTTGTTAAGAAAGACAATCCACCTTTGAGAATGGAGTAATAAATAGGAGATCCCCCATTCCTGTTCAAACCTAAATCAAAACAAGGAAAACAGTAGTGAGAGCCAGTGTGCTAATAGGTTTGAGAGCCCATTAGGGGCCTGAATGATTATGTTAAATATGACTCAGGCACAGTTCACACTTTGCGTAGTTCAACAGATCGACCCAACAAACAGAAAGTTTAAACAACAGGTGTGTTAGTTTCAGTGTAATTAGCTCCTCCATTCAGATAGATATAAGGCAGTGTCCACCAGTGATCTGACCACACCTGAAGATGCAGCTTGGATGAGCAGTGAAACACCTTCACTTCTGTCAACTTTTGTCCATTTGACAGATTTAAATTTTTCTTTAGCCATAGCCCAATATTGAAGGTTTAACAAATATGAAAACAATTTACATGCCAGGTGTACCAACAGAGGTGTGTATCAGTTACATTTACTTGAGTAAATTTTTGAAAACAATGTACTTGTCAGAGAACTTTAGCACCATACTTTTACCCCCCACTTGTGTAATATTTTGTTATGACAGTATGAAATGATTTGAACATTTGTGTTTCTTGCATCACTCCTTCAGATATGATTTTTTTGTGTGTGTATTTTTGTGTGCAGTAGTTCTTGTTCTGTCCTTCAAATTTAATTAACTTCAAATTATAAATCTGATGTTAAGTCCCACAGTTACTCTTTGTGTTACATACATAGTTATAGTTTTCCCAAATGACTTTTTTTGCTCTTACTTGAGCAATTTCTTCGACCACTACTTTGTACTTCTACTTCAGTAATATTATTTTGAAGTAACATGACTTACTCTAGTACAATTTCTGGCTGCTCTGCTCACCTTTGTGCACCAACCACTTAAGTCCATTATATGAACCTTAATGCAGTTTATTAAATATTGTGTAAAACTGTGGAAATTCACCTCAGTGATCTCATGGGTAGTTTTCTCCAGCTCCACTTGCACATTAATGATGTTTAAATTTTTGGAGTCAGTTTGGATCACTTCATGTAAAAGTAACAGAGAGTTTATCAGAGGACTAAACTGGCACAAGCCTTAACATGTAAACAGCACTTTTCCCAAAGGCGTCACGTTTCATTCAATGCCAAGTCGTTGTGCCCTAACATCTGTCCACATCAGGATCTCCAAAAGTGCTTTTAAAACTATTTCTGTGCATAGTTCACGTAAAAAGCCTCCCCGACGCTCTGTCTTAGTGCGTTACGTTGGTTAACTTTCCTTTTTTCCCTTCTCCAACCACAAAAAACGTGAAGAGAGAACACTCGCTTCCAAACTCCTGAACGCGTTTTCTTTCACCTTTGCGTCTTTTAAACTAGCGCCAAACTCCACTCCTGTGCGTAAAGAGGGCAAAGCGGATGCATCTGTGCGTCAAAGTGTTCTAAAAACTCACCAGAGCGCTCGGTAAAAGTGTAATTTCTTTGTTTTGGCCGCGGATGAGCCTTGTTTTGTCCTTGGAGATCTCCAGGATGGTTGAGTGTTGAGAGCGAGGCTGCTGCTGTGGCCAGAGGGCGTCGTTGTGCGCACAAAGCAGCAGGAGCACGGGCGCCTTAAAGAGATACGCCCGGTATTTGTCCAAAGAAATAAAGGTGCATCTACTCATCTGCTTCTATTCGTTACATTTACTCAGTTACATTTACTTGAGTAACTTTTAAAAGACACTGTACTTTTCAGAGTACAAACTAATACTAATATTTTTACTGAGGTAACAGTACTCTTACCTGAGTAAAGGCTGTGGTTCCTCTTCCCACTGTGAGTGAATCTACACGTGACAAAAGCTTCATGTTGACAGTATTAAATTATTTAAACAGTTTGGCATTATTTAATCGTTTGTCCATAAACTTAGGCTGTATTATCTTCAAATAATAAATCAAATGGTTCGCACTGACTCTAACAATGACTCTTAAGTGTGTAGTAGCTTCCTTAAATACTTTTTACTCTTACTTGAGTAATGTCTTGGACCACTACTTTGTACTTCTACTTGAGTAATATTATTTTTCATTTTAAACTTGAGAAAAGTTGCACAGTACCTCTTTAAAACTCGCACGATTTGGCAAATGTTACCATCTTATTAGCTTCAAACAGCTCACTATTACTACTGGGCACGTGCAGTGTATCCATGGAGGACACACACGGTTAACTCTTTACGCACAGCCTGTTTAAGTATAACTTTCTTTTTTTTAAGTTTATAGGCTCCACAAACCCACATTTAGAGCGTCCAGCGCCGTCTGAGCAGCTGAAATGGGGCCGGGACCCCCATGGAGCAGAGGGGACAGGCTCGTTTGTAAAGTCCGTCTGGAGAGTCTGCGCGCGCCACAGGTGTCTGTGAGGGCGCGAGGTGTGTGCGCGTGCTGCCCGGACACTTCAAAGGGCCCACTTCCCGCCTCCAGGGCCGAGGAGCGCGAGACACAATACACACAATACACACAATACACACTGTGTCTGTGTCAAAGGTGATACTCAGGTACACTTACTCACTTAGCCCACATTTATTGAGTAACTTTTTAAAGAAATTGTGTTTTTCAGAGTTGGCTACTTTTGTATTTAAGTAACAGTACTTTAAGGCTACTTGAGTAAAAGTTTTAGTTACTCTTCCCACTGTGAGCAATTATAAAAGTGACTAAAGCTTTATGTTGACTTTTTTTTTTTTTTCCTATTTTTGTGTCTAGCCCTTAAAAATACCAGACTTACCCAGACTGCATTATTTATTCAATATTTTGTCTGATTTTTCTGATTCTGATTCTTGTTCTCCGAATTACATTAACTTCAAATCATAAATCAGATCAGTTACTCTTTAAGTTACTCTTATTTGAGTTATTTCTTCACTGCCTTGTACTTCTACTTGAGTAATATTATTCTGAAGTAACGTTACTCTTACTCGAGTAGTTTTTGCTGCTGTACCACCTCTGATGACATCCACTCACCAAGAACTTCAACCAGGCTAAAATAAGAAAGGTGTAGTAACATTTAAGACGTAGACGAACTATACAAATACACAAGGAAAACTACATAGTCAAGGTATTGTAAATACCATAAATAATGTAGCTAATAGAGCATTTAAGAGTAACCCAACCTAAACAGCTCAGGCCACGTGTTGCAGCCCTGGTTAAACTGGAGTTAAATGTATTAAGTGTTACCTGTTTATTTATATGCGTATTTCAGTTTTGTCCAGTTGCTTCACACAGACTCTCTGCTCTACATCCTTCACACAATATTCACAAACCGAAACATCAGGGCTCCTCCTGCCTTTAAACGGTCTAATGTGCAAAATATTGAAATTATGAAGAGCATCAATTATCCGCGCGCTACATGAACATTTTGAACTGAGTAAAGTTGCTATCAGCGCCCTCTACTGTACACCGCATGAACTGTCGATGATTTCAACTGCAGGCCTGTGAATATGGCTCTATGAACTCAATTAAAACTAGTATACAGCATAATAATAGTAGTAATAATAATACGACTCTTGATTTTCATTTCACAACAAATAAAATTTATTCAATTATATATTACAGATATGTACAGGTCATGTAAATATTAAAATAGACATTTTTAGAACTATCGTTCAAAAGGCATTATGTTGAAAAAATAGGTTTTGTTGTGATCTCACATTGAAACTGTAAAAGTATGTTTTTTGTTTTTTTTTCCTTTTATTTTGAAGCCACAACAGACTTTAATGTGCGCGAGACACGTGGACAACATGCACTGCAAAAAACAATAGCTGCAAGAGTTTGAATGACTTGAATTTAAAGTATTAATGTCTATTTAAGTAGAGCTGATCAGTTACTCCCAAAGTAAGGAGAATCACTGCCCCGATCAACAATTAAATAACTCAAGAATGTTTTTTTGTAGATATTACAAAACCAACATCTGGACTAATTACTGATTCAAACATATGCAATTAAACCATTCAACATGTTCTAGTAACTCAATATCTTTTGCAACTCATGTTAAGACAATCGAAAACTTTTAGCCATTGAAAAGCACTGTATCATCTCTTATAAGTTTTAATAGGATGTAACTTTTCTCGTGGAGGGTCCACCACCTGAGATGTTGCTGCTTCGCCTGGAATATTCCACAGTGTGGAAATAAACTTGTTGATATCGATGGAGACGAGCTGCCGTCACCTCCAGGTAGTTACAGGTCAGATCTGGAGACAGGCAAGCCCACTCACAGTTAAGAATGTTTTTCAAGGTGTTTGTCTACCAATAAAAACACCTGTGAAAAAATGATAGATGAAGAAGTTAATGCCATACTGTGAGACATTCCAGGCAGAGCACTAACATTTTCATTCAGACAAGCAGGTGATAGCCATGTTATAATGTGGTTACATCATCAGAAACATACCTGGAGTTGTGTTTAGTTTAATTCACACATCTGAGTAACTCTTTATTATGATTCTGTCTACATCTCCAAAGCTCAAAATGCTTTGTCCCACTTTGTGATGTCATGAAGTAGTAGTTTTCAGTTAACAGCTCCTTTTACCTTTAGTTCAGTAAAGATTGGTAATTCCAGGGCTGAAATTATCCAAATGATTCTAGTGAAGGTGTAGGAGTTTAAAAACACAGGAGCACCAGATGATATCACAAAGTGGAACAGAGCGTTTTCAGCTTAAATATGCAGGATTTGTGTGTTAAATGTGTGAATTAAAACAGAAAACTGGACATATTTTTGATGAGGAAACAACATAGATAAAAGATTAAAAAAAATAATGTGATATAGGTCCTTTATGATATTGACCTCAAATCATTTCAACCCAAGTAGATATTGATATTTTTGCAGTGAGAGGAGTGAAACACGGGGGGTAAGAAGCCGTAATAGCTCACGATAAATTCACGCAAGAACAAATAGTCAAAATGCATGCACAGCTTTAAACCTCCGAAAACTTTTGAAAACATTTTATCAGCTGTGGATGAGAACGCTAAACAAAAATCGCCCAAAAACACATGCTTAAATTTCAACAACGATAACATTAACAGCACGGACGTAGGACACCCAATATAAAAACAACTTTGGTCCATTAAAACGAGACGGAACGAGTTTACAATCAAAATATCTATTATTTTGTACAGGTTTAAAACAATAATTACATGGCTATTTACAAATGCACAATTCGTATGTATAAAATAAGTTAAAAAATTAAGAGCACAAGTCTGTACACGACGTATGAACAACTTTTTTGAAATATTCAGTTTGTGTTGACAAAGAGAAGCACTTGGGTCCGTGTTAGGGTCTTGTAAGGTGGTCTCTGTGGTCTCGCTTCTGTTGACTGTACCGTGGACTTCCTGGATCCTGGACTTGGGATCCTGGTTTAGTCCTGGTTTAGACCTGGTTTTAGAGTCTTAAGTGCCTGGATGTAAGTGCTTCATATTTCACTGTATCTCAAATGCACAGAATCTTGCACTAGAAAAAAAGAGAAAACTAATTAGTAAAAGAAAGTCATAAATCTACTTGAAATGCATACTTTTCATGTTAATCATGTAACGCTAATAAAATCCCATTAATCCTCATCAAAAATGTCTGATTGGATAAAATGTTTGTTTTTGTTTTTTTTAAATACATAGGAAATATCATTCATATATTGCCTTACGCAGTATGTGATGTAGATGGTATCAGATCCGTTTTTCAGTAGGTTTCAGAGTGGCACAAAAATAAGCACCATTGCTATAGTAACTAACTAAA
Organism: Periophthalmus modestus; assembly: GCA_019594935.1. Taxonomy (NCBI): domain Eukaryota; kingdom Metazoa; phylum Chordata; class Actinopteri; order Gobiiformes; family Gobiidae; genus Periophthalmus; species Periophthalmus modestus. Next base: position 18,302,228 of record JAIEZT010000026.1, read on the forward strand.
TATTATATCTTTTGAATGGTGTTCAAAAGCCCAGTAATTACACAGATTTGAAGTACGGACTATACGTATGATAGCATGTTGTGTTGTCATGGAAACCCCAGCGGTACCTTCAGATGGGGGTCAGGTCGAAGTCGTCGTTCACCTCCACCAGGGGGATGTAGAACTCTGGGATCTCAAAGATGCTGGTGGACTTGTACGTGGCCGGGTCCAGCTCCTGCAGTTTGAGCTGCCACTCCAGTCTCTGCACAGCGTTTAGAGCGGCCGCCTCGTGCTGCTGCCGCATCAGGAGACACGTCTGACAGGGAAATATGAAAAATATGATCCATGAGGGAAAAGGACCAGGTGTTTGGTTTACTAACACATGTTCATCTAACTCGGTATAAATGGCTTTCACATGTACACGTCCCAGTTGCGTTAACATTTTATGCCAAAAAAATAACTAAATAAAAGAATCTGAACCTGAGACCTTGTGGTTGAAAGTCCTGTAAGAGATTTTGAACCAAGAGCGAAGAACATGTTTCAGAATAAACTGCCCTCTTGATCCCTTCTCTCACTGTGATGTTGAACCATGACAGAGAAACAACGGCCTGGGATAGTCAGATAGTTGTTTCCACATGGTTCTCACCGAACAGCACCTATGATTATATAAAAATGTCTGTTCCTAGCGGTCGCTTTGTTATGTTATGTTGTTTTTTTTTATGTATAGGCGACATCACCCCCTCTCTTTTTACATAAAGGACTATTACCAGTATGGGAGAAATAAAGTCATGTCCAGGCCTTTTAAGTGTCAATAATTTTGCCAGGATGTGATACTTGATACCTTTTTAGTATTGATGCTTGCAGAAAGGAGTAACATTCCAGGACAGAATTTCCTTTCCTGAATAACTTTAGAATGAGCTTAAGCTGCATCAGAACAAGTATAAGACCATGGACCACTATGGACCCTACGTGGACTACACAGATACATGGTAATATAAAAGAAAGTATGATGATTTAATGTTGAAAATTACATTCTATTGTGTGAATAAATGTTAACTATTATATTTCATCAGCTCAATTTTTTTAATGCAAACATCTATAAAACTGTATTTGTTACCTTGAGTTTATCAAACTTGTCGTCTACGTCCTGGAGCCACGACATAAACTGCCGAGCATTGAACCGGTCTCTCACGGACGTCTTTCCATCATCAGTCTGAAGGACAAAAAAAAAAAAAAAACACATTAGTCTTTTATTTAGCACATTATTAGTTTAAATAATGCCGTTTAATAAAGTTACTGACATTTGCACAAACCTGGACGTCTTGGGGCATGTTGTAAACTTCAGCGTCCAATAGGACGGTACACGCACTGAAAGGAAGCGTCTGATTGGCTAACGTCCGCGCTGCTCGATAGTGGACTCTGAGGACTTCCTGTTCATTTGAAACTATCAGCTTTTCCTAAAGAAGAAGAAAAGTCACGTGTTAAACAGCAACAAAAACTGTAACTTCTACCACTTTTTTGTTATTGCAAATATGTTAATATATTCCAACCTGTTAATTCAGCAGTTTATTTAGCATCTTACCCTTTCAATGCTGTGTTGAAGTCGCAGTTTCATTCGGACCACCTCCTGCTGTTTGAACATCTCTTTCAGTTGTTCAGGTAATGATGGTGGAGGAGTTATCTGGAGAAGCACAAAAAGAAAATACTGTATGAAAAGATTTAACAAAACCAACTGTTAGTGGATTAAGGTATTAATGTATTGGATTAATGCAGTATTTTGTTTGCCTGAGCACCCAGTCCACAGTGACACAAACAGACCTTGTGTCTCTGATTGGTTAATCCACCTGTCAATCACACCTAATTTATAATGGAGAGACAGAATACGGTTCCAGACTCACTCGTCTTTGTAAAGTTTTATCAAAGCCTGTGACTCTGGCTGGCCAGTTAAGTGTTTTGTCATTTGTAGTAGTTTGGCAATTAGAAGTTCTGCTTTCTCTGGAGAAGACAAGGTCTTAAGAGATATCTGCCAATTAACTTGAAGGTTAACACTTAAGAGAAGAACTGCTAAACTATTACAAGAATTGGCCTAAGCCAGTGTGTATATGGCCTGTCTCTGGTGGTGCACAGTTTAATACTTTTGTTTTTATCCATGGTTTAGTCTCCTTTTAGACCATGTTTATCCCTAATTCAGCCCGCTAAAGTCTGGGCTTAGATCTGTGGGGACTCAAACACTTTATGTGAAAAGTTTGAAACCCACTGTGGCATTGAAAAAGTTAAGATTTTTAATGGATTAGTATTGCAGCCGTAGTTGCTCCTGTTCGGTGTGTACATCTCAGGGCCAACAACACAATTTAAACTACCTCTTTTGTTAAGACTATAATGGCGTGAATGCCACCTACTGCCCATTCATAGGTTTCAGCTTCTGGTTAAATGCAAGATAATATTTAGTTTTTCATTGTTCATCGGTGTGGGAACGGTCCTAATGTGTCATCATTCTGAAACCTAAGGATGTGTCAAATTTCAGCAGTCTTTTTTGACTGATTTAAGTTTGTGACAAAACAATGAACAACAATGTTTAATTTTGTAACACTGAAGTTTATTTTTATTAATTTTATTTTTTGATATATTGCCCACCCCTATTTACGCTTATATACAATACTGTTTGCCTTGATGTTTTTATTTTAATTTTACTTTATTTTACTTTATGCATGAGTTTAGAAAAGCGCTGTATAAGTAAAATGTATTATTACTATTAGATTTAATGCTAATACTCACAGTGGGTATGCAGAGTTTGCTGAGTGGATTCCCATCGAGGAGGTAGGAGCCATTGAACGTCACATACTCGTCGTAGTACTGCGGTGGCTGAGGAGTGACACTACATAAAACTTTACGCTTCTCCTCAATCTTCTTCCTGATGTGTAAAAACTCGTAGTACGGATTTGCTCTCTCTGTTTGATACGGTTCGATCTCCTCCAACTTCACTGAATCCACTATGGCTGCCAGTGACTGCTGTCCCTTGTCTTTGTCCTGTGGGCTGCCAGACGACTGCGACTGCATTGACATTTTGGGCATTTTTCTCTTTCTCGGATGTTGGACGTTGAGGTTGAGCTCTTCATCGGAATTTCTGTTTTTTGTTTTGGCCCCGCTGCAAGAATCCGACTCGCCAGATTGAGGGGAGGAACTTCCAGAAGTGTTACTACTACCACTGCTAGTACTACTAGTACTACTACTACTACTACTGCTATTACTACTACTTGTGTCTGCTACATTTTGGGCTAATTGCTGGTCTTCTGAATTTAACTGTGTTTCGGTTTTATCTTCTGTATTTTCCACTTCCATTGGTTCAACATTGTCTGGTTTAGATTCATTCAAATTGTCACTACTTGAATGCTCCTCAACTTCAGTGGAATCTTGTTGTCTTGTATCTTCACTTGAAATATCTTTTTTCTCTTCAATATTTACTGCAGTGTCAATGGATATGTTTGATTTCTTATTGTCATTTATATCAACTTCCATATCTTCTTCTTGTGTATCGCCGCAAAAACCCGGTAAAGATTCAACAGGAGTGGAGCCAGGAATATTAGCCGTACTTGTGGAAGGCATAGGGCTAGGGATAGCATTAGTACTTGTGTCAAGATGTTCCAAATTAGCTTCCATGTTGTCTTGGTCATTTTTGTCATCACTTTCTGGCATTTTATCTTTTGATTCAGCAACCTCTACTTTGTCTACATTGATGATAGCATCTTTTGTTGTCATAGATGTATTTTCAGCTGTGCCGACGTCCAGAGTTGTAGCTTGGTGATCCTTACAATCTACCTTTTCAACTAGGCATTGAACATCTCGTACTGTACTAGGCTCATTGGAGGAGACGGATAATTTTGGGTCAGTAGGATTATTGATATCTTTATTTTGCAAAGTGCTAGCATCCAAATCGCTCTCCAGTGCTAAACTTGGCTGCGTGTCCATTTCTGTATGTAAACTTGCCTCTTCTTCCAGTGGTGCATCATTGGGTCTTGACTCCTCTGAAGTCACGCTAATTTTTGGGATGTTTTCAACCATTTTAGCTTCACTTGAAGCCTCATCATCCAAAATCGCCCGTAGACATGGGGATTCATGCCTTACTGGTAGAGCTGTCCGGGTAACATCTAAAATATTGCTATTATCATGCATGGATGGCGATCGTGTAGCTTGAATAACTAGCGAGGATTGTAAAAAAGCTGGTTGTGAATCGGACGCATCCAAATTCATATCTGAATCGTATTCGGTGTGTTTTGGGGTTAAAATTGTTGCGTGGCTTGAGTCTTCAGAGCTGGCTACAGATACCATTGACACCGATCTGGACATTAAGCGATCACTGCTATCCGGTCTGGGCGATCTTGTCAAGCAATTTTCAACAACAGACATAACTTTTGCGCCAATTGACGGTAGATTTTTACCATCTAGTGACACTGTCCTTTGACTAGTGCTATCTTTTAGCCCCTTGCCTTCTTGAGTATCTGAGCTTTTCGATCTCATTAGCTCCTTACTCAAACATGATTCTGGTTTTGTCCTGTCTTTCAATTTAGGTTTCACTGAATCTCCCATTGCTCTTTGCTTTAACCTCTCTCTTTCCTTCTGTTTGATTTTTTCCATATGTTTCCGATGCCACTGCTCAATTTCCTGATCTTTTAAGCTAAGCATTCGTTCAAAACTAGTTTGCATCAAATCGTCGTTAACCAATCGCTTTTCTTTGGGTTTTGAGTCTTTCTGCGCAGCCGGAGATGCCTTGAGTTTAGCTTTATCTGGATCGTTTTCATTAGATTTAGGTTTGTTTGGTTTGGCCAGTGGGGGGCGCTCTTTGTGCCGTTCTTTATCTCGGTCCTTATGTCTATCGGAATCGCGGTCTCGCTCTCGTCTATCACGATCCTTTTCCGGTGTCCGCACCACATCCTCCTTTGATTTTCCAGATATTAGCTTCCCACTTTCTGAAATATAACCTCTTTTTTCTTCCAATAGCAACTTTAAATTTGAACTTGACGAATTTGACGAATCTTTCGGCCTATCCCTCCTCTTTTTGTCACAATCTTTATCCTTTGAACGCTCGGATTTGCTATGATCGCTGGTTTTTTCTTGCAATTTATTTTTTCTCTCCAAACTGCTGCGATCCTTGTCTCTATGCTCCCTATGTTCACCTATGCTTTCTCTATCGGACCTCTTTTCCATCTTATCCTTACTTTTCCGGCCATCGTCGTGCCTTTTAATTGACGATTTTAATTTCTCATTTTCCTTGTAACTTTTATCCCTCTCTTTCCAGCGTTCGTCCAAATGCTCAGATTTTACTTTTTTGTCTTTATCTGAATGTTTTTTCTCAATTTTTTCACCGTCTTTTGTTATAATTTTCTTGTCTGATTTTTCCCGCTTTTCCAATGCCTCTAGCGACTCTGACTCTGCAGTTATAACTCTCTCCTCTGCTTCTTCCTTCAAGTTAGACTCCTCTAAACTCCTCCCTGAACTATGCCCATCAATTTTATCATCTTTTCTATCTTTTTTCCTGTCTTTTTCCTCTTTGGGCCTCTTTTCCTTGCTTGTCAAATGCTTTCTCTCCTCTCTTACTGAGGGTGAATCTGATATTTTCAACTCCTCTCCTTCCTTTTTCACCGCATCTTCCGTATCATCGCTTTTAAAGAAATTTTCTTTCCAAAATTCACGATCAAACTCCAAATTTCGGTGACCATCTTTTCTAGCCTCCTTTAGCTTATGTCTGCTGCCTTCGTATTCTCTTCTATGTTTATCTTTTTCTTTATGTTTCAGTTTGTGCTTTTTAACTGCCTTTCCCTCCATGTCAGTTTTCCTAATCGCTCCATCTGAACTGTCCAGACTGTTTCCTATGCTGCCATCTTTGTTATACGGACTTGAATGCCCGTCTTCCCCGTCAACATTATCTTTTTGTTGATGTTTGATTTTTTCCTTATGCTTGCATCCTTTACTAGACCCTTCTGTGCAGTAATCTGAATCAGTGTAGTGGTTGTACTTATCAATATTTTCTTGTTTCAATGGCGTTTGCTTGTCTGTCAAATTATGATTTAATTTAGGCGATTTTATTGACAAGTGGAAGAGATGGACCGAGGAGTCATCTTTGGGGCTAAACGACATTTTAAAAGAATCCTCCTCCCGGATCTTTTCTGTAGTTTCCGATACAGTTGCTAGCGACAGTACGAGTGTTTTGCTATTTTCTTTCCCGTCTTCCTGGTTTTCCTTATTCCGGCTTTTACTTTTCCGCTTAACTTTCCCCAGTTTTTGATCGTCCTTTTTCGATCTAGACTCACTGTTGTGCGTCTCAGAGTTTTGGGAACAAGTAGGGGAGTTTCTTTTATCAGGAAGACTGTCCATTTCGTCACTAGATGTGTCCGAACTGCAGTGCATGCGGGACGATTTCTGTTTTTTGGATTTGTCACCTTTTCCACTTTGTTTGACGTGATTCCTTTCCTTCTCCTCCTTCTCACGTTGCCGTAGCTCGCGTCGCAGAATGTGCCGTTCGTTCAGCGCTTTACTGAGGTCCTCTTCCTCCTCTTCGTCCTTGAATTCGTATTCGTCGAGTCCTTGGACATTAGAATTTGAGGATTTGGGTTTTCCGTCTGAGTCCTTTTCCGTGTCCGAGTCGTCGATGTTATCGTCCACACTTGATGGGTTTACGGATGGAGGGTCCTCAGAATCTGCACAAAAAAATAAAATGTAATACAAGTACAGCACATATCAAGCAAAAGCCTATGACAAACCTCAGCTATATTACCATCTGTGGCATTAAGATAAATGTATTAAATTGATGAATTAGCTTTTATCCCCTTAATCCTACGAAAACATATTGATTATAGTTCTATTGATCTACATGTAATAGGAGGATTGTTCTGATCTAATACCCGAGGAGCTGTCTTCGGGCTCAGACAGGGCAAGCTCTCCCTTCAGCAGCTGCTCCAGCTCCTGTGAGTCGGCCACGTCCACCGGCCTTTCTCCACGTTTGTTCGCCTGAAACGCATTTCCACCGTGACGCAGCAGCAGCTTCACAATCTGGATAGACAGAGGTTAATATTAGAGATTTCACTGCATTCTGTAGGTCCCATCATAAAGCCTCATTTAGTAACTCGCATAACTCTTTGTAACTAGTATGCAATAGATAAAATGTTGAGTAATTCTACAACGGCATCGTGCAGCAGTTATGACCATCGAACATCAGTTGCTGTTACAAGCATCAATTCAGCTAGTAACGGTAATGAATTGTTTATCTGTCCATGATTGATTTTAGAGCCTTTAGTGTATTTGTTGAACACCTGCCCGTTCCAAAGGTTCAAAGGTTTGGCAGGAGCCTGAAAAGTGAGAAGAATTCAAAAGGTTTTCCTGGCTGCAGGATTTAACAGTGTTGTGTGATTTATATTTTGAGTTTGAGATGGTGAAACTCCAAACCAAAAGTCAAAATAACAGTATTGAGTTTACTTGGGTGAAAAAGGGCAGTTTTAAATATTTCACAGTTCAAAGTGTCCTCTTTGAACATAACATCCCAGTATCCTACAGTATACAAAAATCACTGATTAATTTATCAGGTCAACTATAACCATCGTCATGACTCCATTGTCTTTGGTAATCTCAGCAAAGAAACAAATAAATAATTCTAATATATAATAATAGTAAAATAATTTGGCATAGTTATTATATTTTAGATTCAGATTCCGCTCCTGAAATGGTTTTCACTTTACATCGGTGCCTTCTCAGCGTTAAGAAATGCCAAGTGTCCAAATCAGTGATTAAAGCAAAGGGTGGTTATCTTTAAACATGTAGAATCTAAAATATTCATTCATAGTATTGATGCCTTCAGTGAGAATCTGCAAATGAAAATAATCATGGAAAAAAAAGAAGAAACATACATACAAACATACAAAAATTGTTCCAAACTTTTGACTGGTAGTGCATATTGTTCTGACATGGTCCACCTACTTGTTATGTGGCGATTAATATATTTAAAAAATTTTTTTTTTTAGCATATGGCGCAGGCCTAAAAACAGTTCATTCTGTTTCTTACATCCTTGTGCCCGCTGCTGGAGGCGTCGTGCAGAGGTGTGTCATCATCCAGCCCCTGTGTGTTCACTTCGGCTCCAGCCGCAATCAGCACTTTGGCCACGTCGTAATAACCCAAATTACACGCTTCGTGGAGAGGCGTCCAACCTGGCAACAGAAACGGCAAAGATCAGCATTTTAAAGAGGGGGTATTACTTGCCTAACACAAAACATATTTAGCCCATAATGCTACTTTTTATTAATTTGAAAATGCTACATTTGCCGAAAACTCTGAGTTCCCTCTCCGTTCGCTCTCGGTGCCAAGTCAAAGCCCCCTTAAGAGAACTATTTTGCTAATGAACCTACTGGACATCGTATCAGGTTTGTCAAGTTTTAGCGGCTTGTGGGTTGAGCATTGGACACTGGAGCACTGCTAACCACAAGGAGGGCTGGGAAAGATCGCTAAATTACTCAAACATACGTGGATGACATGTAAAAAAAGATAAAATCTCTTCAGACATGTTTTTGATGAGGAAATAATGTTAGAACATAATAGAAAGTTCTAAAAAGTCAATTTGGCATACAAGATTGAGCTACCAAAACAAATAAGAAAATCAAGACAAAAAAATCATCAAGCAATTTGTCCAAAACACACAAGCAGATTAACAAAGATTTGTATTCCAACTTTCTATTGGTTAAATCTCTAATTTTGATAAGCCTTGTGAGGCGACTGCTGTTGTGTTTTTGGACTCAAAAATAAAATGAATTGAAATCGAGTGACTTACAATACCTGAAATATTTCTTTTTCAAAGTACTGTGACGAGCCAAATTTTGAACCAAACCATCAAAGACCAGAAAAATGGTCAGAGCATAGCATTCGTAAAAAGCTTACAAGTATAGACATGAACACGCGGGCTGCTTATTGGATCAGTTTAATCATCAATACTCCTATGAGCTCGTCACATGTGTTTTTTTGCTTTTATTAGAAAAGGAGAAAAGCTAAGTCCACTAAAAGAACATATTATAATTTTGAATTCTACATCAAAATCTTTATAGCACACTGTGTATTACCTCAAATACACAATAGTACCAAAGACACAGTGGCTATGTTTACATGCATGCCAAAAATCAAAAATCAGATATCAGATTGAAATGTCAAGTAAACAGTTACACCTGATTTCATTCTGATTGTTCACACCTCTGCCCATTTTGCATAATTTTTCTTGTCAAAATCTGCAAACTAATGTGGCAAAGACAACAATGAAATTGAAAATGTTAAAGACTGAAAGATTACTCTAAAATCCATAAGTTAACATAACACGTGATGATCAAGTTTCTTTTGTGCATGTAAACACACACCAAATATCAGATACAATAACTGGATGATCAATTTATATAGCCAATTTGGACTGCCCATGCAAATATACTGTTATCCATCATAAGATAGGGGTATTTCAAATAAATGTTGTCCAGACATGTTTTAATACGCCCATATTACAGCGTTTTCTGATATAATGTTGTTTCTTAATTAAAAACATAACCATGTGTGAATGAAACAAAACACAACACTCACTAACACCCTGCCAATTTAGGCAGGTAGAGTTTTTCTCAACTACACAAAAGGCATAAAGGTAGCTGCTAACTTCAAAACGACCACTTCATGACATCACAAGGTGGAGCACATTTTGATCTTTGAATAATCATGGATTATTAGGCCGTCTACATCTTCAAACGTGTAAATGAAACAAACCACAGCTTTGGGTATGTTTTTGATGAGGTAACAACATTTTAACATGGCTTAGAGCTCACACAAGTTAATTTTGCATAATATAGGACCTTTAACAGGTGCCGATAGGTCTCCGTACCTGCAAAGTCCTTTACGTTGACGTCTGCTCCCAGGCTGATGAGCTCTTTGACCTGTTTGGCGTCTCCTCTGATGGCCGCCATGTGTAGCGGCGTCTCTCCACGCTCGTTCCTCTTGTTCACTTTGTCCTTCTGTCGAGAGGGGGGCACCTTCTTCTGCACTGGGGGCGTCTGTGAGGGGTGGCTGGGCGTCGAGTCTACAATAGAAAAGAGTCGTCAGGCTTGAACATTTCAAACTCAAGTTCAGTCATAAAGAATAGACGCGATACTCAGTATCGATTCCAATACCATGATAATTCAATAACACTCTTAGACAGTAGAATGCCATTTTCAACATTAAATCATAGTACTGTCTTTATAATACCCAGAGTCGTCCAAGTGTGTATACTAGTCTATGTGTCTTATACTTGTTCTGATGCAGCTCAAGATCATTCTAAAGCTATTCAGAAAGGTTCATTTTTATTCTGTTGATGTGATTTTTTAGAATCATTGCTTACTTGCTTACAAATTAGGAGAGTGGTGATGAAAATGCATGTGGCTTTAAAGTAGTCAAATGAATAATACTTAACTTGGTTAAGCATTTGAGAAAGAAACGTTTCATAAAATTATATTACTAAAAAGAGCCTATTCTCCGTCTTCACCTTCCTATATGGTGCTCTGTCTCTTTAAGAAGTCTCTGAATGGACTCTACAATACTGTTAACCTAGTTCTCATTCATTGCCATTGTTTACAAACTCGGGAGCTTGTCATGATTTGTATTGACAAAACACAATTACTCAGCCAATCCACCTCCAGGAAGTACAGTTTATTTAGACAGAAAATCACATGGCATTAACCAGCTCTGGTGAACTGGTTTGACAGGAATACTCATGGCTTCCTTTATATGTGGTGATAGTCAGACTTACAGATCTTAAAGCTTTATAATGTGTTGTCATTCTCACAATGTAAATCAAAGAGCATTTACTAACAATCAAACAAGCCTGAAATTTATCAAGAAATTATGTCAAAGATCATTAAAAGTGTATAAAAGTCATAAGAAAGGGATGTTAGTGTGACATTAAAATTTCAAACCATTTCGATATTAAGGAATATGTGTGATTTTCAAACTTAAATCATAGTACTCTCTTTTATATTACCATGCGGCCTTATATCTGTGTCATCCCTCAGTCATCCAGGTATCTTCCATCCATGGACCACGATGCCATGGGAGTATACTAGTCCATGTGGTATATACTCTATATGTGATATGTGATCTAATGCAATCCGAGCAGTTCAGAATTTATAAGTGTTTTTCACAACTGTCAGAGCCCAGAGCAACCTTTATGCCATCATGGTAAAGCTTACAAAAACAGCTAGCATGCTAACTGCACATTTCCTGATTATCCAACAATAAAACACTGAGATGCAGACAGAACACAGCAGACATGCTTGACCTCAAAGGCTGCTTTTACAATACTGTAATACAATACTAGGGCCAGACATTTTGCTCAGATACATAAAAAAAATTGGGTACAGGCCCTTTTGGTTGTAATAAAGCATTACCTGGGCTGTTGGCGGTCATCTGCATGAGAAGAGCCATCTGCTTCCTCTCTGACAGTGGATACCCAAACAATAGGTTTGAAGACTGCGACTTTCGGCCTCCAGACTCCTTCTTCACTCGCTTCTTATCGGGCCCATCTTTATCTGAAACAAAACCAAGCATGAGTCATCACTTTTAGTTTTTATGGGGGATATTGGTATTGCGATGTGAGAGGAGGAGGTTGGTTTTCCTCTTCGCCTTGTATCTGTCGAGATGTCCGTGAACAGATGACAAGCTGAAGTGTCCGAAAGGGAAACTAAAGCCATGTTTTCACTGAGAGGTGTGGTACAGAGCGGATAGTTCATTACACTTTGGGGCATCAATGAAAAGATCAGTTCAAGAAGTACTAGGAAAGTTGTGTTTCTGGATATGCAGTTCATTTGATGAAATTGTTGACTTATTGCTTAGTCACAGGTTTGAGCTTCCCATTATGGATGCCATTTTGAGGACTTTTTGCGGCCAACCATTAAAAAATTGAGGTCTTAATTATTAACCAATATGCTTGGCTATTGCTATTTTGTATTATTCTCAAACCTATATTTTTTTTGCTACCTTTACCTTTTGACAATAACAGAACCTCTAAACTGCCAAGCTGAAAACTTTAGTCTTATGGTGATTTATATATAACAATTCATTACATTTACATTAACTTATGACATACTCTATATTTAGTTTTGCTTGTATCAGCTCATGTATCTAATGAGACAACGAACAAGGACCAAAAAAAAAAACAACTAAAAACTTGACAAGTGCCTCTTTATAATTCAATGAACTGAAGTTAAAGATGCACTATGCAACCTTTCTGGTAAGGGTTCTTCCACCTGCTTATCTCCATGGAGATGTTACTTCACCTGGAATGTTAAACAGTATCGCATTAACATCATCTATCATGCATTTCTCAATCACAGTTGTTTTTTTTACCGGTAAAAGAATACCTTGAAAAATATTCTTTCTGTGGGTGTACTCTCCTCTCTACAGATCTGACTTGTATATCTTGATGAATACGAGAAGATGACATCACTTGTCACCTGTTACAAGTTCAAAAGGGCCTAAATGGTGCCATTTTCTGAGCTATGTTATAATGTTGTCTCATCACAAACATACCTGGAGTTATGTTTTGTTTCATTCACACGTTTAGCACACAATTACTGCATACTTCTTCTCCAAGACTGAAAAAACTTGTGATGTTATGTGGTAATACAGGAAGTGCTCCATTGTGTTTTTAAAGTCCATACACATTCACTAGCATCAACTGGGTAATTTCAGCCCTGCAATTGCCAGTCTCTAATAAAAGTTAGCTGTTAACTTGAAAACTACCACTTCATGACATCACAAGGTAGAACAGAGCATTTAGAGCTTTGCAGATGTAGGCATCCTAATAATAAAAGGGCTACTCAAACATGTGTGAATGAAAGAAAACAATATTATAGCAGGGGTTGAGGCTCACAAGATTCAATTTTGAGTAAAACAATGCCATGCTGTGGCATTCCAGGGAAAGCAATGACATTCCCATAGTAACCAACAGGTAGACTCTAATTATTGCCTTGCACAAATTTCTAATGGCAACAATTTTAAGTGGTTAATTGGCTTGCCTGTACCAAACCTCCTCAGTGAAAACCTCATTCTCTGAAGCCAGCCAAGTACAAAATTAAACTACACTTTTCGGGATGGTCCATCTACCCCTCCCCATCTCAGTGTCAGCTTTAAAAAACAAAAACAACCAAAACACATGCTTGAGCCGGGACGAGGGGCAGTGGATGCAAAGGGCGGGGCGATATAGGGGGGATAATACCAAATAACACACGTGCAAAAGTGCCTACGATCTCCATTATGACAGTAGGAGTGTGTTTAGCATTGGGGGGGGTGTGGTTTAACAGGGCGGGGCGCAGAGAGGGGGTTACCTGAGTACATCCTCCAGGGCTCTGTAGAAACGCCCGGCTCTGATTCGTCTACAGAGCAAAAGCAGAAGGAGCAGGAGAGGCAGCGTCACTCACACAGACACTCACCACAACGACAATGCTTTAGGCCTGTCTCAATCACCAGTGGTAAAGGGCCCATATTACACTATTTTCTGATTATGCTATAATGTTGTTTCATCATCAAAAACATACCTGGAGTTTTGTTTTGTTTCATTCACAAAGGTTAAATGGACAAATCTTGAATATTTAGAAAACACTAGTAGAGATTGGAAATTCCATTGCTGAATAGATCCAAATTAAAAAGGTAAAAGGTAACTTAAGTTAAAAACTACAGCAGATGTGGAACAGGGTATTTTGAGCTTTGGAGATGTAGACAGACTAATAATAAAGAATTACTCAAACGTGTGGATAAAACAAAACACAACTCCGGGTATGTTTTTAACGAGGTAACAACATTATAACATGGCTTAAAACTCACAAGAATCAATTTTGCGTAATATAAGATCTTTAAAAGACAGTCAACTGCCCACGGTAGAAGGGAAAATCATTTGATGCCTCTGTTTAAAGGCACTCTACCTGTGTTTTACTGTGTTACAAATGTGAAAAACAGTGGCTCAAAGTTATTCTTCTCTTACCTTATGCATTCTGTACCTCCCGGAATATTTGAAATCATTACTTTTATATGTCAAATATTACTGTTAATTTAGATCAAAGCAGTAATGTATTGCCAATTTTATTTTTCTTCTTCCAATATTGAATGCATTTTGTGCAGCAGGATGATAATCCTAATACAAGTCGATTTCTTTGCCATATGTGAAATAAAATATTCTAATGAATTTAAAGCACAATAAAACATAAGCTTCTTAAATAATCTTTTTTTTTTTTTTGCCCATTTATCATAAGACACTAAGAACAAAGCCAGGCGGCAGTTCTCATTTTGTTACTACACAGTGAGTTCTATGTCATCCCTACTGACCACCAGAGGGCTCTGCTGAAAACACAGAATGATTCCCTTTGAGCTTTTGCAGGGAATCATTCAACGCTTTCAGTTAAGAAAATATGTATTGTTCATTACTATTATGCTTATTGCAGATTAATAAGTTCAAATATTGTGACAGGCCTACAACACCACTTCATAGAAACAGTAATGAGGTCAATGAGATGGTCGCTGGAAAGCCACAAACAGACAACACTTTTGTACAGGGGTTGCTCACATGTAGACCTTAAATGTGTATCAGAATTAAAATAAAATTGCAAATGGATTTGTTTTCGTTGGCAAAAAACAAAAGTTAGATATTTGGTCCTGTATAGAAAAATAAACCTCTTCTGTTGTAGCTAACCCCTGCTAACCTCATTTACCAACATTTTCCAAAAGCAACTTATATTGCTTATATACAAGTTGAGCAGATTTATGTTCAAGGTCACCTCAAACTATGCATCTAATTCCAATGCTAATAATTATAAAACTTTAAGTTAGATTCTTAATCTAAGAAAAGATCCAGCCCTTTGTACAAGTGACATTAATCATAGAATACATTATATGATTCATCAACAACATAACTTAAAATGCAAATAAGCATTACAAAATCTAGATATCACAACTAAAAAACATGTGTTATACTTATTTCAGTCCTTGAATGAGATAGAACAACGCAGACCTAGAGCAAATGTGGAAATTCAGTAGATTCTAAATGAAGGGCTGTTTTGTGTAATCACGGCAGAAGCACGCATTAAAATGATTACACGTAAACTCTAAATCATCTCAGGACTCCTGCTAAAAGAAGGCATGTCTCAGTTTGACTTGTTCCAAGAGTAGAGCTGAAATGCCACATAGGAAGATTTTCTGATCTAAAACTATATGGGCAGAATTGTGCATGTGCCAATACCACCAACGCTAGTCTCTTAAAATGTGGAGAAAAAAAAACAAGAAAAAAAAAACAACAACAACAAAAAAACAAAACTATTTATAAAATATTTATAAAATACTGCACCAAACCAGAAAAAAACAAATACAATTGAAACATTATGGTTATAAATTGACTTTTAAATTAAATTAGTCTATTGACCGAAACATAGTTCCTTACTCTTGAACTTAACATACTCTTATGATTGGAACAGAGAACAGGAGCTTAAATTATTACGCTTGTTTTAGGATATTTCTGACTTTAACAAAATCTACCAAATTTTCAAACTGAAAATGTCTTATGCTAAGTACATTACCAGTCTAAAGTTTGGACACACTCTTTCATTTATTTTTCCTTTTTCTTTCCATTTAAGTTGTAGAATCTTGCCTAAGACATAAAAAATTTGAATGAGCACATATGGAATGTAGCAAAGAAAAAATATAATCAAGCTCAAAACACATTTTAAATAAAAAAAACTGACAAAAGGACACATGTGAAGTTAAAACCACTTCAGAAGACTTCATCAAGAAGCTCACTGAGAGGAGGTCAAGGATTTGCAGCACTGTCGACAAATCAAAGGGTGCATACTTTTTTAATCTAAAATATAAAAAATATTTAATTCCGTTATATAGTTTTTTTCTTTACTACCTAATTCAAACCTCCTGGATCCGTATACATCTGAAATGTAGAAAGTAGTAAATAAAGAAAAAAAAAAAACCCAAAACATTAAATTAGAGGGTGTGTCCAAACTTTTGACTTTTAGTGCATTTGTGAATTCTAAGTTGGCATGAATTAACCACAGTCATAGTACTACATCAATCACTATCCAGCAGAGGGCACTGTGAGCGTGTGGCAAAGGGCCAGTATCTGAGCACCAGGCCCAGGGGGGGGGGCACAGACGTACCTGTGTCCGAGTCACGCTCCTCTCCTCTGGGCTCGGTGCGGGGCTCGGAGGGGGGCGGGCTAGAGCTAAAGGAGAGTTTGCGTTTCATGGAAGACTTGGCTTTGGCCTCCTTCCCCAGTAACTCGCTCCGGTCCAGCTTCGGAGTCTTGGTGAAAGGGGACAACTTGTCTTTACTCTGTGAAAACACGAGAAAAACATGGTTGATATAATATGAAAGTTAAAAAAAAGTTGGGTTTCAGATGACATCGCAGAGGCAAATAACATTTAATACAGATGGGGGACAGCTAAAATAAAAGCATATTTATGTGGTAATACTGCAAGGTCTTGGGTCTAGTTAAGAACAGAAAATGTTAAAATTTTATGCAGTTGCATATTTCATAATATACTGCAAAATACGATGTAAACAGTCTCTTGTCCTCCATCTTCTATAGTCACTTTCTAGAATCTGAAAACACCCAATTAAATATGAATAAATATATACAAATTTAAAGTGGAAATATTTTCAAATATTTTTCCCCATAGACTCTGAAAAATTGTACATAAAACATTTGAGAGCTTACTCAGGGCTAATCAGCTATGTGCCAACTCGTGACCACCTATAATTTTATTTAAAATCGGTCTCTGTAACTTTACAAACTGCTATGTTGATGTTTTAAAGTTAAAACATTTTGCTGATTGCTGAGCTTTAACTGCCCTTTTCATACTAAAAACAACCACATTTTTTTATATCAGTGAATATATATCTGGTTAGCCAGCTATATGTGGTGCCATGGTGCCTCTGAATTCTTAATATTTGAATTACTTGAAAAGTCTATGGGGAAAATGAATGGAAAATTTAATTTCTGACTTCCACTGGAGTGGAGCAAATATAGTTGCCTCTACTTATCAATACTGCCAAATCTATAGAACCAGACAGTGACACAGGCAGTATCCACCACATTATATACACTATGTTTTAACCATGAGATGTGATTTGGTCATATTTTGGTAGACTCTGTGCTGTGGAGTCTTTCCAACAAAAAAAAGTGTGCTGTGAATGAAAAAAAGAGACACTGAGCTAAATAAACCAGAGTACCCGTGCAGCTGTGATGTAGCACAAATCGAATTTGGGGCCTGTTTTTTGCTGCAGTGAAATTCCTGTTTTTGGCCCGAGTTGAAGTGTCTGAGGAGTGGAGCTCTTTGATCTTTAGTGAAGCTTCAAGCAGTAGTGAAGAGAATGAGTCCAGCAGATTCCACAGGACAGGGCCACGCACACAAATGCAATATGAAAACGCTGGTACAGATGTGCTATAGACAATGATAGTGCGATAAATGTATGGGAAATGTCATGGAGATGAGGCAACAAAACTGGGCTTGTACGTGTTTATGAATAATCATCTTTAAACAAAATATGGTTGATACATGTTGATAATCAATTAGAGGTACAGAAACATATTACAGAGGGGGCACAAAGTTATTAAGGGTGATGTCACTTCCGGGTCCATCAGCTGACTGAAAACAATGAACATGTTTACAATGTACGCTTTTCAGTCACATCTCACATTAAAAAGAGATTGCAGGTGTTTTAATCTAACAAGGCCATCGCGACCGGGAGTTAGTGAGATATACACACTGGTAATACTATGTTAAACTAGTTTATGACTACATTATAGGGATGCACTGATACTGATACTAGTATTAGATATCAGGCCGATACCAGGTGTTAGTGCAGTTATAGTGATATCGGCAGCACATTGACAAGTACTGAGTCTTAATTTGAGCTGAGCAGTGTGCTCTGAACAGACAGGAGTTGACCGTAAAGAAGGACATTAACTGTTGTGTGCATTAAGGTCAGCTTTATTCACATGTGACAAATGAACTATGAGAATATTTAGGACTTTAGAATTTTTATGGTTCACAAAGGATATCAGCACAGTGCTTGTGTTTACATAGTAGCAGACGAACGTCACCAAATGGTGCTGGCGGCTCTTTGCTTGTGCATGCATTGGGACTTACTGTAATTGACAAACAAATCTAGCGACTGCATAGAGCTGGTTCTGAGCTTTTAAAAGGACATATACCGTGTCCATATTCATGAAGTGTGGCCGGGGTAAAAGTAAGAGGACACTCACTGTTAGCTAAAAGTGGCTGTGTAGCACTCAGCAAAGACGAAGGACTAACTATTAAAAAGGTATGTCTCTAAATTATATTGAAATTATACACAACTACAGTGACTTTAGTAGAAATTTAAAAAAGCCCCTCAAAAATGTACTCCAGTGGAAAAGTAGGCAATAGTATAAAAATCCTATGAAATTAATGTATTTTACCACAATCTATAAACTAAAACAATTCAAAACTCAGATTAATTTAAAACGCATTTTAAATTGGTACACTGCCAAATTGTTAGTAGGCTATGGCTTATGGTCTGTGTAATCCCTCAGTCGTCCAGGTAGGTAGCAAAAGATAATTTAATTCAGTCAACTGGACAAAAGTTTTAGAATGAAGACGTTTGCCTAGGGAGCTCCTCCCTTCAGACAGATATAAAAGGAGGGTCCACCAGCAACTCGGCCAGAACTGAAGAAGTGGCTTAGATGAGCAGCGAAACGTCTCCACTCCAAAACTTTTGTCCAGTTGAATTGAATTTTCTCTTTAGTTATAGGCTATGGCTTCTAAAGACATACAGCAGGACATAAACAACTACTGCTACTGTGGTTTAGTCTTGATGAATGAAACAAAGGAGCACAAAAACTACCTGCTTCATTGTTGTTGTTTTTTACATCATTTCTCTTCATTGAATTTGTCGACAGACGCCTTTGCTCTGCTTGTGTGACATTGTAGCATTGTGACACGGTGCTATTACTGATGAAAATATGGCCCATATCAGTGATTGAATGCATTAGCAGCTTAATTGTTTATAATGGAGGAGTCTGACAAGAGCTCTGTGTCCAGATCACATTTGGATGTCTTTTTAGTTTAGTTGTTGATTCTCCGATTGATCGACCCACATAGGTAATTGATGGGTAGCCAGAGGCACATTATTGGCTTATATTGGTAGCAAATTTCCATTGACGTTATAACTACCAGTAGTTAGATTTTAGTCAAAAAGCCTATACTATTTACTCAAATATTAAGATAGCGTGCATCACTATTTCAAAATCCATGTGATCGGAATCGGCCAGTCAAAAATTGAAATGAACGGCAACTGATTGGCCTCAAGAATCCTGATGGGAGCACCACTATTGTTGACCATTTCAATGAATCTATTTGAATGAATAAATTGAGATTTTTTTTTATTTTTCTGACAATTAGATTTTAGACTCAATTTTGTTCAAAGATTACATTTTAAACACAAAGACGAGCAACATGAGAAATAGCTGAAATAATGACATGGTTATCTAATATAAGAATCTGAGTTTTTGTTTTTGGGGTTTTTTTTTGTTGCATAAAACTGAATATTTTGTGGTTTGTGGAAAAATATATGTTACTTATAATTTGCTGCTTTGGTATTTGGATTCGATTATCATTATTCTCAAATAATTGCAGTCCTGTTCTGAATGACAACAAATAAAGCGATACACTGACAGTATAAAGACACAAGCTACAATGATGTCTGAATTCCTTTTATGACGTCCTCAGCAGTTTTCTCAACAGCTCTTAGTGGTGGTTTAGTGTCCGTTTGATGAGTCACTGTGATGTAATGCTATTTGAGTGCCTAGGTCCTTAATTTTCAACCAGTGTGCCAGTGAACAATAGTGTGTTATTTAATATGTCGTTATTTAATCTAAGTGGTGTGAGTGGCTTGAGTAAATTTGTGGACCTAAAAAAAGGCCCAAAAAAAGACCAATATTGCAATATTTGGTACCAGATAAAAAACATTGATTGACTGTATGCTTTGATAAAGTTTTTGTGAATGGTGAAAAAAAAAGCAAAGAAGGCTGAAAGACACTGCTAGTTCACAGTTCACAACTGTACTATGATGAGCAGATCAGTGAAATGTTCCCAACTTTTTGGGGGGCTAGGGCTGGGCAATATGGCAGAAAGTGCATATACAGATTTTTGTGGAACCTAGATCTAGATTTTAATTTTATTATGATTCATAATATTTGGCTCCAATTCACTTTCCCTTGGAAAACACCTGTATAGTGGATAGCATACCGTCACAGGGATCAGAATATGATTTATATGATTGTTTTTTATTATTGTGATATCACCAACTCCCAACATGGGTCACTAACTTTTTCTTTAAAAAAAATGTTTTAAATAAGTAATTCTTGAAAGGCCTGACACAATAACAATAAAGCAGGAAATCCCAGTAAACCCTTTTTATATATCTATTATCATTAAAAAGGTATGAGCTGCAACAAATAAATGGCAAAATGATCCAATAGTTTGCCATAGTGACTATAATGTTATTTGAGAGCGACTTGTGTAATAGCACAAAATCAAAATCTGTTGTAGTTCCAGGTCATCTCTTATATATTTTATATATTAAAAACAAAGTTCAGATTAAAGTCTAACCTGAGTAACAGCACTTCTGGCAGAGCAGTGCCTACAGTTAGCATCATTCTCCCAGGTAATGTTGATGACCTCAACTGCAAAGTATCAATACTGAATATTCCTTTACCTTCTTGCCCGTGGGCTGTTTGTCCACCATGGCTCCATCGCGGTCGCTCCCGGGTTTGGCCATGGTCCTCCTCCTGACTAGCTGTCACTGCAGACACTCTGTCGGACCATCATGCACCTGGAACAGAGATGATCACAGAAACATTAGGTTATCAGAGAGTCATATGGAGGAGTGAAAATCAATTTACATAAAAAGGACACCATTTTATTAAAGGGTGATTCTTGGGCTGCCCGACTATGGAAGAAAATGATTCTTCAGTTGTTATGATCCAGTCAAAATTTAACCTAGAGAGAAAGTACAGACTACAGGTCTTGTGGGGTAGAACAAGGCCCCAGTCATCCAAAACAGAAAGTAACCCTGTTTAATTAAAATCTAAACCTTCTAATCTAAACTGTGCTTTTATAAGAGGAAATAAAATCTAAATAAAACCTACCTCACCTTCAAAACCTATATTTAACACTTTGTAAATTACAAACAGAAAGCGGCCCATGTTTGAGGAAGTAGTGATCAAGTGAGTGTGGATTTTTATAGAAGTTTCCGTTGAAGAAAAGGGCACAGAGCAGTGTGATTCACTTTGGAGCAGGCCTGATGTGGCCCAGGACAAACAAAAATGATCAACTTCTTTTATACTGCAGCTGCTAGACACAAACATACCTATAAATACACTATGAGCAATGTGAAAAAGTCCAAGTCGTCCTATGTTAGAATTGTAGGGCAATGCAAACTTGTTACAAAGTAAGAGTTGGTATGCCATTGATGAAGGGTTTGGGTTTTTTTTTTTTCATTTTTTACCATTAAAAAGTTGCTGCACACAATAAAAAAATTTGTTTTTTGTGTGTGGACCATACAAACATTTTAAATGTGTGTTACATATTTTTATGTATGAATCCAGACCACTAGAGATGAATCCTTGTGCCACAAGATCCAGTGAGATAAAATTGCCACAGGACTGGAATGCATGGAGTATGATCAAGTGAGGTGCTTTTATCTTGTGTTTACATTTGCCTTGGACAAAAGAGGGATATGTGCTGGTGAGTTACACCTCTAGAGAAGGGTAGTTCCAAAAAGCGGTGCTACAAAGACAGTAGGGGTGGGACCTCTTTTAAATGCAATTGTCAAATTTAATAAACTTATTCTGAATCAGGGCAGGCTCTGCGTGTTTATTTTCCCCATATGCTTTTCTATTTTGCCCATGTGCTTGTCTCACACTCTGTGTCCTACCTCCTCCCTCTTGTCACTCAGAGCAGCACTGTATCAGCCCGCTGCTGCTGCTGTCCTGTGCACACACAGTGGCCCACAGCCACAATTTGTCTGAGGCTTTATTTCATTCACATTACAGTTGCGCCTTGTTTGTAGTCATTCTCGCAGACCCCATCTTGCGCCTTGTCCCACCCCTACAGGCCATACATCGCAACCTCCACTCCAACTGTAAATGATCAATTAAATCTAGATGCAGGGTGAAATATCTGAAATTAAATGATAATAATGAAATAATATATATATATATATATATATATATATATATATATATATATATATATATATATATATATATATATATATATATATATATATATATACATATATATATATATATATATATATATACACATATATATATATATATATATATATATATATATATATATATATATATATATATATATATATACAATATATATATATATATATATATATATATATATATATATATATATATATATATATATATCATAGAACATCATATAAACAAATGTATTATTGTTTTGTTTTGTAAACCAGGTATTGTGGACAATTGAAACACTGAAATTAGGCCTCACTACTTGATGTTTTACAACAGCAGGGTCAAACAAACATTGCCTGTACAAATGAACAAAATGCACAATGCCAAGAATAAAGTTTATAACTCAAGTAGTGACTGTTCTAGAGAACTGTAAAAGTTTACCAGGAAAAGGCTTGTTTTCCTTCTGTGACTCAATGCTATATTTATCTGGAACAAAACTCAAATATAGAGGGAAAACCTGGAATGAGGAGGAATTTAAAACTAAATCCCACACTAAAGCTATTTTGATCACAACAGAGTCCTCGTTTACAAACTATATTCTGACTTTTATTCAACCTTTCACTCCAAAGCAAGCAGTTATTTCATTTCACTGTGGCCATCTTTGCATGAGGGCACAGTCAAATTAACAATGAAACAAACCTCAATGATACTTAAATCAGGAGAAGAGATCAAACTCTCCTGTTCCTCCTACCCCCTCCTACCCTCTCCTCTAGAATAAAATGCACCTTGTTTTATCTAGGATATACAGTATCACTTACTGATTCTGACAAAATGTGCTCAGTTTTTTGACTTCTGTGATTTTTTTTCCTTTTTTATTCGTAAGCCCCCGTGTTTGTTTTGACCAGAACTGACCATGCGTTTGTCTGATTGGTTAATCTGCCTGTCAATCACTCCCACTGGAACTCTCTGTAAAGTAAAACTGTCTGGTCTTGGCTGGTCAAGCAACACTGTCACAGCATCAGTCAACACAAATGATCAAAGGCGACAGTAGGACTATACTAGAGGAACAAATTATTGCATATCCTAAAATGCTCAAAATGATTAAAGTTAAGTTTCCAAAATATAAGTCAAAAACTCCTCAAATGTCAAGTTTCTTCAGTCAAGTAGAACTGGCCCATAGATGCTTTCAACAAATTTCCCTGCATAACTTGGCAATAGGGGCTAACAGATTTACAAAGCACTATTTTGCCATACCACATGGCTTATAAACATATAGATTTGATTCAATGAATGCTAAATTGTCACAGTGTTCATAAAGTAAATGACACATAATTACACTTCTTGAAACTTTATTAGATTTGAAATGCGGTGAGTCGTTCTATTCATCATTAGTTATTTGTGTAATATTTGAGCAGTGAGCAGAAGGCAGCCCTTTACTGCTGAGTGCTGCAGTGGCCCGGACGGCCGAGGGTGTGACTACAATTACTGAGGTATTTGGGTCTGGGCCAGTTTGGCATTGGCGGGAGCAGGGGCAGGGCAGGAACAGGGACAGGAGCAGAGACAGGAGCAGGAGTAGAGGCAGAGACAGGGGAAGGACAGGAGCAAAGGCTGGAACAGTGAGGAGCAGGGGCAGAAGCAGGGCAGGAGCAGAAAATGTTGTCACACTCAAATTTCAAACTTGATTTTGATACTAGAGAACATACTCAATATCGAATACCAATTCAGACACCACAATGAAATAACACTATTTAGACAGCAGAATGTGATTTTCATTTATATTATGATCATATGGTCTTATATCTGTAATCCGTTAATCATCCAGTAGGTTCCATAGTGGTCCATGGGTGTATACTAGTTTGTGTGTCTTATACTTGTTCTGATTCACCTCAAGATCATCCTAAAACTATTTAGAAAAGGTTAATTTCTGTCCTGTGAATGTGACTTTTAACTATCGAGTCTCAAACAATTTGAATACAATTTACTACTGATTAGAAGCTCAATAGAATTTCGATAGTTTTAACAACCTAATTGTAGTCCATGAGTTTTGCAAATTTTGACTTTTCAAATTGCAATTCAGATATTTTTTGCAGGAGTAAGGCAGAAGCACAGTTAAGCAGAGGGACAAGAGTCCCGATCTCACTGCCCTAAAAATTACAACTAAAGTCTAGACACATTATTTGGCAGACGTTTACATCAGATGCCCTCCCTGGCAAACTAACCTAAACACTGTGATTGCCCAGAGTTGACAATGGTAATGAAAGGTCTTGAATCGCAGTGTGTAGGCAGTAAGGATTTGAACCGGCTACCCTGTGGAACTGTAAAACCTAAAAAAAATATTTTCTTCTGAAATTCTCTAAATAATTTATGTCAGATTGAGGAATAGTGACCTACTACTAGCAATGTTAACTTCATGGTGTACTGCCATTCAACAAGCAAGATTTGGAAAGCGGTCCAGTCAGAGAGATGTCAAATAATCTCTGTATTGTAAAAAATAGGGCTGTTTTAGTCAACCAAAAATGTTATAGTCGACTATTTTATTTGGATTATAAGGATTTCCATGAGTATTGGCAGAAAGGAAAGGCTATGAAGTGAGGTAGCTGAAGCTCTAGGAGTGAATCATGAGTTTAATCTCTTTTTTTACACTTGAGAGTGACAGTGTGAGAGTCTGAGAACCTGAAAGAGTGAGAGAATAATACTAAAAGAAACAAATCCGCTGTCTTCCACTCTAGAAAACTGCAGTGCCTAATGGGGGCCGACGTTGTCTGTACCACAATAACTATTCGGTGCTGGTGAATCCTACAAGTCTCACTGATAAAGAAAATAAAATTAAAGAACAGCACAAGTACAGGACAGTGGGTGTATATTGGGGATGTTGAAAAAGGAATCTGATATGGCATCTTAAAAAAAAGCAATTAAAGATTGCTCAAATATGAATCACTCCAAATACAACCTCAAGAGAGTAAATGGTGAGGGGAAGCAGCTATAACATGGTTAAAAGCTCTAAAAAGCCAATTTGCCACAGTAAGTACGCTTTAACAATCCTATAATGTTCTCTCAAATGGTAAAGGCCCAAGCAAGGTTGACAAAAAATATAAAATAAAATGATATCAAAATATTGATACCTTGCAGTTGATGTCATCAACATTCCCTGGAGGTGGAACGCTAACTGGAGGCACTACCCTGTCTGAAAATCTGTTACTCAAATTAGACTTCAAGCCGATCTTTGAATTTAACAATCTGACCAAAAATAGTTGACTTAGTGTGCTGATTTGTGCTGTTGAATTTATACATAAAATTAAAGACACAAGCTAGCTACCATTAGCCAACAGTTTCAGTCAGTTACTCACCTTTTTTTTTTTTTTTTTTGAAAATCAAACACCTAACCAGGACCATGAAAGCTCACATTGATCAGACTCCTGAATGTGTGTTGTGTGAATCCATTTTGTACTTTGCCCTGCCTGTTTTAGATGGTCTGAAGACCCATGACAATTTGTGCATTGTGTCACTATGGTAACTGCTGAACATTCCCCCATACACATACATGCAGAACACCCCTAACACGATGACAATACAACATATCTAAAGGCTGTGCAATTACTCAAATTTATGATTGAGATTTCAATTATTACTCCGTTCAGTTAAAAAAAAAAAAAAAAAATGTTGTAATCAAAAATTCAATTAAATTACCCCCTTTTCAGAATGATATGTGTAGTGTATATTTTCTCTACAGGTTAATTTTGAAATAATAAAACAAATTGGTAAAATAATTTTTATGAGCTAAATAATTGATTGGTGATTGGAGGTTTTGCCATAATTGGGCAGCTGTATAGTTAGTAGAGTAAAGAGTAAAGTAGTAAACTGGATACTTATTGGAGCTGGCATCCTTAGTATTATTCTGTAATAAACTGATATTCTGTGATAATATTGTATTGAATTAAGGTGATGAGAATGGGTGGAGTTCCCCGTCTTTGTAAAACTAGTACATCATGTGTCAAATAGTTCTTCTGACATAGAACAGTAGTAATGACAACTACAGTGTCACTGTTTATGTGGGAGTAAAGTGCAACACACCAGGAGTCTATAAGTGATGCTAATTAGCCATGTGCCTCCATTCCAACAGCACTTTCTACTAAGGCTGTCGTCTTAATCTCAGTCAAATCAAATAAGAATTAGCCACTATGAGGACTTTAGCCTCCCTCCCCCCTGAAAATGTTTTTGTTTACATTTTTATTATTCTTAAATTAAGATAAATCAAAATAATAATTCAACTGTCAATAACAATACAATAAGGCAAATAGTTTTGCCTTTACTTTACGTGAATCCATACTGTAACAGTGATGTGACTCAACCATTACAGAAATTACAGGCCAGGGGACTGACCAGATTTAGGAATGATAGACAAAGTCAAAGAAAATAAGACTATGGTGGCCCACCATAAACTAATGTATTAATGGGAAACGCTGAATTAGCATATCGCAAATGTAATTTTTAAGGCAAGATATTTTTGGCATACAATTAAAATGAATGTATTCAGCTTATTCCATAAATTGCCGTGGGCACTGCTCGAGTTGTATTATTTTGCATGGGGCAGCCGATCCTGACATCAAATAAGTTCTATGTGGACAACAAAGCCGTTTTAAAGCCTCCCAGAGAAACGGTGCATTTTCACTTCTTGGTCACATGAACATTTTACACAAATCTTACTTTATATCAGATTTTAGAGGCAAAACCTTTCCCAAATTTTCCATTGAAATTAATGTGATTACTGCTTAACAGGAAGTGCCACCAGAAAGAAAGCGCAGTTTAGTCGCATTTAGGGCAAAAGTGGGTGGGGCAGAATAAGGTCAATAAAACTTCACTGTAAATGACCTTCATCCCATCAAGTTTTGCAGTACTCATTAAAATGCCATCACGCGTCTAACTCAACAAGTTAGTATTACAATACTTCTATTGATATTAGTCTAAATGGCTGTACTCAAAGTAGAAACCATGAGAAATATGTAAAGAGACGGTGGTTTGGAGAGAGGGAGAGACAGTAAAATAGTAAGAAAAGAGAGGGGAGACAAAAGCGACAGAGATACAAAGAGGAGAGAGAAGAAAGAAAACATATGTAAGGAAGACAGATACAGAGAGGAGAGAGTAAGGATAGAGATGCATAGAAAAAGAGAAAGAGAAAGAAGGGAAGGGAGAGAGAAGAGAGGAGAGTGAGAAAAGAGGGTGGAAAAAAGAGACGAGAGAAAGGATAGGGTAAGGGAGCGGGAAAGACAAGGGAAAAAAGAAAGAGAAAGGGAGGACATACAGAGGGAGAGGAGAAAGGGAGGAGAGACATACAGCTAGAGAGAGACAGAGGGATAGAGACAAAGCGATAAACAGAGAGAGAGAGACTGACAGAAAGATACTGACAAATACAGAGTGGTGGATACGTAGAGAGAAATGGACAGAATGTGAGCAACAAAAAGACAAAGAGGAGAGAGCGAGTGAACGAGGAACCTAGAGAGAGATGGAGAGCGAGAGTGCAGACTGGAGAGAGGGGTTGTGTTGTAAGCTGTAGCTGTGGAGCACATGCAGTACAGTAACCTGAGCCACTGCAGAGCGGAGGGAAGAGCAGAGCTAAGAATAGCAACACGCTACATCCAAGCCTCGCTCCCAACACGTGTGCAGGAGACGGGCCTCTGAGTGAAGACGTTTAACACAAGGAAGAAGGGATGAAGGGAAAGACGAGAGTAGTCTTAGAATGCACAGAAAAACAAGAGGAGTCAACGCATTGGGCATGAGTCATCCTAAACTGGATTAAACCAAGTCTAAACCAGGAAAAAGCCAGGTTAAACAGGGTCTGTGGACTAGGGCTGGAACAGTTGGTTGGAAAAAAACAAAAAACAAAAAAATCAGGAGGCCTTCAGTCCCCATATTTCAACCTTTATCTTTGGATAAAAATATCTCAGATAATCGATACACTAAAATAATCATTAGCTGAAGCCCTACTTTGGACTAGTGAAGGACAAAAAGATCGCATGAGACAAATTATTTTCTTATTTCTGTCTGTGGCTGAAAGTGTACAACCATAGTCAACAGATTCATCTATGCTACAGACAAGGTACAGCTGCCCAGTAGAACCCCAATATTACATTACATAACATTCAGCCCCAACTCCAGCCACAGCCTCTTCTCCAATAGCACTGAATCTTTGAGCGGCTCATGCCCTGAGTACTCAACAGTTAGACATGTAAATAGACATTTTTTTCAACAAATTTGACATAAAACAATCTCGGGATTTCACAATACATTGTGATCCCACATTCAAAATAAAAGGAACAGGACAAGAGTTAAACCTCTGGAGAAAAGAAATGAATAAAAAATGCATGTCAACATCTTATTTGTTCTCATGGACCTGATCCATCCTCGTCTTGTAGGAATCGTCTTGTCCCATCTTTACAACATAAGGTAAAACAAGTAAATCGGCCAAAAAAGGACTATGTTTTGTTATGCCATCTATGTTTATGTTCGACAACTTGGCTTGCCTTGGATCCAGAATATGTGCTTCTTCAATACTTTACAGAGATGCGAGTCTGTTTTCAGATGCGCATGAATGACAGGTGGATTAGCCAATCAGGGACATGCATGATCCATCCGTATCAAAACAAATATGGTTAAGACGAAAAAAGCAACAATGTTTTTCAGTCCCTTATGATTTTGCAGAAATCAAAGAAAAAAATATCACGAGTTACTAAACTCTGTCTGAGGTGAGAGACATAGCATTTGATTTGTAAATGCTAAATGGTCAGGCTTGAGACGCAACAGAGGGCGTGGGGACCAGACTGATATCAATCTGTATGTCAAAAAAAAACTAATTAAAATAATAATGCTTAACCAGTTTTCTTTCTTCATCAGTAAACTGGGGTATTAGCCTGAATAAGGCCGTCTCCGAGTGCATAGACACGCACACACAGAGCAGGAGACTTGCGTGAGACTACACTGAGACAGAGGACAGATGAACGAGACAGAGCTACGTTGAATCACTTTAGCTCTGTGGTTTGTTTTGCAGTGTTGTTGCTAGCAGTGAAGGACAGCTAATGTGCTAACTACAGCCACATCTTGTCGGAGTTAAAGGGCCAGATCCCCATTCATCATAAATATGCTGGTAAATTTATGACAAAATATTTATAATTTTTATCTTTGGCAAATAGGCCTATGTATTTAAGTTTACTCACTGCAGTATGGAATTAACTGGGCCTAGATAATGATTGAGTAGATCTATTATTTTCATTAAATTAATAAAGAAATACAATTTCAGGTACCTTCTCTGAATTTATCGAATCGAACTGTTTTAGAATCGAAACAGGACCCCAATAATTGACATAAAATTGAATTGCCAGGGACTTAAAGATTCACCCCTATATCTCCATCTGAAATACTAAAAAGAACCAACTGTCATTTTGAGAACTACATAAATGATCAAAACCACATTGAGCATCCTCTGTCTATACCAACATCAATCATCATGCATTTCCATTTACTTCAATAAATTCTGTCCATTACATTACATTACATAACATACTAGTCTAAAAAGGCCTGGTTTGTTGAATGGCTACAGCAGCAGCAGCCAGTGATGGTAAACAGCTGGTCACATGATCAGAGAGAAAGAGGGGGTGATCATGTGACCGGAGCAGTGGGGGCTGGTCATGTGACACAGCTTTAAACGATGGGGGAGGACTGGCTCGGAGACTGCATAATGAGCAGGAGCAGGACAAAGCCAGGCGCAGATTAGAGAGGGAGGGACAGAGAGAGAGAGAGAGAAAGAGAGAAAAAGAGGGAATGAGAGTGGAAGAAGGGGTGATAGAGGGGGGACAACAATAAGAACGTTTCATTTCATTTCAGAGACTCAACCATCATAGAAAAATATGTACTAGCAATTTTACTGACAAATATTGTGATAAAGGTGATAGGAATGGGACGATAGTAAAATTTAGACTCATGATTAGAAGCTCAACAGAATTTCAATAGTTTTGACAACCCTAGCAAGGCAGGGGAGTAGGACTGGACGGTTTTGGAAAAATATGTAATATCTTGTGCTTTGATACTGGGATTCTGTTCAAAGTTCATGACGTGATAAACTAATAAAAGAATTCAAAGCATTTCAGAACATGTTTGTAGAGATCCAAACTAAAAGGTTGGCATTTGTTTTTGTTTTTTTTATATATAACAGGATCATTTGTTATCATTTGTTAGCGTAACCCCCACCTTTATTGGACAACACTGGTGTCAATCAGAAGCTAACGCGTGTGTTTAGCACTGAGGAAGAAAGTTGGCGCTGTCTTAAGTTTATCATGCCTGAAATCGACCAAAGAAATGTAAAGAAGTGACAGACCAGATTTCGTGTGTGGAATACTTTCCTGCAGCAGTTTCGACTCGGAGGATCTAACTTATTTTGTGGACATTTAGTGGATTATATTCTCTGGACCTGTGCGGAACGAATGAGACCAACTTTGTGGAATATGTTGATGTTTGACAGAATCAGAGCCTCAAAAGGTGAGTGAAGTCCAAATCCACATTTTTGGCTTTTCTGTAAAAACGTCTTTCCGCACTGTGGTGACTGCAGGTGAAAATTGTTTGCATATACGAAAAGACGAGCACAGTAGCTTTCATTTGAGGTGTACATTGTTTGCGTGACACAGAAGTACATGTACATTCCTGTAGAGTTGTAAAGTAGGCCCGGGCTGTCAGAACGTTTACAAATTAATAATTATCGCAATAATATCGTTAATCGTGATTATTTTGGTCACGATAATTGTGAGTCTACATTTTAATATTGTCCCATCCCTAGAGTTGACAGAGATAGTTACGACTGAAAAATGAAATGCTAAACAAAAACTAGATGCATTTCAGTAGGTCCTCAAAGCCTCCAATATGGTGTATAGTCAAATTGTAACACGTGCCGTTTGCCATCAAAACATGTTTTACCATGAAGTCAGCACTAATATTAAATCAAAATTAAACAAAAATACATTTGTGATTATTCATGAAAGATTAGGGATGCATCAATGTTATTTCTTCCAAAACATGTACGAGTACTTTTTTTGAGTACTTGCCGATACCAAGTACCAAATACCATCCTTTTTTAGAGGTCCTATTACAGTGGTAATTTAAATCCAATTCATTATTTATTATTCCCTATTGCTATCCAATTCATCATATTATAATTTGTTTAGAATTTCATTATTGTATCGCCTATTTCTGACAAATACCTATTTGAGGAGTGGCTTTAAATTTCTACCAAAATCACTAGGCATAATGAGGCGGTGACACGCATGGCCCGCACAGTCAGCAGGGACTCGGACCACCCGCTCCACACCCATTTTTCTTTGTTGCCCTCGGGCCGAAGGTACAGAACACTCAGGTGGAAAGCGGGCACGCTTCAGCAAAAGTTTGTCCCCTCTGCCATTGCTGCCCTCAATAATGTGTAACTTTCTTATTGTGTGCTGTCTGTCTTGTCCTTGTGTTTGATCAATGTTGTAATGTTTTCTCCATGTATGTACAGAGTTTGTGGAAACAAATTTCCCCTCGGGGACAATAAAGGTCTATCTATCTATCTAATTCCAACATAATTTAGATACCTGTAGCATTTACTACCTCATCAATGCCGATGGTGCTCTGCACTAACTGAGGGAGCCACTTTTAGCCAACAGTGAGTGTTCTCTTACTTTTGCCATGACCACAATTGCAACAAGTACCAATGCATGCACAAGCAAAGAATCACCAGCACCACGTAGCCACACTGGCACAGTGCTTCTGCTTACACAGTAGCATGCCAATATCCTTTGTGAACGATAGAAACCTTTAAGAGTCGTAGATACACTGGCCCAAAAAAAAGTAAATAGGTACAAGCCTCCTCCAGTGGTCAGGTCTTGGTTCATCAACAGTCTGTGCTTAAAGAATGAGGTCAGCTGACTACCTGAATATACTGAATGACCAGGTTATTCCATCAATGGATTTTTTTCTTCCCTGATGGCACGGGCATATTCCAAGATGACAATGCCAGGAGTCATTGGGGTCAAATTGTGAAAGAGTGGTTCAGGGAGCATGAGACATCATTTTCACACATGGATTGGCCACCACAGAGTCCAGACCTTAACCCCATTGAGAATCTTTGGGATGTGGTGGAGAAGGCTTTGCGCAGCGGTCAGACTCAACCACCATCAATGCAAGAGAATGCATGCAGTAATCAAAGCTAAAGGTGGTCCAACGAAATATTAGAGTGTGACCTTTTTTTTGTTGGTGACTTTTTTTTTGGCCAGGCAGTGCATTTCCATAGTTCATGTGACAGTCACGTGATTAAATAAATATGATTCTCTTTGAATACACATCCATTTTCCTTATTAGCATAGAGACAAAGTGACAGAAAGAGAGATAGACAGTAACAGAAACAGACAGAGATAACAGATAGACACACAGAGAGACAAAGTCAAAGAGAGACAATGACAATGAGACAGATGGCAAGAGACACAGAGAAAGAGAGAGACAGAGACAGACAGAGAGAGACGGAGAGATAAAGACACACAGAGTCAGAGCGAGAGACAGAGAGAGAGAGAGAAAGAGAGAAATAGACAGAGAGTCAGAAAGAGCAAAAGAAAGAGAAAAAGAGAGACAAAGAGACAGGGACAGAGAGAAAGTAACAGAGGGAGAGAGAGAGAGAGCGAGAATTACTTTTTCAAGGATGTCGTGGCCAAGATGAGCTGCTGCACACAACAAGGTTCAACAGGCCGTTCAGGACTACGGCGTAATTATTAGTGAAAGACTACAAGTAACAAAATACATCATACTGTGCTGATGCTTGACAACTTGAAGTAAAATGCTTAATTGCAATTTCAAACATTTGCTTACAATTACGTCAGAGTAGAATAGGTTTGACTGCACAAATATAAAATTGATAGTTTCAAGTAGATTTAAAAATACTCCACAGTCCACACACTTAAGGTTGCACGTTACTAACGATTACTCTGCACATGTCAAGTTTTGGACTTGAATAATTTTAAACTGGACTATACACAGACTAGTTGATAATTATTTCAATACTGAATTACTTGTGGTTGATCTATTAACTTGCTTCTGCCCAACAGCAAGTACAACATAAATACCCAAGAATATTTGAAATCGCTGAATCGCTGTTTTAGGACCATGTGAAACTAATGTTTAAAAAAAAAAAAAAAAAAAAAAAAAAAAAAAAAGGCTGTGGGCTTGACTTGCACACGCATTTTGTAGTTTGTCAAGGGTTAACTTCTCTGGCATGACCTAAAACACGCCCAACTAACTAGCTCTGCAGAGTGGGAGAGAGAAAGAGAGAGAAGAGAGGGAATGAAACAGAGAAGGGAGAGAGAGAGGGGGGACAGAGAGCGAAGGGAGAGGGAGCAAGAAGACGGAAAGAAGAGAGGCAGAAAAAGAGAAAAAGAAGAGTGAGAGAGAGACAGAAGGTGGAGGGTAGAGAGCGAGTCTTAAGCAGGCAGCCGAATGTAGGTTAATGTTGGGATAGCCCAGAACAATGGAGCTTTTGGTTTGGCTGGTTGTGTTAAAGCTCAGGGGGAGGATTAGGGCAAAGGTCGGGGTCGAGGCGTGGGGCTAGGAGGGTCACATGACCTGAATAGCAGTCTACCAGCACAGGACTATGATATAGAAAAGTTAGAAAAACGGATAGTAATAGATATTAAAACTAGATACTAATTTGAGCAGGTATTGATGATGATTAAAAAAAAAAAAAAAAAAAAAAATCACATTCACAGGGCAGAAATCAACCTGAAGAATGATCTTTAGCTGCATCAGAACAAGACCATATAGCCTTGTGTGAGCCGACTGTGTATATAAATGGACATACCTAACCTGCTAGCTGCCAGGAAGTGAGCATGGGCATGCTTCCGGCTCCATCACATCCCATTCACTTTCTATTGAGGACTCGTGATCCCTCTCTATGTAAATGGTGCTGTGAGCCTCGAAATTTTGGTCTTAAAATGTTTGCAATGTTCCCGCTCTATATTTCTAAATCAAGATATGAACATTAATAACAGACATATCAGGCAGCTTCTTCCACTGAGATCGCTCCAGCTAGCATTAGCAACAGGTTTGATTAAAAGCAGTGTGGGGGCGGAAAGGGGCGTTACCTTCAACAGCCTCGCTCCGGATTGGCTCTTTGGTTGATATGATACTCACGGTTAGATTTTCAAATATAGAACTCTACTCTAAATTTCCACCTACAAGTGCCTTGATATAAGACCACATGGTAGTATATGGTCGTTTCACCGTAGTTAGCTCCTCCCTTCAGATAGATATAAGGCAATGTCCATTAGCAATCTGACAAGAAATGAAGAAGCGACGAAACGTCTTCCCTCTTACACCTTTTCGTCCAATTGACAGATTTGAATTTCTTTTACTATATTAATATAAAAGAAAGGACTATTATTTAATCTTGAAAATCATATTCTGTTGTCAAAGGAAATTAATTATCATTGTGGCATCGGAATCAGTATTGAGCATCGAGTTTATTCCTTAGTATCGACAAAGAGTTTGAAATTTTAGTATTGTGATTTACTATGGAGGAAAGGAAGCCAAGTAGAATTAGAGCTGCATCTAATCTGATTAATCAATTGACGGCAGGCCATGATCGTGATACTGCATCATCAAATTTTGTATCATAGCAAAGCACTATTTCTATATTTAAGCACAACCGTAATCTGAAATACACAGAGCCTAAAGCCTTCGAAAACACGTGTAAATTTTTAAATATACTAGAAAACCAAAAAAAACCAACTTTGCAATAAGAGTATGACTTGCAAAAATATCCCATGGTATAAACAAAGAATGCAACATTTGATTGAGCAAAACTGCAGGTTGATTGACCACCAAATTTTTAAAAAATCATTTATTTCTGCATACATTTATTGCTGTCCTTTACACCCTCCCAATGCACAGAAGAGGTATCAGACGCTCACCTCTTTTCCAAGATTCTGCACTGTCATGTTCAGCTCTGTTCTTTTCCACCCAGAGGAGAAATTGCGGTCAGCGTTTAAATCCTTAAGATGCAGCAGCAAACAGAAAGATGTACAAGATGCAAAGGAAAACAGATGGGTTAAAATGCCAAAGGGGGTTACAATTAGGGAGTGGGTAATGTGCCAAAAACCGACACTACCAGTTACAGGTTTGGACACTTTTTCATACATTGTTCATCTTTAGTTTCATGATGATTTGCATTGTAGATGCTCACTGAAGGCATCAAAACTATGAATGAACACATATAGATAGGCCCATCTCGATAACAAATTTTGAAGTGCAATACATCGCTGAAGAAAATACAGACTATAAACGATAATATTTAATGCCATTATGCCACGGACACGATCACCCTAAAGCCCCCCCCCCCCCCCCCCCCAAAAAAAAAAAACAAAAAAAAAACCCCAAAACTATTCTATAAGTGGAGTATTGTTAATGAACATGAGCGGTGATATACCAATTAAACACTTAATGAGTCATAGAAGTTATTTATTTGACCCTTTACTGCTCTAATTTTTAGAAAAGTGCAAAAAAGAAAAAGTTCCTAACTACTACAAAGAAAAACTACCCAAGATAAATATTGACTTCCAAAAATACTTAAGTAAGTCGATATAACAATGACTGTGACAGGTCTATATATGAAATGTAGCAAACCAAAATCAAAATAACTCAAAACTTGCTGTAGATAAAAATAATTTAAAAAACACCCCTTTGCTTTGATCACTGTTTTGCACTCTTGGCATTTCTTGACCCTGACAAAGAACAGCTGTGAAGTGAAACCATTCCAGGAGACTTCATCAAGAAGCTCACTGAGAGAAGGCCAAGGTTTTGCAATGCTGGCAACAAAGCAAAGGGTGACTACTTTGAGGAATTTATTATAATTTTTTGTTGAGTTGAGTTAGTAGAGTTATTTGACCGTTTTTTGCTACATAATTCCATATATCTTCCGTCGTCTATCTGACATCTTCAATATGTATATAAAACGTACAAAGCATTAACCAAGGGAGAAAAAAAAACATTGAATGAGACAGGGTCACCAAACCTTTGACTGGTAGCATATATAAAAAAAATCTTTGATCACAATTTTGATTTTAGAATAATTTATGTAAACCTATAGCTTTATATTCTTCTTGTATCATTGCAATTGTTTAAATCTACCTGTCACCCACCCATTGTTGAGGCTGACTGATGCTTTCATTTAATTATTTTACATAGAAAGCTGAATTACATTTTTTTCTGCTCCTTAACTATTGACGATTTGAGGTGTTGCAATAGAATAGTCATCTTGACAATCAAAAAAAGGCCAACGTGGTAAAGCAAGACATCCACGACAAAACAGAAACATGCTCTTTCCATCGCAAGAAACACAAGTATGGCATCTTAAACATGGTCCTGCCTTCACCTGTCAGTCTTCATTGGATCACTACTACCACAGCTGTAAGACTTCAGACTAGACAAGCAGAACAAGCCGATTGACCAATGAGAAAAATAACTCTGAAGAACGTATATAGGTCGGACAAGATATAGAGCCCCGAAAAGATGAAAAGGGACACAAGAACAAACCAAGACTGTTTGGATAGAATTTATAATCAATGGATAGATTATATCTTCACGTTTTCATTCACAC
The DNA here is from genome assembly GCA_019594935.1 of Periophthalmus modestus. Lineage (NCBI taxonomy): Eukaryota > Metazoa > Chordata > Actinopteri > Gobiiformes > Gobiidae > Periophthalmus > Periophthalmus modestus. The sequence continues at coordinate 18,339,167 of JAIEZT010000026.1, forward strand.
ATTTCTGTACAACTGCTTCAAATCAAATAATAATCTTTTTTATGAATTATTTCAGAAAACGCATTGTGCTCACAGCAAATTATACAATCACTATAGTACTCCTCAGCAACAAATATAATGTGCCCTATATTAGTGGCATGGTTTACAAAAAAAAAAAAATAAATAAATAAATAAAAATCATTGTTCTATCTAAACACAGGCATTTTAAAACATAAATTTACATCTATTTTTATTATTTTAATCTTGTAAACAACTTGTTTTTTTTTTTTATGCTTTTGGACAATTTTCACTCAAAAATCTGTTAACATGTAATGGAAGAATAGAGTGACTAGAACATTTTAGTCTGGAAAATAGGGCTGAACAATTTGTGAAAAAATATATTTTTCTGATAAGCATTGTGGTTGCAATTCATATTTTAATAATAGGATTCTGTTCAAAGTTCTCATATTCCAAAAAAATTGACAAAGACTGAAATATGAACTGACAAACTAATATATAGGCCTGTCACAATAATTACTGACTGGTTGTTCAATACATAAAAGCTAGAATGATATATTTTGGGGCTCAATGTGCATATTTTGCAACAGTGGGGAGAGTTCTGGTATTTTGTATGCAATACGGTCACATTTGAGCTGTAGAGGGATGAAAAACTAATTATTAGTTAATTCTGCTGTTTATTTGTTGCAGCTCAGACCTTTAATGATACGGCATTTTTAAAAAGTGGTTTACTGGAAATATTCTGCTTTATTTTTTATTGTGTCAGTAGCATACAGTAGTTTTAATATCATTGTTTATTGTAATATTCCTCTGTAGCGCTATATCATGCTTCACAATATGTCGTTGTGACCGGTCTACTAATACAAGCAATTACATTTCCAGGTAGAGGTGCTCTAATCAGAATTTTTGAAGGCCGATCACCCATACGATCATCAGAATTTTTGATTGGCTATTACCAATCAAGTTAATACGATCACATGGATTTTGACAAACTGAGTCAAATCATTGTTTTATGCAGAATAAGACAGAGTATAAGACTGTTGCAGGGAAATTGTGGCATGTCAAAAATTGCAGATGATTTCCATTAAAATTGCCATTTTGAGTCGATAGTGATTAATTGTGCAGCCGTATCGAAAAACACCAACACCAAGTCATTTTGAACCTTACTCAAAGTGGTAGAAAAATGCTCCGATATGATAAAAAACCGGCACAAAAATAATAACCCAGTATCCACTGCACACGATCAACCCCATTAAGACAAGTATATCTCAAAGCACATACAAATCGAATCATGTTCATACTGTGAGCAAGGAAGAAATACTAAATAATTGCACAATATTTATTTTACAACTTGGCGAGATTACCAATCGTAAACAAGATACATCCACTTTACATTTCTTTGTGTTGGACTATTTTGATTCACTAACGCAAATGAGAGTATAAAATGTAAGCCATTTTTGACAGGCTCTTAAAATAGACTCCACTCATTCATTAAAAAACTAGATGTTTCACACAAGATAAAACTGTGTGCACATTTGAAAAATGGATTGTTGGAATTCATGAGGAATAATGACTCAGAATAAACAACGGCATGTGCACTTCCTTTGGTATAAGCAGAGACAAGATGCAGGAGAAGGCTTAAGTTCCAAATAAAACTATATCAATACACAAAGTAGGACTGGGCCAATATTACTATTCTAGGATAATACATATGCTGTTACTCTATTGATATTGTTGGATGCTGTACCACAAGACGAGTCATGAGATTGGGTTCATGAGAATAAGACAAGACAAGATTTTGATATTTGACGTTTTTAATAAATAAATTGTGCAGTTCAGTTTCTCAATTTTGGCCTTGTCATTTGTGATTTAAAAATTATGTCATTGTAGGACAACGTTTTGGAATGTCAAGAAATTAATTCGCAGCACTTAGCTTTTTTTTTGTCCAATCCAAATGTGAAAACATGGGGAAAAACCTTATGAGATCTTTTGGCACAAGATCTTGTCTCATCTATAATATTTTAGACAAAGGAAAATGTCATGGCAATACATTTGGCATATTCACTGTTTTGATGATTAAAAGGGGTGCATATCATATCAAATCTATGCAGGTAGCAGTTTAACACCATCATTATTTCCCAATATTAAATTAATAAAGTAATATAGGATAAAATTTGAAACTGTACAAGCCCTAAAGATTTACATATTTGAAGAACACATGGGATTTATCGGGGTTTATCATAGAAAATATATATTTTGTCCATGAAGGTTTCTCCACATTTTGGTGCCAGTAAAAGTATATTCATTTGAAATTCGATAATGCAGCAATTAGAGCAGTTTGCTTTACGAAAAACCTCTCAAATCCACCAAAAAGCAGGACATTAGACCTATTTTGCACAAATTCCCTGGGGGAGGACATCCAACCCCCCCACTTCTCCTTCATCTTACCTGCTTGGTAGGACCTTAGTGTCAAATATGGGCATCAATTTTGTATGTACCACACAAACCCTTAATTGCCCATTTATTTTACATCAATATGATTGATGTCACCTGGCCCTTTAACCTCGCCATTAACCTGGCCCTTCACTTCATCCTCCAGCATCTGGACTCCCCGGGAACCTACGCCAGGATCCTGTTTGTGGACTTCAGCTCTGCGTTCAACCCCATCCTCCCTGCTCTGCTCCAGGACAAGCTCGCTCAGCTCAACGTGCCTGACTCCACCTGCAGGTGGATCACTGACTTCCTGACAGACCGGAGGCAGCACTTGTGGCTGGGGAAGAACGACTCGGACACTCGGACAATCAGCACAGGATCTCCACAGAGCTGTGTACTTTCTCCTCTGCTCTTCTCCCTGTACACCAACAGCTGCACCTCCAGCCACGACTCCGTCAAACTGGTCAAGTTTGCGGATGACACCACCCTCATCGGGCTCATCTCGGACGGGGATGAGTCTGTCTACAGGGGGGAGGTGGATCGGCTGGTGTCCTGGTGCAGCAGCAACAACCTGGAGCTCAACGCCCAGAAGACAGTGGAGATGATTGTAGACTTCAGGAAAGTCACAGCCCCCCTGCCTCCCCTCGCCTTGACTGACACCCCCATCACCACTATGGACTCCCAGGACCTCAAGTGGGAGCCGACCATCAGCTCACTCATCAAGAAAGCCCAGCAGAGGATGTACTTCCTGTAGCAGCTGAGGAAAGCCAAGCTGCCGGTCCAGATGATGGTGCAGTTCTACACGGCCATCATTGAGTCCATCCTCACCTCCTCTATCACTGCGTGGTTCGCTGGGGCCACTGCCAGGGACAGACAGAGACTGCAGCGCATTGTGCGCTCTGCTGAGAAGGTGATTGACTGCAGCCTTCCACCTCTCCAGGACCAGTACGCCTCCAGGACTCGGGGGCGAGCAGGTCGTATAGCAGCTGACACTTCTCACCCTGGACATGGACTATTTCAGCCACTTCCCTCTGGCAGGAGGCTACGGTCCATCAGGACCAGAACCTCTCGTCATAATAACAGTTTCTTCCCCTCTGCTGTTTCTCTCATGAACACTTTATAATATCTGCACTAAACTGGACACTTTATAACACTGGTCACCCATGTTGCACTGTTGTTGTTGTTTTGATGTTGCTATTGTATATATTTTCTACCTCCTGCATAGTCTGTGAGCTCTGCTCACGGACAATGGCAATAAAACTTCTTCGGATTCTGATTGGGTTCACATGCATTCTCTATCTAATTTGGGTTCCAACAGAAAATATTTTCAGTCATCTACAAAACAAAAATATAGTGGGTATAATTTCTTTGTAATAATTGTTGACTTAGAGTATAACCATTAGCTTAGACTACATCTTTCATTATAACATCTGTATAAAAAAGGGGGATCTGTTTGTAGAAGCTGTGATAAAATAACTAAAAAATATCCTGGAAAAGTCCTGGAAAATGCTTTCAAGCAAAGTGTGGGAATCCTGTTTATTGAGACAACATTGGCGTCAGTTACAGCGTTACTGCCACACACACGCAGAGACACACACAAATACACACACCACGCACACACACATACACAAGTGCACACTGCTGCTGCTGGCACACACTCACATGTTGTGTAATAAACATCAGGCTCCACCCCCTTTGTCCTGTCTACAGCGCAGATATTCCTCTGAAGGGAGACAAGCAAGGAAACCAGGAGTAAAAAAACAAAACCAACTTAAGAAGCTACAAAAAATAAAAAGTCTAGAATTAGCTGAACCAGAACTGAACTGGAACCAACAACAGGACTAAGAATACAGCAATATTAATTCAAAGTCATGTAATCAAAAACACAGAGGAGAGCCTTTGGACTAGCTGCTTCCCTAAAGCCAAAAACAATCAGAACTTGTACAATCAGAACCTGTACACCAGTACATATGCGATACCTTAGTGCACGGTTAACAGCGAGGCCTGTAAAAAGACCTCATCCTCAGAATACAAGTCCATACTTAGTCAATTTGACCAAAATTCAGCTTCCACTGCAAATGAAGGCATTAAAGAGGGAACACAAATCTGTTTTCTGTCATTATTAGCCAAGAGTCAGCGTTGAAGCTGCTCTGGTCGTTAACGCTAACATCAGCCACAAGACGTAAACAGCTGCGGCACTCATCTCTGCGTTCTACTATAAATATTCTGTGTGATATCGGATCAGTGAATTTGACCAGGACTCACTGATACAATATTTCATACCTGTGGAGCCTTGGAGCTTTAGTCAAAACTAGGGTCTGTTTCAAAATTTCTACCAGTCCAGAGGGCCCTCAAAATAAATCAGAATTTTAAAATTACCTAAATGGGATCTAACCAGGAATATATAAAGTCTGAAATGAAACTAATCTAATGTAGGACCAAATCAGTCCATACCAGGACAAAACTAAATCTAAGATAAATAGAGTCAAATTAACACTGAGATAAAAACGTATAAATTGCACAAACTCCATAAGGCAAATCACAAAAAGACTTTTACCTGTACCACTGACTTCATAGTAATAAGATCAAATTAACCTAAAGAGCATTTAGTGTAAAAACCCTAACCCTAACAAGGGCTGCACGATATGACAAATAGATGAGATATTCAATAATGTAATAATATGTTTAATATCGCGATAACTATATATTAATATATATTTTTTGGCACAAGACCTTCAGTTAAATTTAAACAAAAAAATGCACATGCCTTCATTTACTAGTAAAACTGAGTAAAAATAAAATCTTAAAGACAACACCAAGTCCAACCCAAGTCTAATGGAGGCCTTCATAAGTAAAAATCAAGAAAAAAAAATCTGCCTTTTTTTCCCCATTTTACTTTCCAAAAACAGTACTCTTCTGAAAAATGGAGAACTTTGTGTCGTTACAATTGTGTGTGTATGTATGTATGTATATATATATATATATATATATATATTAACATTTAAAAAAAATTAACATTACTTTATCATACATGAAGCTGAATTTCATGAAATCAGAGTTGCACAATGAGAATATGGTGTAGTCATGGTGTCAAAATCATTGTAATCACTCAATTTAGTGTTATACTGAACACTGCAACCTCCCTGTTCGCACCACCACTGTTTTATATTATACTGCTACAGTGAATAGTATAGTTAGAATATTTACATTAGTAACCACATGGTCCACACGTGTTCCATTTTAAATACGACAGTGGTTTTTGGGGGTTCCCCTCAAAAGACCTGAAACGGCTGCGATCATAAAAACAGAAAAGAGGAACAAGATCAGGCCTCTCTGTGGGAGGGAAAGGGCAACATTTTACTACTTTACCATGACACATGTCTCTGCGCAGTGACAACCTACTGCATATATACGGCTGAATATGGGCAAATATTTTTCTGACAAACATTGCAATTATGTTTAGATTTGCAATGCACGTTTTAATAGTCGGATTCTGTACAAAGTGTACCTTGTAAACATGCAGCCTTAACCATTTGTAATATGAACTGATATAGATATATATCTATATCGTTCAATATGATTGGTTTAACAATATCGTGTAGGCCTTGCTCTGGTGGGAAACTATTTTTAGTATCTCATTTGAAACACATGTTTCAATGTGCCGTTTATTGCATTTAGAAAAGGGTTTACTGACATTAACTAGCTTTAGGGTTGTTGAGTCATAAATTGGTCTCCAGTATTATGTATATTGTAATATTTTCTGTAGCAAAATACAATGTGTTATTTATGAGGATGAAGTGCAATAGTGAGTGGTTTCTGGTATTGGGTTTTCTGCGGCTTATGGAGCAGGTGCAACACATCTTTGCCTTTGTGACTGCCCATTACATAGTATCTGCATATATAGTTAATAAAACTATGCAATTAATGTGTCTTTAATAAGTCTTGAGGTGGGAGAAATGTTAATATGCCATTGTTGATTGTTTATGTGGCTTTGTTTATGTTAGTTTTTCGTTTAAGATGGCAAATCCACTTCACTCCAGACTGAGGGTATTTTGGATCTTACAATGGTCTTAAATAACTAGAACTAGAACTTAAAGTCTAATATTTGAAGATACTTAGTTTATGGGCATGGACTTTGGAGAGGCAGCACGTCACAAGATCTGTTTCCCCAATCTAAAGAAAAATGTACTGTACAACAATAAGGACTAAATAAATCACTTTTACCTGGAGATACAATTCATATTCTATACTACACAATTAAAGAAAAACAATCCTAAAAAATATTTCAAGACGGATTAAGTATCTATTTAAAGTTGCTTATTTGATCAAATAACATTAAGAATTTACCTTTTCTATAAGTTAAAACAAAACAGAATGAGTTATTAGCTTTTTATTAAACGTCTACGCTATTACATAAAAATTGGACTCAAAAACTACTCAGAGTGAGAGGTGCATGCTTTAAAGGATATTTACAGTTCACTATAGAAAGAGCAAGAGTGAGTTCTCTTACTTACAGTTTCAATAGTTGATCTTTGACATCTTTTGGGGCACCCAAAGAAAATGTTTAGTCGCACTGGGCAAAATTTTAGGTGCATGTGTGCCCAAATTGGTCACACTCTAAAAGGTTGGATCCTTGCTCTCCTAATTTCTTACAGTGAATGAGTCCTTCGGCAAGACATTTTAATATCTCATTCTCCAGTGGCTTCACTTTTAGGGAGAGTTTTGGCAATCTAGTTTAGCCCTGGAATGGTACTACAGACCTGGTTTAGATCTGCTGTACTTGAGCAAGCCATGTCTTTACAGGCTATTAACTTCATAAAATGTGGAGGCTGCCAAGATTACAGAAATTGCCATTCTCAAAAAATGTCGTACGGAGCATTTGGTACCATTTTTGTTGTACTCCATAAAATGACTAATAACATACAAGAGTTGAAAATATTGAAAGCCACTTGTTATGACATTGTGGATATTGTTACAGCCAAACTGACTGTAAGGAACTGAGGGAATACCGAGTCCTTATATAATTGTACCTTGTGTCCAGCGTCTTGGTCAATACTCTGTGCTCTAAGAGGCTTACCTTCTCCCTGTCAGGCCCATGGAGCCCTGCTGTAGTTACTGTACAAGCTAACACAGGAGATTGGGGCTTATGCTATGTTTCCATATTTATCAACTTATCATAAAAAATAACATATCAATAAATAGTCTTTGCCCAAAAGAGACTCTACTAACAAATACAGTGATTCCCTTAATTTTTTGCCAAGACGACGAGGTACAAAAAATTATGTATGTTTTACATCTTGATGGAGGTGATAAGTGAAAAATGTACAAATTATTATGCAGGTGAAGTTACGGTTCTGCTTGTTTTAGTATTTGTGGCCATCATAGACCATCACACTGCAATATATTCACCACTAGAAAGCACAAAATAGTCACCTAATTATAATTGGGCAGTATTAATAGCTTTGTGAGAAGTTATTAAGAAAAGGAAAGAACAGGTACTTAATATTGTGAAACAGTTTGTGTTTAACCAAAATGAATTGCTTTGTGGGTTTTATATTTAATGCTTCGAGATTTTTTTTTAAAATTCCATTCTCGATGTAAAAGTGAATTTGCGGATTGAATATATAGATTGTGTAAAATAAAGCTCGTTCCTACGTTATTGGTTTTTAGGTGGTCCTTTTCAGGTTCAAAGCAGCCGTTGCAGACAGCCATCTAAAACAGACAGCTTTTGTATCAGGCAACACACCCCCAAGATGTCACTGTGACTGGGAGAAGCACGCTGTTCGTTATTCAGCAGCACACTGCCTTTTTGTGCCTAAAACACGGTTTGGGCTGTGGAAATTTCTAGAATAAATAAAAGCCATAGCTAATACAATGCCTATATAGGAGAAAAGCGTTAAACAGCACCTCCCACCTAAGGACATACCGCTGGTGCTACAGAGCCAGCATTGCGAGGTTGAGCGCTAAAATGCTCAACTTTGGCATGGTAAGTAAACAGAAGACAAATGGGACCTGCATCGTTCTGTTCTGTTCTGCTTTAAGCACACTGCGTATATAAATATCAATAGTTATGGTGTGAAAACTGAGTGGATGCAGAGCTAGCGCTTACACGGTTATATTCAGTATTACGAAAGCAGAGCACAACCTGAGACAAAAGCCCACTGCAGCCTGCCTGCCCTCCCCAGCGCTTCAGAGCTAACCTACGTTAGCTGCTGGGCTAACTGCGCTCTCCGCTAAGCTCCGACATTTTACTCTTACTGCGTGTACTCTCATGGGCGTTCAGTTTCTAAAGGCGAAACGAACGTGTTTCTACAGTACTGCACAAAGTAAAGAAGGTGTGGGACGCACGTGGTACAAGCCTATACCAAACCCACGCAAAACATTACATTCATTTCCCACGCAGTTTACGTCAAGTTAGCTTAACTCTACATTAGCCTACGTGCTACAGAACTTAGCCAGATAGCTAACGTTAACAGGGATTTTAGTCCTCCTGCTCGGAGCTAAACCAGCACCAAAACTAACCAAAGCTCTTACCTTTAAACGGGCTCTCGCGTCCCCTGCGTTTCATTCAGCTTCTGTTATATGTGTATGTTGCGCAATCTATAGAATAATTGCCTAAATAGTGGCGTTTACCGTAGCCTACGGCTGTGTGACGTTCAGTTTGAAAACATCAGCCGCTCGTCTCTGAGAAAAGCCCAGCAAAACACGGAGCCGCGCCGTGATTGGCCCAACGCAGACACGTGACCCCCCCAGCCCCACGGAGCGAGTCTGTCTGCGGGACGGGCTGTACATGGGGACGTGCCGAAGTATTTTACCCGCATTTTTGTAACGTAGCATGTAACTACCAGTACAGATCCCGTTGTTGTTACGCTCGGCATCGTATTTCATCAGATGGTAAGGTCCATGACATCCGTTAATGGACTTTAATGTTTAATTTTGGGCTAAAAGCTGAAGGGAGAGAGCAGTAATGGGCGCTTGACGTCATCTTTTCCGCTGCTGTTGCGGTCAGTGGGAAGTTTCTAGAACATCATAGTTATGGCTCACGGAGGATTGGCGGTTGCTATCTTTTTGTGAGCTCGTCTATGTCATTTCCTACACTTTAACAGCCAGTGCACGCAGTTAATTCCTCTTTATCCCCGCCAGTTCTTCATGGCAGGCCGCTTTGGTTTGGTTGCGCAGTGACATTTGCATCATACTGCGGCGTGTGCGCATGCGTCCTGGTGCATAATAAATGTTGCGGAGCCGAGCTTGTAATTCACGAGGCACTGGAGTGGGGGAGGGGCAGCGGCGAGACACGAACACGCCATCGCATCGGGGTGGGCTGCAAATGACAGGAGCTGGAAGGGCGCTTTTATTAGGCTATATATTCTCAATTTGCATATATATATAATGTTGGATCCATGATACAGGGATATTTGGATTGTTGTGCATTTAAACTTCTTGATTTGCACTTTTGTAACTGTATTGTGTGGAATGAATGAAAATGAAATACAATTAAAGCTTTACGATTTGCTCCTCTTTCATGCTGCCTTTACATTGATGCTTGTTGCCATGGAAACGTGAGTCAGATCCAGATATTTTGTCATCATAACAACAAAAGGGTTGATCGTTTAACTCCCAGAATAGGGTGGCACGATTTTGGGGGCAAAAAATAGTATTTCAATTTGCAAACGCAGATTGTGATTTGGGTGCATGTTTAAAAAGGATTATGTTAATAGTGCACATTGTAAACAACTCCACTAGCATTAATATTTGAGAGAAGAGTTTAACTTGAACTGATAAACTAATACAAGAAACACATGTTTGCAGAGGTCTAAACTACAGGTACAGCAAGATCTGCAGCCTTTGCAATTTCAGAAATACACCAACTCAGATTGTGATTTTGATTCAGCTGCAATGTGATTGTGCAGACCTAAAAGAGAATAAAATGTAAACATAAAAATATGAAATGTATTAAGCAGTCACCATAGGATTTTTGAAACCTCTGTAATGTTTAACCTACACTTATAGTAATTACATATTTCCAGCTATGGTCAAAGAATGGATTAAAAAATAATTTAAACGCCCATTGAAATAACCCAGAATTGAATGACTGCTCTTATTATAACAGTGTTTCTAGTTGTTTCCATGCGATTCAAAAGTCTTACTGTTGTCATAGCAATTAGCAATTTAAAGCAAAATATATCTTTTGAATGAGGGAAAAAGTCCTCAAAATGGTGCAGGAACAGGAAGCTTAAACACATGTATAGTGGTTGGCAGGTTGAGAGAACGGCACACTGACACCTAGAGCACATGTATAGGAACATTTTATTTACACAATATAATTTTAACATTAGATTGTTCTGATGGGTGCCACGTGGTGCGATCATTACAAATCCGGCCTTACACCAAAACCAGGTCCCTTGGGTGGCTCTGTTAAAGAAGTTAGTCCACCAGCTGGTTCACATGAGAAACGGCCACTCCTGCAAGAAAAGGAAAAATGCAGTGTAGGACAGATGAACAAAAAACAAGAAATTCCAGCTGAAATGCAATACTTTCTATTCAGACGGAAAGAAATAATAAACAGATAAAAATAAAACCACCACAAGACAAATTATTTTCATTTTTACTAAACACTAAATAGGAGAAAAGCTACACCTTAATTTGCCTTAATAAAGCATGAATAAAAACCTAAACGATAGCTCAAGTAAGTCGATAGCAAAAGAAAAATTAATCAGTGCACAATTAAATTTAAATAAAATCCTGTCAACTGGACAAAAGTTTTAGAGTGAAGACATTTCGCCACTCATCAGCAGAACAGCTTCTTCAGTTCTGGTCAGACTGATGGCGGACATGGCCTTATATCCACCTTCAGATAGATCAGGCAATATCGGCCAACAATCTTTATTTTTTCTTTTGCTATGGACTTAATCAATAATGAATAAATATTTTAGTGATGACAGAAAGGCAATAACTTCTTAAAGCGCATATGACAAGGTTAGAGTACTTTTTTACTCTGGTGAAGTTTATTATGCGACTTCCTGGTTCGACATGGGCAGCAGATGTTACATATGTAGAGGTAATCCTATAACTGTTACCAAGCAACCATAATGTTAACAGAAGCCACTACTTGTCTAAATTACACAATAGTTATGATTGGACTAATAAAAATGTATGATTTCTTCTCAACCTTTTTCTACAAACTTCTACTTAGCTGATGTTAAATTATGATAAATATTTGGCACAGCTACTAACCCCACCAAACCAAGTCATAATTGGAAAAACATGAAAACCTGTCATATGCACGTTAATTAATAAACAAACCCTAATTCCTAACCATGATTCCTTAATTAAGTGTAACTAAGCCTGAGTCATTCTTAATAAAATATTTGTTCATTATGAATTACATTTTTTCTTCATGCTTTATTAAAGTGTTAAAGAGCGTAGTGGTTATAAAGTGTAATCAGTGAAAGCTTAACAATACAGTAGATAAAATAAAATAAAAACATTTACAGGAAGTAAATGTTAGTGGCAAATTCACAGCTACACTTGAAAGTTCAAAACTAAGGCATTTAACAATTAAATAGCATTACTCAAACAAGGGCAGAGTGTGAAAACAATGATTTAATAATGTGTAAGGTTAAAAAATGTCACTTAATTTTAGTTTAGTTTCCTGAAAGATAAATTGAGAGAATTAAAATGAAAATAATAAATTGCATTTACCTGGGTCCTGGTGGAGGGACTCTGCCGGCTTTGAGTTCATCAATAATATCCTCCATGTCTTTGGGCGTCAGGTCCTCCTAAAATGGCAAACACAACATAATCTTTTATTAACTGCTTTGTTGAATGTTTATATACAATCAAGAGAAATTAAAATTATAAAATACTATTACACGAAATTAAAAACAGTCAAAGGCTCATCGAGACTGATTAAAAATACAAAATAATCGTGTGTAATTATGTGAAATTATGTGATTTATGCAGGGTTGTCAAAAGTATCAAAAATCAAGCTGCTAATCAACACAAAATACTGCTCATTTGAACAGGCATTAACACTAAAACAAGTAACATTAACCAGACAAAATTTGAGCTTTCCTGAACAGTTTTTTAGAGTCATTTTGAGCTTTATCAGAACTAGTATCAATATTACTTTATGTATGAAAATTAAATTCTATTACTAAAAAAGGAGCATGTTTTATCTTCGTTGTGGTGTTGTATGCGAGTCAAGTATTGAGTCAATTACGTAGTTCTGAAATAGAGTATCATGACAACACGAGATTAGACATTCACCAAACATTTCACACACAAATGTTAAATAGTGATACTTAGACTCACAATAATTACAAATGACAAAAAACTGACATTGCAATTTATGACTAAACTATCACTACCACAACTACTTTATTTAAAGATGCATTATGTAAGATGTTAAGGAGATGGTGAAAACGGGGGTTAATCGGAGCAATGACATCTTGAATACAGGAGCATAAAGATTACTAAAACATGCACGAATCACTCTAAATACAAATTCAAGAGGGTAAATAACAAGGGAAACATTCCAGGCAAAGCAATAACTTTTCCATGGAGTTAAGCAAATCGCAGACACATAACCAGAAATGTTTTACATAGTGCACCTTTTAAAAAAAATGACCTCAAAGATATAAACCAAACCAAACTAGTCCAAACTCACATAGTAGTTGTCGTTGATCTGGACCATTGGAGCATTGACACAGGCTCCCAGACACTCCACTTCGAGAAGACTGAACATCTTATCTGGGGTCGTCTCACCTGGCTTGATACCTGCACAGATAAAATACATATTGTGTTACTAAAGCCAAAACATGTCACTTTAAAAGCACATATGATAGTACAATACTTAAGCTGTAACACTAAACACATGGGACAAAAGTATAGGGTCACAACTTTGATCATCAGAAACTTAAGTAACAGGGTGTGTTTGGGCACTTTTGATACATAATGCAGGATGCAGTCGATTTGACACACTCTATTTCTGTTCTTAACTATATACTTACTTTAATCTGCCTCCATCTCACTTCACCTTTATATGCCAATGGAAAGTTGTGATAAGGTCTGAAACCTAAGCAATTTACACATATCCATGAGTTTTAGAACAATAAAAAAAGTAGGACTACCATAGCAATACAGAATTTAAGGCATGTTTATGTTTTTTCAAGGTGATTTTAGATACCCAATAGGTGATTTTAGATTTTAGATTCACAATGACTGGCTAGTTCCTGTTCAACAAAAACAGTCAATATAAGATTATGGCAGGCTTAGATAAGGTTGTGTCATGTAATGAAATAAATTGTTTTTATGACAAAACTATGTTTGGGGGAAATGCTGTGAATGAATTGCAGACTTCATTAGACATTAAAATGTTAACAATGTTACAATTGATATCTCCAACACTAACAGTTAAGAGATCCTATTTGGTTTTATTGTGTTTTTAATTATAACAAGGTTAAAACAGTTTAAACATGAAATTGAACAAAGGCTTCCAGTTTCTTTTTACTTTCAATTGTCTAAATCTCAATGTAAACAATGTATTTGGTCTGTAACAATTAAACATGACTAATTGGCAATGGGTAGTTCAATAATTGTTGACTATTTTAATAATCTTTAAGGTGTTATCTCAACAATAAACAGACTAAAATCATAAGCAAGGAAAACAGGTTTCACTGAAAATACAGCACTCTTATTGAATCAAAATAAGATAATCTTATGCCAAGCTTAAGGTGCACTTTATTGTCTGTGTAAGGAAATTTGTGCTCTGCATTTTAATAAATTCCTTAATGCCACGGGGGCTGTGTGTCAGAAGCCCACTGATTTTTTTTTTTTTTTTAAACTCTTTGTATGAGTAACCCTTTATTATTTGACTCTCTATATCTCCAAAGCTAAAAATGCTTTATGAAGTGGTAGTTTTCAAGTTAACAGCTACCTTTTACCTTTTGTTCAGTAGAGATGGGCAAGTCCAGCACTGAAACTATCGACATGATTCTTGTGAAGGGGTATGGAGTTTAAAACCACACAACATCACAAGATGGAACAGCGCTGTGTTTGAGAGAACTCAGCCTAAATATGCAGGGTTTGTGTGTTAAACGTGCATGAATGAAACAAAACACAACTCTAGGTATGTTTTGATGAGGAACCATTATAACAGATCAGAAAATAGCATAATATGGGCCCTTTAAAAAATCTTCAAGGCATAATGACTCATCGACCACTAAAATAATGGTTAGCTGCAGTGTTATACTACATGCCTCCATTACAGACTGAATCAAAAGCAGTTTCCTGTCCATATTTGTGTGTCCTTTTGCCTGTAGCTGTGAGGAAGCATCTCTTACCCAGCTTGTTCTGGATGGTCTCCAGGATGCTGTCGGAGTTGCAGAGCATGCACGGTGTGGTGGTGCAGATCTGGATGAAGTACTTTCCCACAGGCTGCCGCAGGAACATGGTGTAGAACGTGGCCACTTCATAGACTCTCATGGGAGGGATTTCCAGCACCTCGGCCACCTCGAGTTCAAAACAGACACATGTTTCTTATAGGGAAAGTAGAACTAATACACACTGGGTCAAAAGTATCAAAAATCAGATACTAAATCGATCCCAAAATTACTATCAAAACCAGATACTCATTTGAGCAGGTATCAATATAAAAAAGTCACATACACAGAAATTAACCTGGATACCTTTAGAATGGTCTTGAGCTGTATTAAAACAAGTATCAGCCCACATAGTATACACCCATGGACCACCATGCAACATACTTGGACAACTGACATATATATATTTACACAGATATAAAACTAAACAGCAATATAAAATAAAGTACTGTACTACGGTTTTAATGCTAAAAAATACTGTTTAAATAAACCGTTTTTTATTGTCATCATGGTATTGGCATTGAGAGTCTATTCTTTAGTATCAAAATAGAGTTAGAAATTTTTGTGATAACACTAATACTAAATAGCACAAAGTTATACGTTTTCCAAGTTATTTTCAATCAATTACATTATCAATATAAATGAGTGACATTTTAAACTTGACATTATGTAAAATAAAAATATTTTCAGCAGAGAGGGGGTAGTACTTTTCCTTAAGTATTTTTTTTAAGAAATTGTACTATTCAGAATACTTTTATGGCAGCATACTTTTACTCCTACTTGAGTAATATTCTTATTGAAGTAAAAGTACTCCAGCTTGAGTAAAGGTTTTGGTTACTCTTCCCTTTGTGAGTGAGTCTACAAGTGACAAAAGTTTTATGTTGACAATATGAAATTTGAACATTTGTGTTTCTTGCACCGCTCCTTCAGACATGATTTAGTTTGCCTCATTTTCATGATTATTCTTTGAAAACTGCATATTTGAGCATTATTTAATAATTTGTCCTTCAAATTACATTAACTATTATAAATTAATTATAAATCAGACATTATGTCCCAACTCTATTCTTTTCTCTTTTCCCAAATACTTTTTTACTCCTGCATGAGTAATTTCTTGGACCATTTCTTTGTACTTCTACTTGAGAAATATTGGGTACTCTACCCACCTCTGCTTTTCAGTAAGTACCTTGTTCATGGCGGAGATAGGGAGCCATCCGTGTTGCCTCTGAGCTAAATCCAGCACTGGGATGGTGGCAGCCTGCTTGTGTCCATGTGGGTAATTTGAAATAATGGCTTCAATTCTCTGTAAGAGAAAATGCACTGTTGAAATATTTGGTCACAAAAATATACAGTAATATTATGTTACAGAAAAAATATAGTTTATATAGTTAAATCACTGACAGTTCTTACCTTTTTATTTTCCTCTGTGAATTCAAATGGGGTGTTCGGGTTATTATCCGGCGTGTCTCTGTGCTAAAACAGAACAGAAAAAAAAAAAAATCACTTTATATAAAATGGCACTCTAAATAGCCAATAATACTGTTTAAATTAAACCAAACGTATCAAAAATCAGATATTAATCATTACTAAAACTAGTATCTAAAGTAGATACTCATTTGAGTAGGTATTGGTACTAAAAAAATTCACATTCATAGGACAGAAATGAATTTCTTAGTATTGAAATCGTGTTTAAAATTGTGAGAACACGAATTTAAACGAAATCACTGTGTGATAACACTGCCCCCTGGTGTAGAGTGTGTTAAAAGAGTTACCTTGTAGTGACTGACATAGGAGCCTATTCAATATTAAAGTACTAAGGAGAAAAACATTGAACAGGAACTTGTTTGTGCCAATAGCAAGTGTAAACATGCATAATATTGCCTTGGGATTGTGAAACCATGGTGTATTTCCATAACATGAAAACACAAATGATGTTTCTGGTGAACAGTGGCTTTAATTAGAACATGTGCTAAGGGCTAAAAGAATAAAGTGGTGTCTCGGGATTAATTAATACAATATAAATAATTAAGTAAGTGTAAGTAAGTGCTAGACAAGGTCCTGTTATCTAAAGATGAATGTTATCGTGCAAGACAGAACAGAGTGAAATGGGGTAAGGTGGGAGGAGGAAAATGAACATGTAGTAAAATTTCAAACTTAATTTTGATGCTAAGAAATAGACTCGAAACTCAATACCATGAACCTGGTCCATGGAACCTATGGAACCTACCTGAACGACTAAGAGATTACACAGATATAAGGACATATAAAACATATAAAAGAATATACTACAATTTAATGTTGAAAATCATATTTTATTGCCTAGATAAAGATAAATTCTATCATCATTCCTTAGTATGGAAATGGTAGTGACAACACTAGCATATCAGATGGATGAATACATTTCAAATGTCTATTCTACGTAAGTGAAGCACTTGTAACTTGAAACTTGTTCTGAAAATGGGTCATTTCTCAAAAACTCACCACAAAAATACCCCCAGCTCCAGCTCTTGCAGCCGATCGATGCAGCCCTCTCACCTGTCTGGCCTAAAGGCACAACAACAAAGGTAAGAGACGCAAACAGTGACACCGTGCCACTGGGTAAAAGCCCTGATTTAATATTTGTCCATGTAAGCTAGCAGGTATAATGTCGTTCCCCCAGAGACTATGTACTCGCTCAAAATTTAAAATACTCTAGAATCTGAAGCAAAAAAGGTGAATTAGAAAAAAGGATTCAATAATTCTATACTTAATAAACAAAAACAATAATTTATATCTATTCTTGTGCTATAATACGCAAGGTTGAGGCTAGCGTTAGTGATGTAAACAAGGATCCTTTGAGCAACGTGTTACAAAATCCGTGCGTTTCCTTGTAATAAAGCACTTTAACAGTACAATTTCATATTTCTTTTATCAAAAACATCAGGTTAATTGAATTTAAGTCCGCTGTAAAGCTTGAAAAGTCTAGACTCGTTCAGTTTTTACAGCTTAGGCTAAATGCTAAATTACTCAACGTTAGCTTAGCGGCCTTCAGCGGTTGTCCTTGTGAGGAGTCATGGCATTTTCATTCACATTTATAAAATCTAAACATTAGCAGTTGTTGCAAATGAATAAAGACATTAATTATACCGTTTGCGACACGGCAGACCGAAGTGCAGAGGCAAAAAACATGTTAAAGCTGTCGATTTGTCCCGGTTTGGTAGCACTTGCAAGGGACAGCAGCGGGGATCATCAACACAAGCGCTCGGTAGTTGATTATGTGCGCCTGCGCAGACAGAACACGTGACCAGGGAAAACAATCGATCCCAGAGAGAAGCAACAAGATCGAGAAAAACAATCCCAGAGCTCAGACATTTGGACAGTGGGTAGAGTAGCCAAAAATTGTTCTAGTAAGTAAGTAAGTGTAATTGACTTTAAACGTACCTAAACTTACTTTAAAATAATATTACTCAGGAAATTAGTCAAGTAAAAGGGGGAAAAAACATAATATTGGGAAAAGTACTACTCAAGAGTAACTTAAAGAATAATTGATTTGAAGTTCATGTAATTGGAGGGGCAAAACATTAAATAATCTGGTATTTTCAAATGATAGACACAAAAAATTGAAAAACGAAATCAAATCTAAAGGAGTGGTGCAAGAAACACAAATGTTGAAATAATTTTATATTGTCAACATAAAGCTTTTGTCACTTGTAGATTTACTCACAGTGGGAAGAGTAACCAAAACTTTTACAATAAAAGTATTACTCAAGAGGAGTAAAATTATGCTGCTAGAAAAGAACTCTGAGTAGTATGATTTCGTTAAAAAGTTAGTCAAGTAAATGTACTACCCACTTCTGCATATGGACATAGGGGACTGCAGGTTATGTAACAGGCTATAACACAGCTGCTTTGCACGTTTCACATCGTATCCCAAAGGAAAGCTGAGGGAAGATCTACACGCATTATATAGTCAAGAGTAGATGACTGTTTTGTTTTATAGGAGACATAAAAAACCCAAAACTATGAACAAGGTCACCTCTCCACAGATCCTTCTTGTAACTTGACTTGTCTCAATGCAAGATAAAATGAATGCTCTATTTTGAAAAATGTCAACACAATGCAATAACATCTCTATAGAGAAAAGAAAAGTTACATAGTAACAGAGCTGGGTACTCAGTAATATTTACTCAGTTACATTTACTTGAATAACTAAGAAATTGTACTTTTCAGAGTACTTTTCTAGCAATATACTTTTACATTACATTACATCCCAACTGCTACAATTAAGTTATTCATACTTGAGTAGTGGTTCTCCCAAATACGTTTTTACTCTTACTCGAGTAATTTCTTGGACCACTACTTTGTGCTTCTACTTGAGTAAGTTATTCTTACTTTAGTAAACATTTTGGCTACTCTACCCACGTCTGTATAGTACACCTTTAAGGTTGTTTCAGTTGTGATCTTGTTATATTCCCTTTGAGCTAAAAATTATGCTGTCAATATAGCTCTGCATATCCTCGCGGTCTGGTACACAAATCTGGTATTTATCCTTGGCTCTCATCCCTTATCCCTCCTTTTGTGTTCTGCCTGCACGCTTTAGGACAATAATGCCATCAACAGACCAGGGAGGACTCGACCAATCAGAAAGTGGGAGTGCTGATTCCTGTGATCCCATTGGTTTGTCTGGCTCTGAGCAGACTGTAGGAGCATGGGAGGTGGGTCTTTTTGCATGCTGAATTTTGGTACACAGCACAAGAGGAAATTATAGAGAGAGGTAGCGACGACAGCAGTAGCAGTAGCACTTTTAGCTAATGTTAAAGTTGTCTAGCTCATTTGAACACAATGGTTGTTCCAGATTCGGAGGACAACATGTTCTACCCACCCATAGATCTACAGCAGGATGCTCATGTACCAGATTTTAACAGTTATTTGGAACTCTACAAGAAGTCTGTTGAGAGTCCAGAAGGTAGGATCAATTTGCATTGCTCATAATAATGTTATGTGTGTCTGTAAAACCACTGTACTATCTGTAACTTTTTAGCCAAGATAAGAACATGTTTATTTCAATTTGGTTGTGTTTTTTGCACTTAAAAACATGTGTTCTTTCTCTGAGCAAGTTTTCATCTTGATAACCCTGACTCTTGTTTTTGCTTTTGGTTATAACCATCAAAAGTATGGCATAAAACGTATCTATCTCTTAACTTTCATCTATTGAGAAATGCATACAGTACATTCACATAGAGGCTAACTAATTTCTGAACTAGTTGAACCACATCAGAAAAGTAAAGTGGAGTTGCAGTATAGAGACACTTCAGAGTTATTTTTGTTAAAGTAAACAATAAGGTATGTACTAAAGAAATGGAGGACGTACTGTGTGGGGAAATTCCATGTTTACAGAAATGAGGAACATACTCAAAAAGTACCGATTTAGTCAGAAATAAAGAATGTGAATGAACAAACCTTTTCAAATTTTAGCTCCTTAAAGTCATAGTATGTAACTTTTTTGCCAAAAGACCAAAGACCAAAATAAAATGTTCTTTTTTACATTATGGTTGTTTTTTATTGCACTGAAAAACATAGAGCATAGGAAGCATCTGTCCTTACTGTGAGCGGGCTTGCATCTTCACAAACCTGACTCCTATTTGTTTCCATGGAAATGTTTCCAAACTTACCCGAGAATGAACTCCAGTAGTAAATATTGTCTTCTTTTTCAACGTGTAATTGAATCTGTTCACTCAATTTGACTGTATCAATATTCTGACCTACAATATTTCACTGACTTGTATTATTTTCCCAGTACTAGAACCACAAAACAGAATAAACATAAACATATTTTAAAAGTGCACTAAATAATATCTTTGGAAGAGGGTCTGCCACCTTCTTGTCTCCATGGAGTTACTGCTTTGTCTGGAATATTTCTCAGTATGGCATTAAATGTATCAATCTCCATGGAAACAACAGGTCAGATCTGTGCAAAGGTGACCGAGCTTACAGTAAGAATACATGTTAGCAATTAAAACACTTGAATTTGACTAAATGCATTATAGAAGATTTTAATGCCACATTGATGAGTATTGTAAGAAAGACAATGTCATCTCCATAGAGATGTGCAAGAAAAATTACAATAGTGTAGCTTTATGTCTAGTCCCTCAGAATTTCATAAGATGGGAAATCCCTCTCTTTGTAAATAATTAAAAAAAACATTAGTAAAACCATTAGTATGACAAACCTCTTGTTTGTCATTGCTTCTCTGTAATCTCTTACACAGTTTGCACTAGTGTTGTCATGAAACTAACATTTCTAGGAATCAAGTCTATATTCTGTACCGATTCCAGTACCATGATGATAATAAAAAAAACACTCATTATTTAGACAATAGAATGTCATTTTCAACATTAAATTGTAATTTTTTTTTTCTTATATTTACCATGTGGCCTTATATCTGTGTAATCCCTCAGTCGTCAAGGTGGTCCATGGCCCAATTGTACTAGTCTATGTGTCTTATACTGTTCTGCTCAAGATCATTCTATAGATATTCAGAAAAGGTTAATTTTCTGTCCTGTGTGACTTTGTTGGTATCAATACAAATTAGTATCCAGTTTTGATTAGTATCTAATTTTTGATTAAAAAAAAATTTTGACAAAACTACAATATACCATTTTATTTTCCCAGCTTTTTGGAAAGATGTGGCCGATGAATTCTTTTGGAAGAAACCCGCGACGGGACCAATTCTTCAGTACAACTTTGATGTGACAAAAGGAAATATCTTTGTCAAATGTTTGGAGGGTGCAAAGACAAATATATGCTACAACGTCCTAGACCGGCACCTCAAAGAGGGAAATCTGGGAGACAAGGTGGCCTATTACTGGTGAGTGAGTTTGCACAAGAGCACGAGGCCAGAGTAGAGAGAAGAGGTGTCACAAAAAGAAGTTATAATAATCGTAGTATTACTTTAATCACACTTGCACACACTACATGATGATGGACTAAACTAGGACTGAACCATGACTACATCAGGATTTTGAACAAAACCAAGTCTACATCAGGAATAAACCAAAGTCACAATATGATTTCTTGTGTGATTTCGATACCAAGGAATAGACTCACTACTCAGTACCGATTCCAATACCACAATGGTAAAAACAGTCTTTATTTAGTCAATAGAATGTTATTTTCAACATTCCATATTGTCATTGTGCTACTGTCAAGACACATTAATCATTTTAACTCAAGTGTCTGCATAAAATAGAGATAGAAAGCAAATTTGCATTGTTCAGACTATTCCAATTACTTGCTATTACCTATACTTACTCTTAAAGGTCTTCTGACATCTTCTGAGCTTTAAGACATGTCATAATGTCACTTCCTCAAAAACATGCCCAGAGTTGTGATTTGTTTCAGTCACACATATTTTAGTAATCCTTTATTACTTACCTTTATTTCAGAAGAGATTGGCATTTACAGGGCTGAAATTATCAAAATGATTATGGTGAAGATGCATGGAGTTTAAAAATACAGTAGAGCTTACACAAGGAGAAAAAACTGTTTGAGAAAAAACAGCCTAAATATGCAGAGTCTATGAATGAAACAACGTTATAACATAGATCAGAAAATAGTGTAATACAGGCCTTTTAAACAGCGTTATAATTCTGAAAGTAAATTGTGCCTGCTACCAACTAATATAAATGCATTCTATTGCTTGGATTAGCCCACAAAAACATTTAATTAAAAGTGAACTGTCTTTAAATTCTCTCTCTAAGTACATGAGTATATTATGAGTAACAGTAGCATGCGCTCTCTTTGATTGTGCGCAGTAAGTAGACAGGCCTCAGGAGTTATGTAAAGCATTCACAGTAAATAGCAGCTGGCGTGACCTCTACTCTGTCCCTGCTCCAAAACAAACTGTGGTCTGGTCTGTGAAATGTGTCCTTGGTTAAACTGAACGAGCCAAGAGTTTGAACTAATGTTAAAGTTCAGATATCATGTAGGGCTGGGCGATGTTGACAAAAATAAATATGTTGTTATTGGAGGTGGGTAAAGTAGCTAAAAATTGTACTCAAGTAAGAGAACGTTACTTCAAAATAATAATACTAAACTAGAAGCATGAAGTAGTGGTCCAAGAAACTACTCAAGAGTTAAGTATTTGGGAAAAGTACTACTCAACTTAAAGAGTAACTCGTGACATAACATCTGAGGTATGATTTAAAGTTAAAGTATCTGGAAGGATAAAACATTAAATAAAGCACATGGTATTTTCAAAGGAAAATTAAGAAAAAAAACCCCATTATATCTGAAGCAGCAGTGCAAGAAACACAAATGTTCAAATAATTTCATATTGTCAACATAAAGCTTTTGTCATGACCAAAACGTAAGTAAGAGTACTGTTACTTCAATAAGTAGGAGTAAAAGTATGCTGCTATAAAAGTAAATGTAACTGAGTACTACACACCTTAGAGTTTAATCACCTCTGAAAATATGTGTTATTACAGACTATAAATGACATAAATGTTATTAGGTAGTGGGTTCACTTTAAAAACACAGAGGAGCATTTCTGAATTACTATCAGTTTATGTTAAGCCATGATTTGAGCTCTCCAAAGGAAATGAGGAAATAGTAGGATATAAATATTGTGTTTTTGAAGTGCCACAAATTGCAGTGTCTTCAATAGCCTAGTAAAATTAGATACTGTATCATAAAATTGGTCATGGTCTATAGCTGTCTAGGGATGGGATGATAATGAAATTTAGATTCGCTATTATCGCGATTATCGCAATTGACGATATTATCGTCATAAATTATTCATTTGTCAACGTTCCGACAGCCCGGGTCTACTTTACAACTCTACAGGAATGTACTTCTGTGTCACCCACGCAAACAATCTACACATCAAATGAAAGTTACAGCGCTCGTCTTTTCGTATATGCAAACAATTTTCACCTGTAGTCACCACAGAGCTGACAGGAAAGACATTTTTACAGAAAAGCCAAAAATGTGGATTTGGAACTCACCTTTGAGGCTCTGATTCTGTCAAACATCAACATATTCTACAAAGTTGGTCTCATTCGTTCCATGCAGATTCAGAGAATATAACCCACTGAAGAAATCATGTCCACAAAATAAGTTAGATCCTCCATGTCCAATCTGCTGCAGGAAAGTATTCCACACGCGAAATCTGGTCCGTCACTTTTTTGAATTTCTTTGGTCGATTTCAGGCATAATAAAACTTAGACAGTGCCGACTTTGGCCATGTCTCAATTCACCGAAAATTCACCAAAGTGCCCTTAAGTCAGGCGGGTACTTCAACCTGCACTTCGAACAGTACATGGATCAGTGCATGTGACGAATTGGGACACGGCCTTTCTTCCTCAGAGATAAACACACGTGTTAGCTTCTGATTGACACCAGTGTTGTCCAATAAGGTGGAGGTTGTTGGACTGGAGCCGCAAACAGCGAATCAGTGCTACATGTGACTGAAAGTTTACGCCCCACTCTCCCCCGTGTAGAATCAACCAATCACATCACACATGTTTAGTGACGTTTTTTCTCCTCACAGCCAATGAGCAGCGAGCACGTGTGTGACATGCTGAGATTTTCCGTAAACAGACGGGAACTTTACCGAGTAAACGAAAGTGTTAATGCGGCGCATTCTAGGCGCTGTTTTGCTTCTAAACATGATGAAATGGACAAAACGGACAAAACAAAGGAAGTACGTGGTCGAGGACACTGTGGATGTTTGTACAAGTTAAACTAGAGGCATCTCGGACTCGGAGCGGTTCGTGTCAGAGTGAAGATGACTGTGGACTCAGGAGGAGAGGAGCTTATTTTTTGATGGATCGGATGTTGTTCTCGATTGGTGAGCGTGGTTTATTCTGCTATTGACATGATTGTAGGTAAATATATATGGTGTGTGTGTCTGTAAAATGCTGTTAGCTACTACACACAACACAATCTACATTCAATAGTTTATGTCACTTACAATGAATATTTTCAGCTCAAGTTTGTCAAACAATGCAGGATGGTTGTCTCGTAAATGCACGTGCAAGATGCTCGTGTTTTGCTCTCGGACCCGCAACTTTTTTTCGGCCACTTTGCCACCAGAACAGGCACAGACGCAACAAGTGTCATAGCTGTGACAGAGGCCCCCTTGTGAGCAAACACCAAAACTAGCATCTAAACGTTGTACTGAAACCAGAAACATGAGGCAGTCTGGTGCCGTAATGACGATTATAATCGTGCGCGATGATCAAGATTATGAAAAATTGCCACGAACGATTAATCGGGGGCCATTTTTATCGCGATTAATGATATTATCGTATATCGTCCCATACCTATAGTTGAGTTCGTTGTATTTGCTTTGTAAACCTTGGATGTTGGTCGTTCAGCAGTTTTCAGTGTGATCTTTTCAGTGTTTACACACCAACATCCCACATAATACTCTTGATGGACATGACCTTTTAAAAACACATAAAGACATACACAGTTATAATGATCAGTCTGTAATCCACATTTTAATTTGCCCGCATTCCTTTTCCTATTTTTACTCTTAATAGTAATATTTTATTTGGTATATTTTTGTACTTTCAGGGAGGGTAACTCTCCAGACCATCACTCAGAAATCACCTTCTGTCAGCTGTTGAGCCAGGTCTGCAGATGTGCCAATGTGCTCAAGAAACTGGGTGAGACTTTACATCTATAGTCTGTACTTTATAGTGTATAACTGACAACAATCACGTCTTTAGACTTGAATAATGCCTTGACCTTTTGAAGCTATTGTGAAAAATATTTTTTTAATTACATTGAGGCAGTTTTTGTTTCATGTGGATGGGCCCAATAATTACAGAGGAATCATGAACCAGGTCATCAAACCTGCAATATGAAAAATCTTCCTCATGGGAAAAACAGCTTTAAATTTGTATCTAAAAATCAAAATAGTCAGTGAGATTTTTATGACAATTCCACTGTCTTTGTTATTAAAGAGCATATGATCGGTTAGACTACTAACTTCACTAACTCATAGTGAACATAATTATGTTTTAGATTTTTAATAGAAATCATATCTAGTTTTCGCTAGTGAATTTTGGTGAAGTTTAAAATTGTTACTCCCTGGTTCGACACGGGCAAGAGATATGACATATGTAGAGATAATTCCATAACTGTTACAACCATGTCATTAACAAGGACCAAAATATGTCAATTGCAGAATAATTATAAATAGACTAATAAAAATAAATGACAATAAATTAATAAATCTTTATTTTGTTAAATAAAATAAAAGTGCCAGAAAAAATACTTCCTTGTGCATAAACTGTCACCACTTACCAGACCAACTAATAATTAGAAAAACATGAAAACCGTAATCATAAGCACTTTAAGAATTTGTGTTTTTATTGTATTTTTGCGCATCTGCATCTAAATAATTTTGCATGTGGACCAATAAAGTTTCCCTAACATCTTTACATCATTAAAAACTGGGGAAATCAATATATATTTTCAAGTCAGTTAAAGCTGTGCTATGAAACTTCTCAGGTTAAGGGACCAGCATAAACTTGTCTCCTTGAGGATGTTATTGCTTTCTTTTCCTAGAATGTTTCACAGTATGGCATTAGAGGTCAGAACTGTTGAGCGAGGTGAGCTCTCTTACAGTAAGAATGCATGTTTTTTAAGGTATATCTGACCCATTTAAATACTTTTTTATGAATACAACATAACATAGATATGTCTAAAGAACACATTATGCAAAATGCATTATGCTTTTTGAGCTTTAAACATGTTAGAATACTGTTCCCTCATTAAAAACATGTCTGGATTTGTATTTAGCTTCATTCGTGCTGGGATCTGTAAAAAGTCCTTTGCCTCTGAGACTCAAACACTGCATTTGAAATTTTACAGGATGTCATAGATAGAAGCCTGTGCAGTTTTTAAGTCCATAAATCATCACCTGAATTGTTTTAAGCATTTCTGCCATCAAATTGAGTTTGGTATTGCTGCGTCAGGACATGTTCCTCGTTTCCTAGTTGCCTCGGCTGCCAGTAAATAGCAGCTTGCACCAGGTCAGAGTATAGTGAGAAGTGAAGCTGTGAAATGATGTCTGTTTTTTTTTTTGTTATGCATTATTTTACGTTCATGAAATTCCAAAACAAAGGTACTTAAGACCATGTCCAAAGGCCAATAACACTACAAGTAAAGCATAATATTTGATCTTTAATGCCATACTGTGAAACATTTTAGTCAAGCACTAACATCTCCATGGGCACAAGCAGTTATCGGTTCCCCAACAGAAAAGTTATATAGTGAACCTTTAAATTCATGCATAGCTGTTTTTTGTACCCAAATACCACTTCAGACTCCTCCACACGGCAGCACACTTCCCAGAATAAAGTTGTTGGCTGTAAATCGCTGTGTATCTCGTCACCTCTTAACATAGCCCCCTCGTGGTGAGAGCTGTTACTGTATATAACTAAGTGCATGCGTGTGTGTCGTGCTGCAGGAGTGCAGAAGGGAGACCGCGTGTCCATCTACCTCCCCATGGTCCCAGAGCTGGTCTACTCCATGCTGGCCTGTGCGAGGATAGGGGCTGTGCACTCTGTCGTGGTGAGGAAAATCAACTAGCACATGAATTTCCAAACATGTTACACATAACATGGTTTAAAGGGCACAGACTGGGCAAAAACAGAGATGAGCAGTACACAGTTACATTTACTTTAGTTACTTTTTAAAAATGTATTTATTTAATGCAAGACAAACATAGTGTCCATACATATACATAACATCTCCATGGGCTTGTTAGTGCTGAAAGAAATTGTAAATAGTGCTTAAAGAAATTGTACTTTTCATCATATTTTTTCTAGCAGCATACATTTACTTCTACTTGAGTTATATTTTTATTGAAGTAACAGTACTCTAAAGTTTGAACATTTGTGTTTCTTGTACCACTCCTTCAGATATTATTTTTTTTTTTCAAAATTATGTCTATCTTTTGAAAATACCACATTTTATGCATTATTTAATGTTTTGTCCTTCAAATTAGATTCAGATGTTACATCCAGGCAGACAACTACTCTTTAAGTTACTCTTATTTGAGTAGTACTTTTCCCAAATATTTGCTTACTATTTTGAAGTAACGTAACTATATTTTTGGCTATTCTACCCACCTCATATAAAATAAATTTATATATATATATATATATATATATATATATATATATATATATATATATATATATATATATATATATATATATATATAAATGCATTCATTTTAATCATCTAAACAGTGAATGTGAAATCTATTGCATAAATGATCTTTTTCCCTCTAAACAAGCAACAAAATTGTAGCACCACTGAAATTTTTTCGTAAAATAAACAAAAAATGATCTTGGCGATATATCGATATTTTGATATTTTTGTGCACTCCTAGTCACTGCGAAAAAAATTGGATCAAATACTGATAATAGTCAGATAGGTTCAACTAATATATCAGTACGTTACTTTTGGATAGCACTCCCTTTAGCACTGAGGTTGGTTAACTATATTCACCTAATGTCTGTGTAATCCCTCAGTCATCAAGGTCTGATCCATATCAAATGGAAAAATCTCTTCTGTCAACTGGACATAACTGAATTTTTGTTTGCTAGATATTCACCTTATCTAAATATAAATCAGAACATATAGATTTATTTCAATCTGGCTAATTTATATATTTGTTTCATTTTATTTTATTTTTTATTGAACTAAATGTTATTTTATTTTCTGTGTTTGTTGCAGTTTGCAGGTTTCTCATCTGAGTCCCTGTGTGAGAGGATTGTAGATGCCCAAAGTTCTGTCCTGATCACAGCAGGTACAGAAATTTGATTTTTGCAGTTTTTCACATTTAATTACTGGTTGTTTAATATTATGCTTTTAAATGCATGTTTTGTGTTAATCAGATGGAGTGTATCGAGGAGAGAAGTTGATAAACCTGAAGCAGATTGTGGATGAAGCTCTTGAGAAATGCAAGGAGAGTAATTTTAATTTTAATTTGGGGTATTTTGCAAAAAATGACTTTTGGAGCTTTCTACCATGTTATAACGTTCCCTAATCAAAAACATGCCTGAAGAGGTTTGAGTAATTTAGCGATCTCTCTTGGGCCCTATTCAAATCCTCCTTACGGTAAGCAGTATGATTCTATCCAAAGCTCAGCCCACAAACCCATGCTCTCACACGGCCAAAACATGACAAAAATTACAATCATGACAGAAAACAATACACTACAACTTCACAAACCTGATGCTATGTCTAGTAGTTTCATCAGTGGAATGAACACTAATTGTAATTAATGTGATAGCACTGTGAAAGGAGATAAAAAAAAAAATGTTTTGCTTCTGTCTCTGCAGCAGTCTGTATTTACCTTTTTGTGAATATAAGATGAACAATTGGCATTAAGGATGCTTTGAAATATACAATCTTGCTTATATAATGAATAATTATTAGTAAAAATTGTCAGTTTTCTTCCATAGATATATATTTTTAAGTGTTTTAAGTACTGCTAGTCCCACTATAGTTTTCCGCTGAACAATTAATTTCATATTGACATTTCGTTGACTAAATGCCTTTGAGAGAAAAAAGGATATTTTTCAGCAGTGAACAGAGGTTACCCAGGAAACATCACATCCCCCTTAGCAACCAGAGACAACTTTGACTGGTCAGTGCAGCTCCTGACTGACCCCCTGATGAAATACATTTACAACAGTCAGCTCTGACTTGTAGCTCTGCATCCTTTCATGAATACAACATATAGTAAACCTGACTGATCACATTTGATTTATAATTAGTGTTGATTGATTTATAATTAGTGAAACACAAATGTGTATGTATCAATAGACATTCATAATACCGTTGTCACAATACTTCAAACTTGATTTTGATACTAAGGAATAGGCTCGATACTCAATACTCGATACTTATTCTGATGCCATGATGATAAAAAAACCTCTTTATTTAGATAATAGAATATGATTTTCAACATTAAATCACAGTACTTTCTTTTATATTCCCATGTGGCCTTATATCTGTGTATTCCCCAGTTGTCCAGGTTCCATAGTGGTCCATGGGTGTGTACTAGTCTATGTGTCTTATACTTGTTCTGATACAGCTCAAGATCTTTCTAAAACTATTGAGCAAAGATTAATTTCTGTCCTGTGAATATGAGTTTTTTTAGTATCGATACTTTCACTGCTTACTTTCGACTTTTGAGTTCATATATATACATAATTAAATGCACATGTAGCAATCAAATGTATTAAAGAGGGGTATTATGCTAAATCATTTTTTTGTGGAACTTTCTACGATGTTGTACGTTTGTAATCAGAAAGACATGACTGTAGTCCTGTGTGATGTCACCAACTACTGGAAATTGCAGAGGCCACTGCACACACTATCTTAGAGTAAGGTGTTTTTGACCAGAAAGCTGCAAACTTTAGTTAGTTTAGTTTGCACAAAAACTACAAAAAAAAAAAAAAAAAAAAATAATATACAGAATTTAGTAGTGAAAAAAGTTGATTTAATGTTTAGATCCACTTTTATTATTCGACTACAGAAAAAACATAACCGTTAACGTTAACCACTCTGCTGCTGTTATATATAGAACCTAAAGTATACTTTTCTTTCAGGGGCTCTTCAAGTGTGACCAAGTGCCTGGTGGTTAAACATCAGGCTCTGAGGACCAAGAGTGGAGCTGCCTGCAACAAACTACAGGTTATATATACACACACACACACACACACACACACACACACACGCTTTTATGACTGGACAGATTTCATAGGCCAGTGTAGTTTTTTCACACGATCCTTGTTTTGCTCAGACACCCTGGGACCCCTCTTGTGATGTTTGGTGGGATGAGGCGATGAGGGACAGCTCTGATCAGTGCGAGCCCGAGTGGATGGATTCAGAAGACCCCCTGTTTATCCTCTACACCAGCGGGTCCACGGGCAAACCCAAGGTACACAGCTGTTTTAAGTGCCTTCATTTTGTATGCTTCATTGTCATATTCATCTTTTGTCTGTTACTTTTCTAGCAGAATACTTTCCAGTGTTTCCAGAATTTCTTTAGTCAACTACAGCTGTAAAATCAATAATGTTCAAATGTTCAGATTCAAGATTTGTAAATTTAGATGTTTCAGATAAAAATACAATGTTTGGCTCTTGCCCCCCAAAGCAGTAAGGCATCATCACATTTGAATCCTCCAGTGCAAAAAATGTGGACCCCCCCTGCTCTGAAACATGTGTAATTGGGGGCAAGGACCTACTATGGAATCTCTGTAGGACTCTCCAGGTTAAAAACGTAACAAAAGACGAAATTTAAATCTGTCAATTGGACAAATCGTTGTAGGAGTGAAGTTTTGCTGCTCATCCAAGCTGCTTCTTCCATTCTGGTCAGATTGCTGGTGGACACTTCCTTATATCTATCTATGAGCAGCGAAATGTCTTCACTCCTACAACGATTTGTCCAGTTGACAGATTTAAATTTGGTCTTTTGCTATGGATCAGACCTGGACGACTGAGGGATTACACAAACATCTCCTGCTTAAATTAAATATTATTAGCATTACTTCTCCTTCTCTCTACAGGGTGTCCTCCACACGGTAGCTGGGTACCTCTTGTACACATATCTGACATTTAAATACGTTTTTGATTATCACCATGGAGACGTGTTCTGGTGCACTGCGGACATCGGTTGGATCACTGGTCACTCCTACATCACCTACGGACCTCTGGCCAACGGGGCTACAAGTGTACTGGTGAGTTTAAGTAGAAAAGAGGATATCTGAGAATTTTATTTTAATGATTTTTGGGCATCTGTAAATACTCAAAGTAAGAGCTGTACCATGTGATTCTACCAGTTTAAACAGCAATACAATGTAGTTTTGTCATGTTAATACCAATTCTGATACCACGTAGATAATAAAAACACTATTTATTTAGACAATTGAATGTGATTTTCAACATTAAATAATAGAACATTCTTTTATATTACCATGTGGCCTTATATCTGTGTAATCCCTCAGTCGTCCAGGTAAGTTCCATAGTGCTCCATGGGCGTATACTAGTCTATGTGATCTATATTTGCTCTGATACAGCTCAAGATCTTTCTGTCCTGTCAATGTGAGTTTTTTAGTATCTAGTATCTAGTTTTGATACTGGTTTTAGTTTCAATTAGTATCTGATGATATCAATAGAATGTGTATATTTTAACTTGATTTTAACTGTCTTAATGTGATGTGTTGTGTGATGTATGTGAGGCGACCTTGAGTGCCCAGAAAGGCGCCCTACAAATAAAATGTGTTATTATTATTATTAATAGTTTTAACAACCCTAATACAATCACAACTGAACCTGGGAAGCCATGCCATCATATCATACAGAGCCCTTTTTGGGTTTATTTTAAATTAGTTGTCAACCCAAAGTGAAAAGCTCATTCTGCTTATAAAACAAAAACATTAACAACTTCCATCATATAAAGTGTTTCTGTAATTTCGAATAAACCAACATTACAACTGTCTGTACTGATGTAATGTTGTATTGTTTGGACTAAACATTACAGATGTTCAGTAAAACACATTTTTAATTTGTTTCATTTTATTTTATTTTTTATAGTAATGTTTAAAATAATATATGGAACATTTTCTTTCAGTTTGAAGGGATCCCCACCTATCCTCACGTGGGACGACTTTGGGAGATCATCCAAAAATACAAAGTGACCAAGTTTTACACAGCGCCCACTGCCATCCGCCTGCTCATGAAGTACGGACGTGAGCCTCTGCAAAAGTAAGTAAAACAAACTGTACTAAACTTAAAGCTGCACTGTGTCCTTTTTCAGGTGGAGGTTGCTTTGTCTGGAATGCTCCACTATATGTCATTTAGCCATCTTGCATCTCATGTCTTTGTCTTGCTTGAAAATCATAGTAGGTTCCATAGTGGTCCAAGTATAAGACCACAAGTTTTATACTTTCTAATACAGCTCAAGATCATTCTAAAGCTATTCAGGAAAGGTTTCTTTCTGTCCTGTGAATGTAACTTTCTTCTATTGATACTTGCTCAAATGATCTAGTTTTGATAGTTTTCATAGTGTCAGTTGGTATCTGATTTGAGACACTTTTTGACAAGCCTAATCCTTACTGAGAGTGGGCTCGCCTCTCCACATATCTGACTTGGTGTTACCAGAGGCTTGTATCCATGGAGATAGATAAAGTAGTAACAGTGATATGGAGACAAGCAGGTGGTACAGCTTTAAGCAGTTTATATTTCATTTCTCATACTTTCATTCATACTTGTCTCTTCGCTCCTTGCCCCTCCAGGTATGACCTGTCCAGTCTGCAGATCCTGGGGTCTGTGGGGGAGCCCATAAACCCAGAAGCTTGGCTCTGGTATCACTCTGCGGTGGGACAGGGACAGTGTCCCGTAGTCGACACCTTCTGGCAAACTGAGACTGTGAGTACAGCATTTTTCATTTAGTCTCTGGAAAATCAGACAAATGCATTACAGTAATATTTAGTATGATAAGCTAGTTGTTGGAGGGGGGTAGTGCTTATGTTTACTTGAGTAACTTTTTAAAGAAACTTTTCTAGTAGAATACTTCTACTCCTACTTGAGTAATATTTTTATTGAAGTAACAGTACTCTTGCTTGAGTAAAAGTTTTGGTTCCTCTTCCCACTGTGAGTAAATCTATAAGTGACAAAAGCTTTATGTTGACAATATGAAATTATTTGAACTTTTGAACATTCAGATATGATTTAGTTTGTCTCATTTTTGTGTTCATCTTTTGGAAATACCAGAATTTGTGCATTATTTAATATTCTGTCCTTTCATTTACATTCACTTCAAATTATAAATGAAATGTTACATCCTGACAGTTTTAAGTTACTCTTATTTGAGTAGTAGTTTTCCCAAATACTTTTTTTACTCTTACATGAGTAATTTCTTGGACCACTACTTTGTACTTCTACTTGAGTACAATTTTTGGCTACTCTACACTTCTCTGCTGGTAGTTGGAATAGCATTTATCATAGAGTATTTTGGAGCTTAAAACCCCTCCTGAAAATATTGTGAAATGAATGTAACTGGTAAGTCAAATCAGGGTTAGCAGATTTTGAGACCTAGTGGAAGTCAGGATATTTCATTCTTTGAGGAGGACAATATAGTACTCACAATTTCATTCAGATTAAATTTTGATACGATAACAATTACTCTTGGGGCTCTGTGTAATATTGTAATGCCACTTTCCACTTAATATCTTTAGCTTGCACCTGTAGTTGTTGTAACTATACTACTATATTCAAGTGATTATGAAGTACTTTATTCTTTCATTTGGGGTTGTAATGCTTTTTTAATGACTTGATTTTGTTCACAGGGCGGTCATGTGCTCACCCCTCTTCCTGCTGCTACTCCACTGAAACCTGGCTCTGCAGTGAGTTCCCCTTTTATAAAACATTAAATAATATGTAAGCAAGTATTACCTTAAAATCTGCTTTTAACCTGATACATTATGATTTTCAGACCTTTCCATTCTTCGGAGTGGAGCCAACCATTTTGAACGAACACGGAGAGGAGCTAGAGGGAGAGGCTGAGGGGTATCTGGTAAATACTCAGATATTTTAATTATGGTTATGACTATATAAGATATTTGTATTATTTATTTATGTCTATTGTTTATATCCTAGGAACAAGTATGTTTCATGAGCTCACGTCTTTTACATAAAACATAAGTCCTGTTAAGGTCTTAAAGGGAGCGTATTACACTGTTTTCGCATCTATGGTATAATATTGTTTCCTCATAAAAACCATGCACAGAATTGTGTCTTTCAGTCACACATGTTTGACACACAAACCCTGCATATTTAGGCTGAGCTCAACAGTTCTCAACAGAAAACACTCTGTTCCACCTTGTGATATCATGTGGTACTAGATGAAGTGATTAAATTCCATACAACTTTACTAGAATAATCAGACATCACAAGGTGGAACTGAGCATTTTGAGCTTTGGAGATGTAGACAGGCAAATATATGTGAATGAAACAAAACACAACTCCAGGTATGTTTTTGGGGAGGCAACAACATTCTAACATGGCTTCAAGCCCACAAGAGTCAATTTTGCATAATATAGGACCTTTAACAAGTGGTAACAGTAGTAGTAATAATGATAGTAATTCCAGTGTGTTGTAGGTCTTCAGGAGGCCATGGCCCGGGATCATGAGGACACTGTACAAAAACCAGGAGAGATTTGAAAACACGTACTTCAAGAAATTCCCAGGTTTCTATGTGACTGGGGATGGTAAGAGACAGAGGACAAATTATTTCATAATTCCAAAAATAAATAAAATATTCACTTATAACTCTTTTGTATTTTTCAGGCTGCAGGAGAGATAAAGATGGATATTATTGGATCACAGGAAGAATAGACGATATGCTCAATGTGTCAGGTAGGAAGGACTAAACCAGGACTAAGCCAGGGCCGAACCAGGACTAGAACAGGACATCTGAGAAACTCTAAAGTTTTGAGGATTTTTTAATTATTGTGCTGTGTGCCCACATCCATTAAGTATTTATATATGTATATGAGAGTATGTTTTTATATTAGTAAACAAAATTTTTATATTTTTTACATTATGCCCTAGGTCACCTGCTGAGTACCTCGGAGGTGGAGGGTGCCCTGACAGAGCACCCTGGGGTGGCAGAGGCGGCTGTGGTAGGGCGCCCTCATCAGGTCAAAGGGGAGTGTCTGCACTGCTTCGTCACTCTGAAGGGCAGCACTGAGTTTAACCACAGCCTGGTGCAGGAGCTCAAGACTCTGGGTGAGAACATGGGTTTATAGTGGCTTATGCTCCATTCTTGCTCTGGTTACTGAAGAATTGTTGGTGCAGTGCACTTACTAACAATGTCCTGTAGAGGGAGCAAATCTACAAAATAATTCATATTATAGTGTTACTATTTTGCGTTTTTAACTAATTTGAACTTTTGTGTTTTTAGTTAGAGAGAAAATTGGACCAATAGCAACACCAGATTTCGTCCAGAATGCTCCAGCTCTTCCCAAAACTCGCTCAGGTATTCCACAATCTCACTGAATTAAACCAGGGGTAAACAAGGACTAAACCAGGACTAAACTAGGACTAAACCAGGACTAAACTAGGACTAAACCAGGACTAAACCAGGACTAAATCAGGGCTAAGCCAGGGCTAAACCAGGATTAAACCAGGGCTAAATCAGGACTAAATCAAGACTAAACCAGGGCTAAACCAGGACTAAATCAGGGACCAGGGCTAAACAGGACTAAACCAGGACTAAATTAGGGCTAAGCCTAAACCAGGACTAAACCAGGGCTAAACCAGGACTAAATCAGGGCTAAACCAGGGCTAAACAAGGACTAGACCAGGACTAAACCAGGACTAAACCAAGACTAAATCAGGACTAAACCAGGACTAAACCAAGACTAAACTAGGGCTAAACCAGGACTAAACCAGGACTAAACCAGGACTAAACCAAGACTAAACCAGGACTAAACCAGGGCTAAACCAGGACTAAACTAGGTCTAAATTAGGACTAACTAATATAATCATCATGCATTGGTCTTATATAGCTCTTTTCCAGATGCTCGAAGTCATTATACATTCACTCCACACTTGGTGGTGCTAAGCTAATATGGTAGCCACAGCTGCCCTGGGGTAGACTCAAGTGAGGTTGCCAATCTGCGCCATTGGCCCCTTCAACTACCACCAACACTCAGGCCACATTCACACAATGCAACGAGAGTGAAGTGTATTGCCTAAGGACACAACAACAACAGTTGCCATTGGTGCTCCACAGTAGCACCTGGCACTCCCAAAGGTCTCCCATCCAAGTACATTGACGAAAACTGGGGCTAAACAAGGAACACTAAACCAGGATAAAAGTAGAACTAATCCAGGACTAAACAATATTTTTGTTGTGTTTTTCTCTAGGTAAGATCTTGAGGCGAGTTTTGAGGCAGATCGCTCGTAATGACAGAAATCTGGGAGATCTGTCGACTCTGGCCGATCCTAAAGTCGTGGAACAACTGTTTAACCAGAGGAATGAAGAGGCTGCATGAGAGAGAAGGGGAGGGAGAGGAAGGAGAGAGCGAGAGGAGGGAGATAGAGATGGAGGAGGGGAAAGAGAGGAGAGAGGGAGATGACTGTCAAATCTGGCAGATCTTAAAGTCATGGAACAACCGTTAAGAGAAAGAAGAGAAGGAGAGAGGGAAAGGTGAGCAAGTGTGAAAAAAAGAGGGGAGAAGGAGTAGGAAAGAGGGCACACGAGAGAGGAGAAGGAGGGAGGAGGGCGACAGAGAGGAGGAGGGAGGAGATAAAAGGGGAAAGATATAGCATAAAAAATTATGAAAGAAGAGAGAGAAAGGGGGGATGCTGATATGAAATCAGCGAGAAGAGGAGGAAGGAGAGATCGGAGGCGTATGAATATGCAGTGGTACAAAACTGTCACTGATGAGTGCACTACTTTGTTCAAACCAAACAAGCTTTATATAACTGTAGATTCAATGTAAAACAGCACGATACACTGTACTGTATATAGAGTTTGAATGCGACTAATAGGCCAGGACATGGATGCAT
Source organism: Periophthalmus modestus (assembly GCA_019594935.1). Classification (NCBI taxonomy): domain Eukaryota; kingdom Metazoa; phylum Chordata; class Actinopteri; order Gobiiformes; family Gobiidae; genus Periophthalmus; species Periophthalmus modestus. The sequence continues at coordinate 18,376,575 of JAIEZT010000026.1, forward strand.
TTAATTCTAGAAAGCCCTGGAACCATTTGAGGTGATTTGATGCTATCACAGTATGAAATGGTATTGTCTTTCTAATTCCCTGCATCTGTACGTTTGTTTTGTGTCATGATAACTAGATTTTTGTAACTTGCATGGTTGCCACAGACAGTATGGAAATGTGTTTTGGGCCAAATAGTAAAAAAAAAAGAACACCCTAGCCAGGAGAATATGGTACTTTTTGTTTGTATTTTTAGAAAAGATATGTATATTTTTGGAGTCCCACTCTATCAAAATAAAATTGTTGCATTGTCGGAAAGTCTCTTTCCTCTGTCTGTGTTGATGGTGCAGTGATGACCTCTAGTGGTATAAAAGAAGTACTGTGACATGACTATGGTATAAAGCAGGGGTCACCAGCCTTTTTGAAACCGAGGGCTATTTCATGGGTACTGAGTCATATGAAGGGCTACCAGTTTGATTCGCTCTTCTGAAATGGCAAATATGCTCAGTTTGCCCTTAGTTACACATTATTAATAATAATTAATGATAATCATCTCTGAAAACACTGATCACGTTCATGATTTCTCACAATCAACAATGAAGCAAGGTGGGAAACAGATATCAGTATTCAGCACTTTAACTTTATAAATCTCAGTACTTGTTAAATTTTCAGATGATCACTTCATCTCAGTGTCCCATTTTCACAGGCCACTGACAAACCTTTTTAACAAAACAAACTATTTTGCACCATGTTTCAAAAAGTTATCAATTATGTAATGTTAAAGAAAAATCAACTTGCATATGATTGCTTATGATTTTTTTTTCTTTTCTCTGGTCTCGTGAAAAAAAAATGTTGTTTACCTGAAGCTGCCTTTAGCTCACGTGCCTTTCCTGCCCGTAGTTTACGTCCTGGTGGTAGTTTACGTCCTGGTGGTAGTTTACGTCCTGTCCGTACTTTTACGTCCTGGTGGTATTGTGCCGCTTTTACGTCCTGGTGGTAGGTTTATTTTACAGTCGTGGTAGTTCAGAGCTAATCTTCCTGCTCGCGAGCGGAGCACTGGTTTTGTCACGCGCACAATACTGATCTTTGACCTGAGGAGGTCAGAGTTCACCTTAACTTTTCTAAACTTCATGTATAATGAATATATTTTTAAGATGTTGTCATTTTTAAATCTATATAAATGTAAGGGTAATTAAAAAAAATAGCAACAGAATAAAATAAAATTTTAGATGCAGCTCATTAGTGAGTTGTGCTATTTTTAGAAGCGGCCTGCGGGCGCCTCATGTGGGCCTTGCGGGCGACCTGGTGCCCGCGGGCATAGGGTGGTGACCCCTGGTATAAAGGAATAGCTCATTGGAAAGTTTAGGCTTATGTTATGTATTGGAAAACATACATTTTTTTGGGAATTTCAAAATCATTAAAACATTGATCTGATGTAGTGTGACACAGACACACTGCCTTCTATGAATGTGGTATGTATGTTTGCATGTTTTGAAAAGCATCCAGTGCATTGCTCTTATTACTCTTATTAGTGCTAGTAATAGTAGTAGTTACAATGGCATCTTTAAAGGTGTACTAAGTGACTCTGGGTCCATCATTTGTTTGTCTCTATGGAGATGTTATCTGCAGTGAAGGCTTGGTCTCTGTACAGGATGTCGGACCCATAGAAGACACAATCCTTCTTTATTAAACATATGTTGTGGTAACTTTAATCTGCTCTCCGCATTCAAAACAGACGGCGTGCTGCACTGTGGATAACCCAGGATTAAGTCCCCAAATCCAGTGTCATTTTTGGGACATTTGTGATGAACTGTCTTGTAGGGAGAGAGGAGCGGTCAAGTAAAGATCAGTGCTTTTTGAGATTGTGAAAATAAATACATGAAATATTGTGAGAACAGCTGTGATTGCCATCCAGTTTCTCTCTCAGAAATATATTCAGTCTGATGTTTTATCTATTTCATGGAGACAAGCAAGAGACGCTACCGGTGTAAGTTACAGGTCAGATCTGTGGAGAGGTGAACCCACTCATTGTAATAATATTTTCCAA